>OX328127.1:69760066-70262476 GCA_946811695.1 Gonocerus acuteangulatus | reverse complement strand
CTAGGGACGAGGAAAAAACCCCAACGTAAAAAATGACTTTTCCACTTTTAGACTTCTAAGTGCAGAAATAAGTGTAATACCGTTAGATACATGAGGAGGGTTGATGTAATGTAGGCGAAACCCCATCGGCGTGGGAGCCTATTAGTGGAATGACCCGCGAAATACCTGTAATTCTCTTCTATTATCATTTCTTTATGTTAATTTACTGATATAAAAAGAGAGGACACGCACACCTCGGATCGTTACCCCTGTCTCTCCTTCATGGCCATATTTCAACTTCTTTATTTTATACTCCTATTCTAGAAGTTTATTTTACTTTATGCAATCTTAAACCCATTATTCTAATTATGTTTTTTTTTTTAATTGATCAAAGCGTTTATAAAAGGGAACCCGATTATCCTTCCTTCCTAGGCCTGAATGCATTGCAAAACGCTGGAATGGTGATAAACAACAAGCCCCATGCCAAATTATTTATATTCAAATCCAGTATTAGTTTTCAGTTATTTTAATATTTAGAATAATGTAAATTAAGGATGTTGAATGCCAAAAAATAATTTCATGTTTATTTATAATAGTTTATATGTTTGTCTTATTTATTTGCATAAAGTACAAAAATCTTATTTTTGGTAAGTTCTGGAGATATTTATTGTCCAAAACACTCCAAACATTAGTTTTTTTATTAAGACTTTGTTTTAACCTTTTGCATTTTTTAGAAAGAGTTTGTCAAGGCTCTGTAAAGGAAAATCTTTACAATACACACGTGTCCCCCCCCCCCCTCCAAGAAAAACAAAATATACACCCTCCCTAACTCCCACTTACATCCACACTAAGACATTTTGGTGATCGATGTAAATACGTTTTCCAATAATGCTTAGGACTTGTAATTTCATAGTCGTAAAAGGCCAACACGTTGCCAAAAGAATAATAACATTCATCAAAATATGTTATAATATGGTGGAGGAGGCCTGGTGGCCGTGAATGTTAAGGCGTGAGCACTTAACACTCCGAGCCAAGGGTCGTGGGTTCGATTCCCACTATGGGGTGGTGGCTTTTCTTTGGAAAAAAGAAAAGGCATCAGCCCTATCCTGGCTAGAAAAGGGAACCTATAGATGACCCGTCCTAATGTTCTTTGTTAATTATAATGGACGTAAAAATTTAAATAAAAAGGTATGGTGGACATAATTTTAATACCTGTTCTCCACTTCTCGTGCCACGGCCTTAATACTCATACAATTTTGTAATGCTTGAGAAGATATGGTCGACCGTTCAGAAGTAGGAAGCGTTGATTGTCGGGGTTTCGGTCAATGTTCTTATTTAATAAAATACATTTTATGGTTAAAATGTATATTTATTACTGCCGACGTTTCGGCTTGCTATGCAAGCCATCTTCAGGGCTGTAAAAACTTGTTTGATTGCATTGGTCAAGTCCTCGTGTATGATTGATAGGTCGAGCTCAGGTTCTGTTGTGGCAAGTTTTGGATGTGAGTCTGCTTGGTTGGGAGCTTTTTCCTAAACCTTCATGCCCGGGGAGCCAGTACTATTACTTTATATATATATATATATATATATATATATATATATATATATATATATATATACATATACATACATACATTCACTCATATATGTACTCATATTTTTGTTAATTTATCTATCCTTTTTTGTCATTGTTATACCATATATGTTTTTACAGCCCTGAAGATAGCTTTTATAGCAAGCCGAAACGTCGGCAGTAATAAATATACATTTTAACCATAAAATGTGTTTTATTAAATAAGAACATTGACCGAAACCCCGACGATCAACGCTTCCTCTTCCAATTTTGTAATGCTTTTGAAAAAATGTTTTTGGGGCCTATAAGAATGACATATAAAAAATCACCATGATACTAACAACCATGTAGGAGATATGGTTTTTTACCCCTCCTGTAAAAAAGGCTAAAGTGGAGTTGTCCAACTTTGATACCAGTCTCCTCAGATGGTTTTGTCTCAAAGTGTTGCGGATTCTTGTCATAAGTGTAGATGGTTTTGACTCAAAGTGTTGCGGATTCTTGTCATAAGTGTAGATGGTTTTGACTCAAAGTGTTGCGGATTCTTGTCATAAGTGTAGATGGTTTTGACTTAATGTGTTTTGGATTCTTGTCATAAGTGTAGATGGTTTTGTCTCAAAGTGTTGCGGATTCTTGTCATAAGTGTAGATGGTTTTGACTCAAAGTGTTGCGGATTCTTGTCATAAGTGTAGATGGTTTTGACTCAAAGTGTTGCGGATTCTTGTCATAAGAGTAGATGGTTTTGACTTAATGTGTTTTGGATTCTTGTCATACGTGTAGAAGGTTTTGACTCAAAGTGTTTTGGATTCTGGTAATAAACGTAGACGGTTTTGACTCAATGTGTAGCGGATTCTTGTCATACGTGTAGATGGTTTTGACTCAAAGTGTTTTGGATTTTTGTAATAAATGTGGACGGTTTTGACTCAATGTGTAGCGGATTCTTGTCATACGTGTAGATGGTTTTGACTCAAAGTGTTTTGGATTTTTGTAATAAATGTGGACGGTTTTGACTCAATGTGTAGTGGATTCTTGTCATATGTGAAGATGGTTTTGACTCACTGTATTGCAGATGCTGAACCTCCTGAGACATACTTGTCAAACGACTAGCATTGACCTCACAAATTACCCATTGCAAAGAGAGAGATTAACTCAACTGTCATTGCAAAAAGGTACACAATTTTTGACCTCATGTCGTTTGATAGACGATGAATCCAATATTTTTTTGGATTCAAAATTCCCTGAATAATAACCGATGCTCTGTTCTATGTCTTCAATTGTACCTTCCATAATGACCTCAATATCTGTTTAATTCAGTCCAATATTAAACCTCGTGTTCATTCTATTAAATTATAATTATATTAAGTTTCTGCGGACGAACTGCCCTTCTCCTTCGATTCCCCTTTAAGGGTATAATTAGTGATTTTGAGCAGGACACGAATGATAATTGGGCTTCCAATAATAACTACTCAATGCCGAATGAATTAATTATTTGTAGCATATTTGAGAAAGAAATGTTCGATTCTTACTAATTATATGTAATCATCGATTAATTCCAAAATTCAACTGTTTTTTCCTAAGCCCATTAACTTTTTAGATTATTAACGCCACAGATAGGCCTTACATTTCATAACAGCATTATGTTTTATAACTTCTATTCAAATTTATAACTTCAAAATATTATTAACTTAAATTATATTTTTTTCTGTTGCTGTCGATAAATTTAATTAACTAAGGTATTCAGGAAATAGTGTAGTAACCTAAAATGAAGAAATCGGGGTTTTATTTATTTTTTAAATAATTGATTAATATTTATTTAAACAATATTTCATGATTTTGATTAGACCTAATTTATTATTTATTAAGAGCCAGGATTTTTTTTTTTTTTTTTTTTTTTTTTTTTGTGATTAGAATTTCACTAGATCGTATAAAGAAAACCCACGGCCACAGGAAGATACCTCCACGCCGATTCTCACCACCGCACGGCACAAAAAATGGGAGTGGTTAAGACACTGACACACAGAGCTATAACTCTGTGCAGTAACGAATCACTCCTAAGATCAGAACTTAGTCAACTGACGGACGACTTAGCCGGGAATGGATACGACATGAAGAAGTTGGCCCGAACGATAAGGATGGTGGAAAATCGCCACCGTGATGAGAGTAACCGGAGGGAAACACAAACTAGAAGCAGAATTACCCTACCCTATGTCAGCGGGGTCAGCGAGAAGCTAGGCAGACTATTTAGGAAACAGGATATGGAGGTTGCCTACAAGCCGCTGAACAAAATCGGGGATTGGCTGAGCAAAAGCAAGGACAAGCAGCGGTTGCAAGACCAGGGTGTATATCTTCGACCATGTGACTGCGGGAAAGTGTATATAGGACAGACAGGGAAGAAGGTAGCCACTCGAATCGCGCAACACGCTGCAGACTACAGGCTGGGACGCACAAAAACTTCTGCGGTGGCAACACATGGAGAAGAGTGCCCCAGACAAGTCCTGTTTGATCAAGCCAAGACCCTGGCTAAGGAAGACACGCTGAACAGGAGACTCATCAGAGAGGCGATTGAGATCCACAAAAATCCAGCCAACTTCAATAGAGAAGAAGGACTCATCCTCTCCAACACCTGGCGGGCCATCCTGAAGAAGACTGGAGACAATCCACTCTTACAGGACCACCAGCGCCCCGAACGGACGACCGAGGAAGTTAACACAGACAGACGGGCCCGATTGGCCCAGAGCCTCCCCAGTTCATTGGCTCGCATAGTCTCCGACCAAGGAGGATAAGAAGGGTCCAAACCGCTGACGAGCTCATCACATTCCTTCATGAACTCCTGTTCTGAACACATCGTCTGATTACTTGGAACTCTTCTACCTCGTCACAGCTCTTGTGCATTCGCCGGCAGCTCTCCAGTGATCTCCAGCAGGACCAGCTACTGAAGAAGCTAGGCCCCGAGCACCCGCTCGGTCAGTAAGTTCGTAAGAGCAGAAGCGCCTAGTGTAGCAGCCAGGACCAGCAGCAGTTGCAGAAGAAGAGAGTAAGGGGCACATCCAGGATCTCTAAGCAAGCCGTTGGGTCCGGACCCACAAGGGAATTGCTAAGGGGTTCTGCATTCCGGGGCTTTGCCCACCCGTCTGTCGGTCGGTACAGGTACGACCGCAGGCGGCCCCCACCACCAGGGTACCCCCACTCTGACTCTCCCCTCTCTCTTTTACCCCCTCTTCTCGCCACGCCCACCCCCCACCATGTTCTCACATGAACACACCCCCCTCCACCAGACACGTACACTCTCACCACCGCCCACTACTAGCACACATCTCTCCCAAGAGACCCTCACAAAGGCCCTTTCGACCAGAACTTTCACCACAGAAGAGATGGAACGTCTCTTTAGCATTCTGGGCCCTGAGTCTCCTATGGAGCAGGGCGCCGATCTCGCTAATACCACAGACTTCCCTGGCCTCCCTCCGGCCTCTAAAAGGCCCATTGACACAAGTAGCTCCTCAGAGAGCGAACCCCTAACTGATAGTGAAATCTTCACGCTGGTTAAACCAAGCAAGGGCAGGAAGCACCGAAAGGTGGCGTCCAAAAATCCTCCCACTAAAACTTCCCCAGCCCCGACCACCACACAGAACAGATTCGAGCCCCTCAACAAAATTAGGCCACCACCAATCATACTACCACCACACTACACCGAGGTTAACAGCCTCGTACGTACACTAAACAATTCCGGAATCTCCAAATACACTGTACAGAGATGTAAAGACGGAAACAAAATTTTTGCCCAGGACCTCACTACCTTTGAAACCATAAAAACTAAACTGACCACAAACAAGACACAATTCTACTCCTTCACTCCTAAGGCCTCCCCAAAGAACCAAAACTTCGTGCTCCTCAGGCTGGACATCGACCACCCGCTAGAGAGCGTAAAACAACAGCTCAACACTGAACATCTCGTGTCAGTGAAGCGTATGAGCAAGACCCAGACCGACGGAACTAGGGTCCCCATCCCACCCATCATACTCACGTTCTATCACAAGTTTAACCCCTCACACCTAAAATCGATCAAATCGATCGATCAAATAATTGTATACATCAAACCCTATAGGGGAGAAAACAGCATCTCCCAGTGTTTCCGGTGCCAGCGCTTCGGCCACACCAGAAACAACTGTAACTTGCGCGAACGTTGTGTCCGTTGCGGCAAATCACACGCGTCAAAAGACTGCGATCGAGCAAAAAATTCACTAAAATGCCCTAACTGTCAGGAAGAGCACCCCGCCTCTTACAGGCAATGCCCAACCCGGCTCAACCTTCTCGAGAAGAGCCGAAAAGCCCGACAAACAACAGTAGCCCCCCCGGCAAACAGCACACCCACACGAACATATAGAACAGTTGACCCAACATTCAGCTACTCTAATGCCTTCACTGGCCACACTACACAGCTTCCCCCTCCACCACCACCACCGGCACAACCACTTCCCCAACGCACACAAAACACCAGACCAGCTCTACTTCCCACCCCACCTACACCACCTATCTACCAAATACCAACACCCATCGCACCACAACAACATACCAGTGACAGTACACCCGCATGGGTCGAACGACTGACAAACACCATGACCGACATGATGTCAATGATACGAACATTAGTAGAACTTATGACTAAACTGATAACAAAATGACCAGACACACTATACTCAATTTAAACACGAACGGACTAACTCCAAAACTACAAGACGTGGACTTACTTCTACGACAAATACAGCCCACTGTATTCATACTAACCGACACACGACTGACCAGAGGTAGTTACGCACACTTTCAAGGCTATACACTTCTCCGGCACGACATGGACAATACACTAGCAGGTGGAGTCGCCATCGGCCTTCGACACGGTACACGCTATAAACGGATAGACCCAATCATAGACCCAGACAAATACAATTTTGTTCTGACAATCATAGTTAAACTGAACAAGACGTACAAACTGACCGCATACTATCGGAGACCGAGAGGACGACTTTCACGACTGGGACTTCTCCTTTCAGAAACTTCGACAGACAGACGACACATACTCATAGGTGACCTGAACGCTAGACACACTGCCTGGCACAATACGAAAAACAACCCCGCAGGGACTAAATTGACTAAATACCCCCTGACAGTCATACACCCAGGCACACACACATTCAGACACTTTGCAGATCCCAGCATGACTTCAACGATTGACTTGTTAGTTACGCGACAACCACACGTAATAACCGCGTGCACTGCACTCGATTTTATTACATCAGACCACAGGCCGGTCTTATACGAACTACACGGGCACATACCCACACCCACAGCCACAAATTACCATTACAGTAAGGCAGACTGGCACAAATACAAACACCTCATACACGAACACACCCCCCCTATCACACCCATACACGACACACAAATTCTCGATGAGGCCATTAAACAGTTCACAGACACAATCACCTTCGCGGCCGACTCGAGCATTCCTAAGTTCGCGCCAGCACCTCCAAATCTTAGGAAACCACCACAACACATTCTCACACTCATTAAGCAAAGAAACAACATCAAAAACATCTGGTACAGAACACGAGATAGACATTATAAAACTGCACTAAACTCGGTCACTACACAAATACGCACACTCATGTCACAATGGAAGACGTCCATGTGGCATGAGAAACTCAGGCAGACACATGGTGATTTTAAGCAATTCTGGAGGCTCATACGAACACGCACGCAAAAGACTAAAAATACACAGACAAGATACGCTACCAGACGAAAAAGACCAGGCGGACATACTCGCTACTTACTACACACAAGACGCTCAAACTCGCAACAAAGACCGTACACCTGAATACAGACTTACACCACAAGACAATTACATGTACGTCTCACCGAAACAGCTGACAGCCATACTCAGACAGACACGAGGGAATAAATCCCCAGGACATGACAGACTTCAGTACATTTTACTTAAACAATTACCGAGAAAAGGACTACACTATCTTGTACACATCTATAACACATGCCTCCGCCTCAGACACTTCCCCGAACACTGGAGACACGCTATAATCACACCACTACTCAAACCCAACAAAAAGGGCGACACACCTGAACACTACAGACCAATTAGCCTACTGCCTCATTTATCAAAAGTATATGAAAAGATAATACTGAGATATCTTAAAGACTATTGCGCAGAGGAGGATATTATCCCTGCTGAGCAGTTCGGCTTCCGCCCTGCACACAGTTCAGAACACCAGCTAGTAAGGCTCCAATCACATATCACAAACAACATGCTCATGAACCGGACTACAGCACTCATATCGATTGACTGTACGAAAGCTTTTGACTCAATTTCACATAATATACTTATGCAGCAACTCAGAACGTACGGATGTCCAGAACAACTCTATAACACAATACACTCTTTCCTATACGGACGTACTATGACGGTTAGGGTAGGGGCAAGCCTCTCCAGCACACACCCAATCCCCTGCGGTGTACCACAGGGGTCAGTACTCGCACCCACACTCTTTTCCATCTACACATCAGAAATCGTCGGTGAACAGTACCCAAACACAAAAATAGCCGCATATGCCGACGATATCGCGATATACAGCACATCCATGTCACATTCAAAGGCATTAAAACAAGCTGAAGAGGTTTGCGCAGACGTAGTAGACGAACTGCGACGAATACACATCACAGTTAACCCGACCAAGACAGACGCACTACTCTTCGCCTTTCATGGCAATTCAACACGAGCACGCCCCAAGTATTTCACGGTTAGAAACAAAAGAAACAAGTTAAAAAGACATATAAATTACTTGGGGATACACTTAGGTACACACCTCAGTTTTCACACACACTTTACCAAGAAGCTAAAGCTTGTCAGGACGAAAGCCCGCTCTCTTGGTCACCTACTCAACTCATCAAACCTCTCACTCAGACTGAAACTACTCATATACAAAGGAGTCTTACGACCGGCACTTTTATACGGCACACCACTCTTTCGGTTTCTGAACCCCACCATACTCAGAACACTACAATCTTTTCAGAACCGAATACTCAAAACAATCACACGGAGCACCTCACACAATAAACTCAAAGCCCCAGACTTACACACACTCTTAGAACTCCCCACAGTTTCAGAATTCATAAAACGACGTCACATCAAATTCTTTGACGGACTTAAGTACCATGACAATCCACTTTTTAACGACATCACACCACCTGGACGACCAGGACGCTGGCAAGGACCAACTGAGTTCACACGACGACTAGTAGACGTACTAGAACATAACACATTTTAGAATACACTAGTAACAATCCAACAAAAACAAGTTACACTAACACTTGACACGTAAGACAGTATAACTGACCTTCTTCCCCTTTCTTCTTTCTTCTACTCTCCGACTATCTTTCGTTTTACCTCCTCCTCTATCGCTGTGCCCCACACAGCACATTACACATACCTCCCTTTTGGGAATCCTATACCTTTTCTCTCCTTTACTTACCGCCTTCAAGTGCATTTTGCAGAATAAGGACACCTCCTCCCTCATCCTCCCTCTCTCTGTGGCCCTTACGCACGCCTGTGGCGTTCGAGGTCCTTAGTTTTTCTTTGCGTTTCTGCACGTTTTTCTTTCACTTTCGTTTTCATCATGCCCTTCCTTGCATGCTTTTTATTTATCTTTTTCTCTAAAGTGGGGTTTAGGAAAAAAAAAAAAAAAAAAAGACGAGCTCATTCCCTTACCAACCAGCAAGGATGAATGATTGCCTGAAGAAGCCGGAGAGGAATCCGGCGAAATATTGTGATGACAGGAGGAGCAAGACCCCTGGAGACAGATGCCGAATGAACAACACATATCAGGTGATGATATGAGTAATCACCGTATATTTAATTATTCAATAAGTTTTCACTGCTAGGCAATACAACTTTAAACTTATTAACTATTTTAGTTTAAAAAATTAACAAAACTCATAGGAATTTACGATTTAAAAAAATTAAAACATTTTATCTTGGTTAGTTTAATAGTGTAAATGTTGTAATAGAAGTACTATATGTTCTTGTAAGTGGCATGTTTCTTATGTCAATAAGTATGATTTTATATTTATTTAATGGTATAAATAACAAATTCTCTAGGAAAATACTTATTTCTTGCCGGTATTAAAGTATTATGTTATTCATTGTTGAAATATTAAATATAGTCTGAAAATAAAAATGTAGTTGAGTAAGAAATATATAATTTATGCTTATTTAATAAAGTTTATGCTCTAATTTGTTAAGTGAATTTAGTAATATTGTAAGGTACGTCGTCAATTTGTCTCTGTAAACATTCTTTTAGCTCGTGCTTTATTGGCAGTGGTTGTCACAATGTGAGAATTTCGGTCTCTCATGAGATCTAAGTTCATTGGGGATTATATTCTAATGATGTCAAAATTTGTGAGATGCCATGATTCAAAATATCAAGTTTCCTACAAAAGAAGGAGATGGTAAACCATTGGTATAGGTTGGTAAAAACTACTGCCGAATTATTGGTAGGTACCACGTGAAGAAAGCATTAAGCTACCGGTGTTCTGTCCAATCCTCACCAGGATTACTCAATGTTAAAACCGACTAACGTCTTTTTAATAACTCCTTCTAACGACCTACCCCCACTCCTATACAGGTACCCCCCTACACACTCTCTCTCACTCTCTCTCTCTCTCTAATTGCATTCAGTTACAATTGGTTTAAATCACATATTAATGAGTAGAAAATTGTACTCTGCCGTCTGATTGCCTGGCGATTCGGCATTCAAAAGGGAAAAAGTCCATTTTAATAATATCTTTTTATTTTTTGTTGTATTTTTTTTGTGTCCAGGAGCACAGAAGTGTGTAATTATTGTCGGGACCGGACCCACCCGTTCTGCTCAAAGGTTGTACGCTGTAACGATCATACCTGCCTTCTTCCATTAGAACGTTAGATATTGACGAGCAGAACTAAAATATCAAGCAGCACACTTGTTGGTGTTTAATTTTAATATTTAATTTAATAATATATTTATTATTCTATTTTTATTTTATATTAGTTTTTTCACATTTAGGTGATAAAACTAAATCATATATTTATTATAGGTAAGCGGAAAATATATATATTTTATTTTAATACAATGTACATAAAATATTCTAATCATACATACTTAAGAATAGTCAAATTTGTATCACTCTTGATTCTAAAATAAGGAAAATAATATTGTTTATTGAGTTAAATTCAAATATATTTTTATTTTTCTGTTTACAATGTTGGAGTAACTAAAAATCGTGTATATATATATATATATATATATATATATATATATTTATGCATTTTAACGGGAGTCGTTTTCGGTATCTAATAGGTTGGATACTTGGATACATAAGATAAACTAATTTATTTAACCATGGATAGACACTGCCATTGACATGTACGTTAATGACACAGTGCTGCAAATTTTACCCTATACTTTGAAAAAGTTTAAAAAAAAAGAAATTTCAATTTTTTCTTTTTCTTTTTTATACAAAAACGATGTATCGCATCAAGAAAGAAATTCAAAAAGTAATAAATCTTCAAAATGTTTATTAAAATTCACAAAATAGCTATAAAATCCTAAAACTCAATATTGTTTATGAACCAAATAATTATCCTAAAAAAATATTACTCAACTATAAATATTTTTTGAAACCAATAAACTAGAATGACGAAAAACCATACAAAATAGGATCATTAGCAAATTACAATGTTCTGTCCAATTGAGACTCATTAACATTTAGCACATTTTGGTGATCGCGGCACATCGCCCTTCTAAATAAAAAACATAGCGTTTTCGTCTTCCTTTCTGTCGAAAAATGAACATCTCTCAGGTTTGTCAAAGGTAACGTAATCTGTTGAAGGTCCATCAGGAGTTGATGCATCTCCCACAACAACAAGCATCCTTGTCTTCAGTAGTTTTGGTATGTTCTCCAGTTCGGCAGTAACTGCCATATGAGCCTTAACCAGTTGGTAGCCCAAATAGAAGAGATAATATTTTCTGGGCGTTTTCCAGACCATTCAGTCACTTGAAAAACCGTAACATAAATGTGATCGACCCCTGAAGATTCATCAGATCAAGTTAGCCGTTAACTACACCCTGGGGTAAAAAATACCCCATACAGAACTAGTGAACCTTCTCATGCAGTGACTAGCAGACAGCTGGCTTTGTTTACGAGTATATTAGGTTATACCAGATAATGCACTTCCGAGTATTTAGGAAGAAGGATGTATATAGTGAAGTGAAATGATTTTGACACAAGATACATTGTGAAATCACTGCAAATTTTAATGAAAACAATAGTACAACACATAAAAAGTATTTCTTCCTTACTGATTCTTACTGTGCCTAGTAATTATGTTCATTATCAAATCTTGTATATACCTTATTCATTGAAAATACTCTTATTGTTTTCATATTTTACTCCTTCTATCACGAAGAAATTGTAAACTAACATGTGAATTTTGTAACTACATGAACTGACTTGCTCCAATATATTTCTTTTTTTTTTTTTTTTTTTAAGGCGTACCAACCTTTTAGTATATTAACGCCACACATGGTAAATAAAGTTTGGAATTTTATTTTATAAATGTATGCTTGTATGTGTTGGGCAAAACTAACGTTAGTAAACTAAACTAACGTTAGTTTTCTCTAACTAAAACTAAACTAATGTTGTATTTTTAGTTTTAGTTTTAGTTTAGTTTTAGATTTGTGTAATTATTAATCATGTGGACTCCGTTTTTAGTATGGTAATTAGTTTAGTTAAGTAATAGAGACCTAAATTTGGGATTTTAGTTTAGTTTTAGTTTTTAGTTAACTAATTTAGTTTATCAAAGAACATATGTTTGCAAATTACGAGAAAAAGCCACAATTTCTTATTCTTAAGCAAGTTCTATTAATTTTAATAATTTACTTAAGTATCGAAATAACATATGATTTATATTAATTCATGTCACTTTAGTAAAACTAAACTAAAGCTTTAATTTAGTTTTTAGTCAATTACCAAAGACTTAGTTTTAGTTTTAGTTTAGTTAAAATACATTAATTAGTAAAATTTTAGTTTTAGTTTTTTTTTTAGGTTGCGATTTTTAGTTTAGTTTTAGTTTATTCCAAAAAGTGAATTTAGTTTTAATTTTAGTTTTAGTTTTTAGTTTTGCCCAACATTGCTTGTAATAGCTATTATTAAGCCTTTATGTGATAAATTATTGTCTTCAAAATGATATGTGTATTATTGAACATTAGAATTTTTAGACTTATGTTACTTAATGTAAATTTTAGTTGGTAGTTAATTTATGTACCTTGATAAATGATTTCTGTTTGTTGCACATAGCCAGGTTTTGGTTTACCTACACCCCGGACCATGTGCCACAACAATCATAGTTTATTTAGGAGTTGTGTGTATTCTAAAAAATTTAATATTTTGTCTTAATTTATATTTTGCCTGTAATTGTGCTGAGCAACTCGCCTTAATTGCGGGCGCTCTTAAATAAATGTATTAAAAACTTGTAATAGTTTGTTTAGCTCTTTTCAACCTCACTTTCCATTTTAGCGCGGTTCCTCCCTCCCCCATAGGGAGGAACCCCGCTTATAAGTTTGATACAATGAAACAATCCGGAAGTGCCGACTAGAAAATTTTGCGTTTCAGAACCCCTAGAAACCGAAAATAACGGTGGTTCAAATTTGTATATATATATATATGTATATATTTATTTATATATATATATATATATATATATATATATATATATATATATATATTTGTCTGTTCGCTCTCTAAATAGAAGACGAATGGTCCGATTTTGATGAAATTTGGTACAAAAATCTGTCGTCCAATTTGAAAGGTCAAGTTCGTTAACCAGCAAAATCCGCCCACTGGAAGATGGCGTTTGGGGCGAAATTCGCGCAAAAAAAATCGTAACGCTTACGTTTTTGAGTTCATAAGCTTGTAAGTACTCTTTTTATAGGCTTCTTGAGCTACGAAAACGAATGGAACCATTTTCAAGGCGATAGCTTTAACCGTTTTCGAGAAAACTGAAAAAATAATCTTTGAATGCCGTTTTTGGTTTGGGTACTTAGAATCAAGGGATTCAGTTGAAACATTTACTGCATGTTCTACTTTCATTAAAACTTATATGTTGAAATTTTGGTTGCGTTTGGAGTTAAGGAAGGGTTAGAATAAAATATTTTATTAACAGGCATAAAAAAGTTTTGGTAACTTTGTATACTTTCCTTAATATCTCGAAAAAGGTTGAGAATTTGGGAAACGGAAGAATACCATTAGAAAGCTTACTAAATGCTCTACAAAAAAGGTTCTAATGAAAGTTTTGATTAGGCGATGTCAATCGGAGAAATACCGTATGAAATGTCAGTTTTGGATTTGTCGATTTCCTTCAAATGTCTTGAAACTGTCGAGGCTCCTACTCCGAGTTCTTTGGCATATTCCCTAGTGTTTTTAATTGCTTATAGTAGTCAAATGTATTTGTCAATGAAACAGGATACGTATAATTAGAATCAATATTTTGTTTGTTAGAATTCGAAGATGCCGTATGAATATCTAGATGTGACAGTACTGGTGTTGATTTCGTTCTTTAGAATTATTCTTGGTATTCCCTATTTTCATCTGTTACCAATAGTTTTTTATTGTTAGTAGGTTTTTCTTATTGATTATAGAATATTAATCTATTTGGCTATAAAACAGGATACGTAAAATTAGTGACAATATTTCGGAGATTTCTGAGCGAAATACGTTTAAAATTTTCTACCACCACGAATGGCTTTTTTCCTCTATTTTTATCCACTAGATAGGCTTTATTTTGCATATTATTCTATATAAGTTTTATTCAGCAGGGGATTCTGATGAAATGTCGTGTTTTTGCTGTGGATTTAAAATACGATGTATCTAAGATTGGATAACATTAGCGAGTCTACATAATTAAGAACCGACGACGGAGGATTACTTCTTGCTATGATTTAGTCTACATACGTATATTAAGTCCTAAATCCAATCCTCCTAAAGTTCAATGCCCGTAGAAACCAGGGGGCCGCAGGAAATTTACCTGCTAAGAGTTAATCCTCAAGAGCTGTAAATATACCCCAGGTATCTGCCGACACAAATACAAAGCATAGGCGGAGAGCACCCCAAAAACTCAGATCCAAACATAAGGTTATATACTAAATATTGATAAAGACTACTTAGTTGTAAACCGATTCATCAATTAGCAATCAATAGTTTTCAACAAAGGTTATATACTAAATATTGATAAAAAGTATTTAATTAGAAAAAAAAAAAAACAATATTCCACAAGACTTGTTTTTGGTCCATTTGTGTCTACTCCATAGACTTAATTAGGTATATTATTCTATTGTAGTTGGGCAACTAAACTTTGTTTTATTTTGTTAAATAAAGTTTTTTTTCTTGATTTGTTATTCGTCAAGACTTTTATTTGTCCTTGTGTATTAACTAGATAGGTTTTATTCGGCATATTATTCTATATAGGCTATATTAGGCAGGGTATTCTTCTCAATCTTGTGTACTTCTTCTTGATCCTTCTGTACATGGGCGTATATAAAAACAATTTCGGGGGGGGGGGGGGGCTGAGACCATTTCCAGGGTATGGAATACTAAATATTTAGAGCTTGGAATAGTTTTAGGCAACTAAAACGCTATTACACGTAAAATAAAATATGTTTTATGAACTAAGTGATCTTATTTAATTTATTTTTAAGGGTTTTACGAGAAGTTTTTATCATCAATTCAAAATTTCGGGAGGGGCTGCAGTCCCCTCAGCCCCCCCCCCTAATATACGCCCATGCTTCTGTATCCTCTAGAAAGGCTTTATTAGGCATATTTTGTTTTGATTTATAGAGCTTTGCTTTAGAATGAGAGCCAGATTCTGTAATTTCCGCTTCTGTGTAAAAGTTAGCTACTGTCGGTGTCCCTGACGCCTTAATATCACTTTTATTCGAGATGTTCGAGAGGATTTTGACAATTTTCACAAGATATATAAAAAAAATAAGTTTATTTTTTTTCTAAGCTTATCAAATGGCACTAGGGACATGAACGGAACCGCGCTAAGATGCTGCAGTTCCTGCGAGTCGGACTTTTTTTTAATCTATGCATTGCTGAGATTTCCATAAAACTCTGTGTTCGTCCTAATTCTTTTATGGCACTACATATATTATTCTCTCTTAATAAAAACTAAATTATAAAAGCGTTTTATAATTTATCAGTTTTATCATGTGGAATACTTAATGTATTCTGTCTTCTGAATTCTCCAAGTTCGTGCTTTAGTGTAATGTCTTCATTGCTTATGCCAGAATGTGGTTTATTTTGTCTTGTAATGTGATAGTTGCTGTTCTATTCCTTCTCTTGTGTTGTTCTTGGATAACAGACTGTCCACTCTTTAGTTGTGCTCTTTAAACGTTTTGCATTTTATTTTTCTTAATTTATAGTCAGTTAGCCGACTGTTCATAAAATAAACATTTTTTTTTTTTTTATACTACTCACATTCAATTAAACCCCTGGACAAATATAGCGCCTTAAATTGAGAACTTTACGGAATAATGAAAACACTAAATTTGAGATTTCTGACTGACACACTGCTTCGGCGCATAATATTTTAATACCTCTATCTTGCGTCAGTGTCAGCAGGGCAGCCGACATTTCGGTGATAATTAACTCCGACTGGAAATGGATTTAATGAGTTGCTAACCCGAATAAATTCGGTGTTAAATTGAAAAGCCGGCCTCGACTCCACGTCTCTTGGGATTAGCTGAAAGGGAGGGGGTGAATTGAATGATAAAAGTTTATTTTTATTATTAATTTTGCTCGTTTCCAGGCCATTACACCGCATTCCGGGGATTATGTATTAAATGTTCGGAAGAAATTATTTAAAATTACGACACGATTTAACGTTGATTTATTGATGGATATTAAATCTAATCCAACCGTTTATAATTGGGGTAAATGAAAAACGTCCTGTTCCTTCACAAAAGTTTTTTTTTTTCCACGCTAGCGCTTTCGGCAGCTCCTGCCACCATCCTCAGAGCTATAATGAGTTCAGCTTCACTGCTGAGGGCTGACACTGAGCAGTGAGGCTGACTTGAGTCAGCCCTCAGCAGTGAAGCTGAACTCATTATAGCTCTGAGGATGGTGGCAGGAGCTGCCGAAAGCGCTAGCGTGGAATAAAAAAAATAAACTTTTGTGAAGGAACAGGACGTTTTTCATTTACCTCAAGATCTTCCTTCTCTGCCAGCAACCTCAACGTTTTTGGTTTATAATTGGCTTATTATAATACCACTCGAATTCTTTTTTTGTTTATTTTCAGCCATAGAAAATAAATTATAAATTAATTTCAATATTTTTGTTATGGTATGTAGGATTCCAAGGCCATCAGTATCTGCTGGTTCGGAAGGTGGCGCGCGAACCTTCTTAAAATAAACTGGCTTCTGTCAACTTCGAATTGCAGTAACTATGTACTTTTAGCGTTGATGCAGCACGCTAGTATGTTTCAGTATGTTAAAATGAGCTTAGTTATGCAGCTCTTACGTGATTTTTTTCATTCCAAGTATTATAATTTAATTTATTTAAATTGTACGTCCAGTTATAGATGACTACGATTTTTTTTACCGTTATCTCACTTTTCTACTCAGGATAGGGCTGACGCTATTTTTTCCTACGCAAAAGGCATCACACCTAGTGAGAATCGAACCTACGCCTTAGCACTCACGGCCACCGAGCCTCCAACAACCTCTCAACAATAGCATTCCTTTGCTTTTTTAGAGTCTGAATTACAATTAGATGATTCTCTCTATCAGGGCTTTCATATTTCTGATCAGAACATTATGATCATTATAGCTGCTAGGAAGGAACCATGGGACTACTGCAGTATGCCAACTTGTTTATTTGTTTCTAGATTATCCTAGTATATCCTGAAATCTCATCAGTTTGTTTCTGCTATAGTGATGTCCAAGACCGATTATACTAATAGCTTACAATGCGCCACCCCTTGCACCTCTCGTCCGAGGACTTAAAGTACGCCCTGCATATATAATGGGGCTTGGGATCTCTCGAAAAGCAATAACAAGTGTATTATGAGGGCTCCCCTCGGAACTCCGGTATATTTTATTACTTGGAATTACATTGTGATCCTGCGGACTAATGCTCGTGCATTAATGCTCCACGAAGAGCGTTAATGCTCGCCGGACTCCTCTTTATCGGCCGGCTCTCGCGGGTAACGAGCGCATGAACCGGAATTTACTGCCGTCCGTTTCCGGGCTCTCTACTATCAAATGTATTTACCTCAAAACCGCTGTCCTGACAGATCAGTTATATTTCTTCTCCGAGAGAGACGAAATTTGAATAATGGTAAGCGATTGGACGGAGATACGGACTGCAGTGGGAATATTAAAGTGGTAAAGGAACTCGACTCACACGTTGCCGGCTGCAGGCTCAATATGCACGCCGAATAAACAGCATCCACTTGAAGCAGAATTCAATACTCGCGATACACTCCCTCCAGCAAGTAAGTAGGGATATAAAATGCCTCATTCGCACGAACTGCGTCATCACAGCGTGCTTCCGTTTTTATCCCTATAGTCCGCCAGCACAAAAGAACCCGAAGGGGCGTGGCCTGAGAGCTCGACCGTCCCTCACATGGGTTGGATGCAGCTCGAGCGTACTACCTGGTTCTATTGTTTGCGGTAGGGCTGTAGTAAAATTTCTAGAGGTATAGAAACAGTTATTAGTTTATCTTGACCCGTAGTGAAAAATTAAAAATACGTCACTAATTTCTAACCTTTTTTTAATAAAATATTTATTCTACTCTTAAATGCAATTAAAAAAAAAGAAAAAAAATCCAACGATTCTAAGTGTCCAAACTGAAAATTATCCAAAAAAAAAGTTGTATCCACTTTTTTCGAAAACGAAAACTGAATGATATCTCTAGAAAAATGGATCCATTAGTTTCTCTACGTTTCAGAACCTGCTTACTAACGAAAACAACGTCTGATTCCACTATATATAGTCCCATTTGATATAGAAACAGAGTACATTGTCCCGATTTCACCTTAATAAGTCGATTTCAGGCCAAAATTGTGGACAATTACTTATATAAGTCATCCAAGGAGAGAACGTTCAGGACTTCCACCTCAATGAGCCGAACTTTTGGATGTCACCACCTCTATAACTCCAACTCCAGGTCACCACCTCTATAACTCCAACTCCAGGTGACCACTCTATAACACCAACTTCTCCACCACCGATTCTTCAATTACTTGTAATGATTGGGACATTCATCACATTTTCTGACTCTGTAAGCAACATACACTTGAAAGTTTACTGTGACGTTCCTGTGTCCTATATGTGATGCTCTTTCTGAGGAGAGTATATTAAGCGAAGTACCGTCAAAAGGAAACAACATAGAATTCGAAAGTGATAATGAACCTAAGGGGGACCTCCTACAATTATAGAAGCCGTAGATGCGGTTAATAAACTTTGGACCTTCTGAGAAACTCGTGACAACGTCAATAACCGCATGTTTATTGCCAAGGGTCGTGGGTTCAATTCCCACTGTGGGCTGGTGGCTTTTCTTTAGAATAAAGAAAAGGCCTCAGCCCTATCCTAGCTAGAAAATGGTGGTAACCTATAGATAACCCGTCCTAAAAGTCATAGTTAATAATAATGGACGTTAACATTTAAAATAAATAAATAGTTATGAGAAAAAATGGAAAACGATGTTCCAAATAAGATTGGAGGTTATTTTACAGTTACTGAACAGCGAGGTGCATTATTTTACAGTTACTTACGGTGGCATATGTACGTACTAAGTCAATAAAAGTTCAATTTGTTGTTTCTTTCCAGATGGATTCATTTTTACGTGCAAACACCAAGTATTTGAGTAAACTTCACCTAGATGTTTTTAATTCCTATTTTTTGTTTATTTTCCCCCATTTATATGTAAGTACCTCGAAGTACAAACCGCGATAAACCGATGTTCAGTAAGTCGAACTTTTTTTTTTTTTTTTTTTTTTTTTTTTTTTTTTTTTTTTTTTTTTTTTTTCTTGAGATCCTACGAATTTTGTTTACTACATTCAACGACGGGCGTGGCCTTTACCTGTATGGGTGACCGATGACGTGCTTTAGGTATTAAAAAAGGGTGGCAACCTGTAGACATCCCAGCGTTTATAGCCCAATTGAATCGGTCCATGCAAGCAGGACTTCAGTCCATTTTTTACCAATATGAGTTAGTTTTTTTTTTTTTTTTTTTTTGGGTGCATCTACTGCTGAGGTCATTAGCACCCAATATGAGTTAGTGTTGGATTCGTTGTCTCAGAACGAAACTACACATTTTTATGTTAAAAGGACTTAAGTCCTTTACATAGTTGCCAAAGAAACAGTGTTCTAATTTTATTATTCCATGAGGAAAGTCCATGTTTTACAAGGAAAGCCTAGTTTTGTCGAAACTTCTGATTTTGGACTGAAGTCTCTTTTTTTCATGGATCTATTTAATTGTTGATGCACCGTCAAACAATACAAAAAATACATTGAATAAATAAATAAATACGACCTGTCGATTAGGATACTCCCAAAATATTTATGTTGGACCGGTCATAGGTCCCCCAAGATGTTAGAATCCTTCCAAAGAAAAATTATATTATTGATGAAGGGGCTAAGAAATGCACAAAGACCCAGAGATAACAATATACGTCTTGGAGCTAAGTCATGGAGACCACTTCTATAAATGATACAAACCTCTACAATGGTTTTTTCGTTACGAATTCATGGCTAGGCTCTCAACACACAATGGATTATCCTTCGGGTATGGAGAGACTTCCACAGATTTAATATTTTAATAAGGGTGTCATATAAATATTTCATTTTTCCTGATCCTTGGTATTTGGGCCATCTTCACCAGTGAATTTATAAATTTATAAAAATATATGATTTCTCTTCTTTTATTTATTTATTTATTTATTTATTTTTTGTTATAAAAGGAGTATTTCCCTTGATATGCTTCTCACTAAATTTTATCTATCAGAGTACTAAGGGCAGGGGATAGGGTGTATATTTAATTGGACGAGTACTTGCAAAGTTATCTATACATATAATACATTTCTAATGGATCGCTGTCTGTACACGGAAGATATATGGGAAAAAATACTGGGGGCCTTTATCAACACAATAATACCCAAAACAATGATTTTTATAATTTATGTCTGTATGTCTGCTGTCTGTCAGACACCCTGTACACACTAGGTTTTAACAATCCCTAAGGGGTCTGTTACGTTTTAGCAATCTTAGCAGCCTGTATGCTTGGCGTCTAATATCGCAAATAGAGGAGCATTACTGTAAAGTATATTTTTTTAAATACCCAAAAACGTGTTTATAAACAAAACGAAACCAAAAGATCCCAAAATTCTGCCCTAAGTCACTATTCACGCGGAGAAGTCGCGGGCACAGCTAGTTACGTTCTAAAACCTTTTTATGTCTGTGTCCATAATTGGTACGTGTTTGTTGTTTTTTATATATTTTTCATACAACATTTACGTAAAAAGACTCAGGACCACTCATGCTATTCGACATTTTTAAGGATTCGACCTATCAGAGTATATATATATATATATATATATATATATATATATAAAGTTAATGACAATAGTCCAAGGGGTGAAAATAGCCAAAAAATTTAGTTCAATACATTTCTATCTCACTACGCTCCAGACATTAAGTTGTCACTAACCAGAATAAGGTTCCCATTTATTTGCAGTTTGAATGAGAAATTGGTGAACATTGGATGTGCAGAGAGAGAGAGAGAGAGAGAGAGAGAGAGAGAGAGAGAGAGAGAGAGAGAGAGAGAGAGAGAGAGAGAGAGAGAGAGAGAGAGAGAGAGAGAGAGAATGAGATGGGGGAGGAGAGATATTGAGAGGGAAGCAGCGATATTATTGGCCCAATAGCACCAAAATACTATTCGATTGATGTTCTAATAATGATATTAATTTATAAACTTATGTTTTGAGCTAAAATAGAAGTTATAAAGCAAACAGTTATGAATATCTGTTCTAATCTTTCTAAATCACCCAAAAAAATAAGCACGTTTGGAAACAAGTTAAGATGGCGTATTTCCTGAGTCTTAACTTGTTTTCGGTTCTTCTGAGAATATCTACAAACCCTTTTTTATGAGCGAGTAATAATTATTACTTGCTGCTTTGCACAGTTTTTGGAGAGAGGAATGCAAAATTGATCCGTCATGCGCACAAGCTTAATAAGTGTTGCCACTCAAAGAAGATTACAAGGAAAATTTCTGCTAAGACACCATCACAAGGAGTGTGGTCTCAGCACGTCTACAGAAAAAAGGAGAGAAACCCTTATAACTGTTTTAGTGGGGGGGGGGGAGCATAAGAATTCTCATACGAAATCCTTCATCAGAGAGAGAAAAGCAGCTAATAACTCCTCCAAGTCGGACCGACTGATTATTACATTTGAACCGAATCGACGGCCATTACAGTCGCCATATTCGTCGAATCATAGTCATTACATGTTTTAGGCTATCAGTCATCATTTCCCTCTGCCTTTGTGACCTGTCTCCGGTCACACAAACTGGGGAAAATGACTACCTAATCAAAATTGATTGACTCTCCTAGTCCTCCAAAAACCCTCCTAACAATATTGTAATTCCGACAGAATGTAATGGAAGTGTATTATACTGTCTAGCGGTGTTATGTGTAAATTGTAGGAAATTGTGGTTTTGTGTCGTGGGCTAATTCCGCAACTTATTGCTGCACAATAGGTGGAAAATTGGGGTGCCAAACATATGACTGTTCTCTACAATAGGTTTCATTTGCTTGTAATGAGCTTTTGTATGTATCTTAGATTATGTCTATAAAGTCCAAATAGTTAAAACATCAGTATTTTACTGCTCAAAGTTTTATATTACCAATAAAAATGAAAAAAAAAAAAACTAATTACAAGAACTTTTCTATCGCTCTTGACCTGTTTTTTTTTTTTTTTTTTATCCCTAGCTTCATCCCTTAAAATAGAAGCATTTAATACTTTCTTTTGATATATCATGAAACTTTAAACTCCTACTCCAAAAAGATCTCGGGCAAAAGCAAAATTCCACGTTCTACAACGCACCAACTCTTGGATTCCCCTTCATTCTTAAAGACATTTATATAAAAAACAGCAATGAGATGAGATAATTGTGGGACTCGAACTCATCATCTCCCGCATGAGAATCTAATGCGTTAGCCACTAGACCACGGGGAGACACTACATATTAAATGTTTTATATTTACATGTTGTTTTACTGAGAAATTTATTTCACTGCTAGATAAAATAAAAGCACAACAAACAATTAAAAACTTCGGAGAACAGGAAAAAATAACCGTTCGAATGAACAAAACTATAACATTCTAATTTTAAGGGCCTCTTCTGCAGACAATGAACTTTAGTTAACCTTGGGATGTTTTCTATCCATTTATCACGATATCTGAACAGTATTCGAGATATTTAAGAAAATTAGGAAAATCTCAGAAGTGATCGTGTATGTTTCAACATTTTTTTTTTTTCTAATACTCAAAACTAAACGTAAGCATATTGGTATGTATTAGTATAGAAAATTATAAGTCCTTGGATTTTTTTTTTTATTATTTATTCATTGGTGCACCGAAACAAGGTCGATATGCTCTTATATTTCTCAAGAACTGCCATTAACAGTTAAAAATAAAGTGTACAATAAAACATGGCTGGTGAAAAACTAGATAACGTCTTTGGAAATCATACACAACTGGAGTTAATGAATTAAGTGGTTTTAAGATGAACATTGTGGGCAAAAGAAAAAAATCCGAGTAAAGATCCGGGGAATGTCGTAGGCGTAGTCAAAAACGTCTACCTCCTGTCTGTCTGTATGTTTGTCCCTTATACAAATCCACACCCTTTGACCAATTTCGATCAAACTTGGGACAGAGGTAGGTCTTGATACAGGGAGTGTCATATGCTAGGTCAGAAACGTCTACCAGCTGTCTGTCTGTATTTTTGTTCCTTGTTGACCGATTTCGATCAAACCTGGCACACATGTATGTCTTGATCAGGGGGGTGTTATATGCTAGGTTGAAATCGTCTAGTACTCACAGTTCGATGGTCACGGGTTCGAATCTTTACAGTTACAGATTTATGTTATTATATTTTAATATTACTTATTTGGTTTCTAATTTATTTTTGCTTTTCTAGATGCAGAAAAAAGGTGTGGCATGGCACGCCAGGTAACCGCCAGTTTATAAATAAAGGATAGGTTTTCAGGTCCTTTCGGTTTTTTAAGTTGAAAGAAAACTATTGTATATTTTGAACATAATTTTTATTTTAATCTACAATGTAATGTCCATTATTTTCTATTACTTTACCCCATCTCTCCATCAGCTGAATAATCCCATGCTCTTAGAATGTCTGTGGTTTATTAGCGAAAAAATGATCAAGGTGCTCCCTGACACCCTGTTCGTTTTCAAACCGTTTTCCACCTAAGGAATTTTGTAGAGACCGGAATAAGTGGTAGTCACTAGGAGCAAGGTCCGGTGAATAGGGAGGGTGGGGCAAAAGATCCCATCCAAGGGCTAACAATTTGTTGCGGGTGACTAACGAAGTGTGGGGCCTGGCATTATCATGATGGAAGACGACACCCTTTCGATTTGCCAGTTCTGGGCGTTTTCGTCGAATTTATTCATTCAATTTTGTTAATTGTGGGCAGTATAGAGTGGAATCGATTGATTTACCTTGTGGCAGCAGGTCATAAAAAATCACACCCTTGAAATCCCACCATACAGAAAGCATTATCTTCTTTGGGTGCAATCCCGCTTTAGATGTGGTTCCAGGTGGTTCGTTGCTAGGTCTCCAAGATTTTTTTCGCACCACATTATCGTAGACAATCCACTTTTCATCCCCTGTCACAAGTCTTTTAAGAAATGGATCGTTTTCTTGACGTTTTCGCAGGGAATCGCAAATGGAAATGCGTTTTGCCAAGTTGGCTTCGGTCATAACTGTTTGCATATTACAAATAGGATAAACAATCCTCTGTTGGGATTAATTGCATCAGATAAATGTGACATATTGTAAACAAAACATGAATACAAAAACCGAAAGGACTTATTTGCCAACCCTATACATAGGTACATAAATCTACTATTATAAATTTTTATTCCTATCTAAATTCTATTATTTAGATTGTGCGATACATGTTCATGTGTTTTAAATCTTGGAGACTAGGATCTTTGTTCGGACTACCTTCTGTAAGAAGTTCTTGTTGGTCGTGGGGAATGTTCAGTTTTTCATGTCTTTAACATTCATTGAGTATATGTTTAATTGTGTAAGTTATGTTGAAACATAACTCTTCACATTTTGTGTCTGTTTTCCACATTTTGTTCTGTATTACACTGTGACCTGACACACTTTTTTCTTGACATTTTTACAATTCAATCAGATATTTTGAAATAACCGTAACGAATTGTCATTTTCTACACATTTGAAATGTTTTACTCATCTTTCTAATAAAAAAGAATTATTCATTTCTCACTGCCGATGTAATCTGTAACATACGCAATGTTTAAAAATTACAAATTTAACTTTGTATAGCTCGCTTACTTTTGTGTCACCCGCTACGCAAAATTTAAAGAGCAACCAGCCATCATATTTTCAGGTCAAAATAAGATAACATTTTTGTTTATTAATAATGTGCTTTGACGTGATTTATCATAGGGGTTTTCTACATCCTTAGCATTCAAACGTCCTGCAGAGAATTCCCATAATAAAAGGTATAATAGTGAATAAAGAAATAAAACAAAAAGAATTAAGCAAGGCTTCGGAGAGAGCAGCCTACCAACTATCCTTTATCTCTAGCCTTTTGTGAGACGAGCATAAAAACGCAGAGAACAAAACGAAACGTTAGAAAAGAAGGAGCGAGGTGTTCAATCAGTAGAGGGTGGAGTTTGCTTTTATATAACATAATTACCATATTTCATTGGGATATATATACATAAGTCTAGTCACAAAACCAAAGGTACATTAATCTTGCTTTGTCTATGGTCTCCTTTGTCAGCTCTATCTCTCTCTCTTCTCTCTTTCTCTTCATGCATCATTCCCTCAGGTTAACTTACATTATATACTTTGCAGTGAGCCTCCTGCCCTTTATTGAACTACCTTTGTGTATGTAGGCTCGGCGGTATTGTTGCTGTAGGCTGCTTTGTACAGGAGTCTCGTCCACTAGACAAATCTATGCCTTAGCTCTTTTATCTTGTTGTCTACTGGCGATTCTTTAGTTGTACCTCAACAGAAGTAGCCATAAACTTAAAATTTCTTCAAGAAAGATTGTCAACAATTACACCAGCTTGTGGATAATATTCACATAACTAAGAATTTCAGAAAAATTAACCGTCAATATAAAAAATGATATCCATTCGAAATCCATTATTTGCTTTATTGTTTAGATTTGTGTCCTTCAAAACGTTCAAATAAACAATTATTTATATACATGCGTGTGTGTTTTTGTGTCACATTTTTCTGCACTGTACTGCTTGATGGAATTTAAAGACTCTTCATCTTTATCCCATGTTTTCAAAAAAAAAAAATGTATTGTGATACTCAAAAATGATACCAAATTTTCATTGATTTTTATAAAAAAGGCAGAAGGTAAAAAGTTGAAATAAAAACACTTTTTCATGAAACTTAATTAAAACTCCTCTAACGGTTTCTCGCCAATTTTGATGGCACTTTGGGGGTGCTATGACAAATAAACCAAGCATACAGCCTAAGTACAGGCGAACCTTCTGCCTTAAAGGCTATGTCTCAACAGAGATCACATATACGGGGGCATCAGCTGTTAAGTTTACAAATTAAAATTGATATTCTGAAGAATGATATCAGAAAATATCTTGTCAAATTAAAAAAAAAAAATATTTAGGTTTTGTCTATTAAAATTTAAGAAAAAAACAAAATGTAATTTAAATATTTAAAAGCAGTTTATTATTCACGGTTTCCCCCTACTTTAAATAATGTGCATGTTTTCTTTTATTTTGCGTTAAAAAAAAAAAAAAAATCATTCTACTGTACTGATTTATTTCAGATTAAAATAATTTTATGAACGTCAATGAAGTATTATTCATTCCATAAAAGACTTTTTTATTCCTTATTATCACCAAAGATAGAAAGCACAGTTAAAAAGTAAAAGTCAGTCCTCTAATCTCATTCTTGACCATATGGCACACTAAGAAAAGAGTGTGGTTAGTAGTATACTCCACGGCCTAAATATTTCCTTTGGAGGTACCTATTAATAAATTAATTAAAGGATGTGTGGGCCTAGGGATGGTCTGGGACCCCGAATTCACGACGACCCTAGAAGGTCAATTCTATAGTGCACGCTGGAGTTTTGAGTTTGGTTTTTAGGAACCTCAATAATATATAAATTGTAAAAACAGTTCCCATTATATTAAGCAGTAAAAATATTTATTTATCAAACAGGTCATGTACTCAAAAATGTAGGTATTGAGAATAAGATATCTCAAGTACGCCTAATTTCTCATGCGAAATTCCACTCAATTCTGAAGGTGCTTTAATTAATTCCATAAGTGTATTTGAGTCTATTATTTTAGCAGCCATGTTTTTTATTCTGAGTTTATAAAGCCATAAAGGAAATGTCCGATGAAGGAATGATAGAGAAGAGCAATTACATTAGTTATCATTACAGCAATGTTTTTCACAATGTCCTAACACTAATGCATGCTCATGAACAACTATTTCTTAACAAGGACATGCGATGGAAAATGGCCAATTATCCTTAAACAAATGGTATTTTGTCTAATAAACAGTCACTGCCCACTCAATCCACGTCACAGGGGACTTCATTATTAAATGGAATATAAGTTAATGTAAGAGTTTTTCTAATTTACTTTTGAGAAAAAAATAAGAAATGTCTTAGTATTTGTCTGCTTCGGGTTAAAAGAGAGTTCCTATATTTTGGGAGCCTTTACAAGGATGAAATCAGGAGGTCGATGAAAGTCAGACAGTACCTGAAGTTCATCAGGAGTTTAAGGTAATGTTTTACCAGTTTAAGGCCGGTCGAAAATTGAACCCAGGGCAGACGTAGCAGAGACACAGCACAGGCAGAGAAGATTCTGTAGCCCACAGGTTCCAATAGAGTGACACATACTGAACTAAGCTTTCCAAATTACAGTTTACGACACACAGTTCCTGCAAGTCGGACTTCTTGTTTGTCTTGTTATTTATTTATTGTTTTAATACAAGCTGCCAAATATTTTATGGAGGAATATTAACTTGATTTTTTTGTTCATTTTTTATGGGCTTAAATGCTTCCTTAACTTAGCAAAAATTTTATCCAAGAGTGTTTATGTGCCGAAGCAGTTTTTAAATGTGCCGAAAAAATCGATTTTGCAACTAAAGTCCGGGTACATTTCAAAATTTAAATTACAAATTAGGAAAACAAATTAAAGGGGGGGGGAATGAACTTTTCAGTACATTAAACTTTAAAGTCGATTTACTCAAAACCATTTTTTTCAAATCGGGCAGTAATCTAGCGCTTTCAATTTTTGCCCGATCAACTTCATATTTCAACTGCAAATGATGATATTTGCTAGTAAAATTTGCTAATTATATTTGCTAGTAAAATCCTACGTATTTTACTAGATTTAACCTTCTTCTTTCAGTGTAATTTTTGGTTTAGATTAAAAATTGCCGCATGCAGTCTAGCACCCTTAACATTTTTAGGACCCATGGATCTTCAAAATCCAAGGAGGATGGACAAAATCTTCATCAGGGCCCAAGTCTTCCTTTTGTATAGTTATTTCGAGGAAACATAAAAAAGATAAATAAGTGAAAAACGTTTAAAATGATGTACTTTCAGTGGATTAATTACAATTTATTAAAATGTCAAATACACGACAACAGCGGGCCCGCTGACGGAATTTTTCGGGCTGATTCAGAATCATATGATACCAGACCTGAGAACCTAACCGGGAATACGTAATGAGGTCACAAATGAAATACGGAGCGTATAGGATAAGGCCCGGAGTAGCGGGATAGAAAGAAAACCGAGCTATGTGCTGACGCATATGCCACGACGCTGGGCCCGAACGTGTTAAAAAAGCGAGTTTCCGTTCGTAAGACACAGCGCCGCTATTTTGTTTTAGAAGAATCAAAACTTTTTTTTTTTTTGTTACTTTAACATCCCATTTAAAACTAATTGAAAAATTGCGTAAATAATTGAAAAATGTTGATGTATTTTTTAACCATTTATTGCAGAAAATGACTTTGATTTTTGCTATACAAGGTAGTATTACCTCTTAAGGGATATTTATTCTCTAGACCCAATGAGTTAAATGCCTCTGTCCCAGAACTCAAAATAAATAAAATAAAATACATTTGTAAGAACCCAGCGGTATATATGGAGTGGGCCAGTGGTAAAGGTGACTAACCCACAATAAGAACAAAGTTAAGAAGAATCTGAAAATTTAAAGTTAAGAAGAATCTGAAAATTTAGTGTTGGTGAGAGAAATGATTTTGATTTGTCCAACTAAAATCATTTCTGTCACGAACACTAATTTTTTCACATTATTCTGAACTCTAACTCAAATTTTATCATTTTTATCTATTTTTGGGGCTACTGAGCCCATCATATTGCACTAGTATTTCTAAAGTGACACAACTCAAAAATCGGTGTTTTCAGTTATGGCTATGAAATACGTGGTAAATATCTCTTTATCAACCATCAAAAGTGTATGTAATTATCTTCAGAGCTTGTACACCAGAGGGCATTCGTGTTAACCCCCTACATAAGCAAAGGTGACATTTTCACTAAAGTTTTATTTTGAGTTGTGTCACTTTAGAAGTACTAGTGCGATATGTTCTATGCAGAACGTAGGAAAGTAAACTGATATTCTATTAGCTGCTGGTGCTAAAGCAGTTATCTATTTAATCCGTCCGGTTTGGCCCCCGAGAATTTCTCTATGAATATGTATATTATATTTACAAATGAGAGAGAGAGAGATAGAGCGACTAGGGGCTGATGGGGGCTAGCGGCAGCTCCTATGCACTCTAACACTACATGTTATTGATTGCGACAGCCCATTAACATATTGATCATGAATTATGCAAGGCAGTAAGGGGGGGGTTGAATTAATGTTTATTGCCATATTGTTTAATTAGTTAACCCAGCCTTAGTGTCGGCGTAGTGGGGGTAGTGATAATGTTTCCCACCTCCAAACCACCCTCCGGCTCCGAGAGCATCCGTCACAGCTCAGCTTGATTCATGTTTATTACCTGGTAATTGTGTTTGACAGAATAGTATGGATAAAATTAGTATTGAGAAGAGACGGGTGATGATGTAGGTGGAAATCTGAGAAGACAGCATAGCTCAGGTCCTAATTATGAGATGTGGGTGAATTAATAGGTATCATAATCTGTTTCCGGTTACGGAGATATTTTGGATGTATTACAGAAACCAGAAAAAGGCAAATAAATCAAAGCAAATTCTTTTGTTCAATTCTCGAAATAAAACTTTATCTGTATATATAGTAGACTCTCCCTAATCCGGCTTCATCGGGACAGTCGGATTAGCGAAAACGCCGGATTAAAGAATCCAGTTAGAAGCGGTCACTTATGTATTTGAAACCCCTTATTTTTTAGGATATAATAATATGTACCATTTTTACCAGGGGACGCTGTCACCCGTTTATGGAGCTTTTTTTTTTTTTTTTTTCCTTGGTGTTTAAAGGCGATTCAACCACTATTGGGTCATTTATGCCTCTTGGCCGGTCCGTTGGTAGCATCGAAAGCAGAGTCAGAGCCCGAGGCCAGCGGGAGGCGGACCCAGCCAAGGAGTTTATGGAGCTGTTCGAGAGCTCTTAACTTCTGCTCAATCTTCCTTTTTCTGGCCATAACAGAGCAAATAAAAAAAAAAATACTTTTAAAACTTGCAGTCTACTCACGATGAATATTAGAACTAGACTAAAATCAGGTGTTCCAGCCGCAGGTGCCTCAGTTATTTTCCTAGTTGGCACACAAGTTCCTGCCTCCAAAACGAAACATATATGCCTTCTTGGACCTCCATTTAATGAAATACCACCAAACAAACGTTTGGCCTGCTAGGCAGAGTTGGGCTTATTCGAATAATTTTTTATTTAAGTAACGAATAAAAGATAATTTTTTATCCGTTATTAGTTAATCATAAAACCACGGATGACCAATTACCCGTTATTCGAGAAACGGGTGAATTATCTTTTATTACTCATTTGATTATCCGTTATCTTTTATTCGTTATCCGTCCACAATACCACTTTTTTCTATCCATTCGGGCAAAAACAAACTGTTCGTTTGCACATGGCATTGCACTCTTTAAATAAATATTTAAACATAAAGAAATTGTTTTTTAAGTACAACACGGCACTTCCATCGTCAGCACCAGTCGAACGGCTGTTCTCGTTTGCTTCCATAACGGATATTCCAAAAAGCAATCGACTCTCTGATGAAATGTTTGAGAAAAGAGTAGTTTTAAAATCTATGTTGAATGTAATTTGAAGTTTAATTGTATATTTAAATGATAATGTAATACATAATTATATTTAATAATAATTTAAATAATTACATATTATATTATATTTAAATAATAAATAAATACATTATGATTAAGTAGTAAATTGGTTTTTTACACATCTTCCAAATATAAAAATCATCTTTCGGATGAAAATTTATCCATCGAATTAAAATTCATCCGTAAGATGAAAAATTATTTCAAATGAAATCTTAAGCTAGAAGATGACGGATAACTTTACGTAAATGGTAATAATTTCGAATAACGGATAACGGATATCCGAAAATTATAGATGACAATTAACGAATAACCTAGGTTATTCGTCATCCGTTATGCGAAGATAATTTTTGCCCAACTCTGCTCCTAGGAAGGGAAGTTTTTCTAAAAACCCTCGAGCCGGTCTAGCTCCAGCCAGTTCCGTCACTCATTCCTCTCGGAGACCAGCGGATTAGAGAGAGTGACGGATAAGAGAACGCCGGATAAGGGGGAGTCTACTGTATTTATTTCATTTTATTCTTTTACCTCACATCGACATCTGTGTTATTATATAGGTGGGACTCGTACCCCCATCTTCCGCATGAGAATCCAAGGCATTAGCCTCTAAACCTCGGGGAGGCCCTTATATATTTATTATTCATTATAAAGCCGTGCAGCTATTCAATGTATCACAAGTAAAACATTAATATATAAAAGTAAAATAGAGTAGAAAGATTAATATTAACAAAATTAGAAAAATCAATTTAGAAACGTAAAAAAAAAAAGATTAAAGGAAACATAATTAACTATTGTATGAAAAAATAATGCTGGAATTAACTGAAAGAACCATGAAAAAAATTGAAATGTGAGCTTATATCATTCAAATAAAATAATAGTAATAAAATGTCAGGTAGCACTTATATGACCTATTGTTTGGGGTTCTTATGACCCCCAAACCGAGTCACAGTACACTGCTTACACAACACATGCAGTACACTATACAAAGTGTGTCAATGAAAGTACATTTTAGACCTGCGTGAATCAATTGTAAAGTGTGGTCTAGGGTTAATAATTCAGCAGACTCTGAGACCGGAAGCGGTCTCCGATGCCATACTTTCCCGTAAGATTAAGGATATTTAAGAATTATACAATCAAGCACATTCTTGAGCATGGTGGAGCGTGATCCTTCTACCGCTCCCGTCATACAAAGACCAAAAAATACGCAAAACGCATGAAAAAGACTGGATTTAAGCATGGTACAGTCGTGCGAGTTTATTTAATGGCCATCAAAAGTGGACTGGAAACAGCACGCTGTTCAGAAGTATGGGGATGATATGCATAAGCTGCAAATAATTTGAGTAAAATCGTTAGTCTGAATTCCTGAAACCAAAATAAAAACTTTAAGCGGGGTTCCTCCCTATGGAGAGATCGCTAGTTCATCTTTTGAACAGTTTTTAGCGCGGTTCCTCCCTATGGAGGGAGGGAGGAACCGCGCTAAAAACTTTTCAAAGGATGAACTAGAGATATATTTTGAAAATAACTAAACATTTTGTTTATTAGAATCTTTAGCTTTAGAATGTAGAATTAGGTTACATAATAGTGGTGGTTCCGATTTGTTTATATACATAGTTTGTTAACCAGTAGAATCCGACTACCAAAAAACTGCTTTGCGGGCGAAACTACAGCGAAAATAATTTTTTTGCTTACGGATTTTCGTTTGTAGCCTTCCTGGTACACTTTTTACGTTTCTTATAATGTAGGAAAACAAACTAAACCCTTTTCAAGGCGATATCTGTAACCTTTTTTGATAAAAGCGGATAAAACTATTTTTTTCTTAGACATTTCTGTTTGAGTATTCAAGCGATTGATTCTGTTTGAAATTGTTCCAGAAGTTTGATATTCATCTAAGCGAAGAGATTCAAATTATGGTCGCGTTTGGGGTTAAGGAAGTACTAGAAAAAATATTTAGTATGTAACATGCATGAACAGTTTTGGGAGCTTCGTATATTTTCCTTAATATCACGAAAACGTCTGGGATATTGTCGAAAGTGCAAGGTGACCATCGAAAGCTTACTAAATTTTCTACTAAAAAGGTTCTAAAGTCATTTTCGATGAGACGATGCCAATCCAAAAAATTAGTGCCTAAAACTGCCCGTTTCGTTCCTCTGAACGTTTTATTATGTCTGTTGGTCTCAGTTTTTAATTGGCAGGCAGAATTTCAGTAAAACAAGGTAAGATAATGATAAACGTGTTTGTAACGCTGCTTTCCTAGAACGAAGGCGGAGTAAGTAATTTCCGCTAAGGATACTGTCACTTTCTTCTTGTGGTGCCAAAAATATTGTCTTTGAGAGTTTTTGTTACATTTTTCACGAAAAATTAACGTTTCTATTGTAAGCCTTTTAGATGGCACTAGAAATAAGAAGGGAAACACGCTATAATGAAGCAAGTTGGACTTTTTAAAACGCACGAGGGATAAGCATATCACAGATTACTTGAGGATTCTACTGGCCATTGAGTTTATAAATGGTCATTTCCTAGAGTCAATGGAAGAATAACTTTAATATTGTAGTGACTATGAAAATTCCCTTGCTCCTATAAATAGAATGAATGATAGTGCATGTATAGAGTTAATAGAGGAATAGAGCGATGATGGTGAGTTAGATTACATAAATATAGGAAAAGGCTGGTTAACTGTCAGTCATACTTCTTCACGGGAGGAAACCAACAAGGACAACCAATTACACTCTTATTTCTCACTCTATACCACCGTAATTATTTTCATCATACGTATAGAGTGCAATACTTTTTAGCGTGGTTCCTCCCTCCCTCCATAGGGAGGAGACCTAGTTATGAGGTTGAGCTCATCCGGAAGTGCTGACTAGAAAAGGTAAAGTTTCAGAACACATAGATCACGAAAAGAATATATATATAGGGGAAGGTGTTGTACCTCTGACCATATTGCACCTTTGAACACTTAGGCTATGGCCTCATGTAGCAACCTTTTTTTAAATTTGGTGTAATTAGTGTTTAGCTCCTTCACTAGAGGGCTTGTGTAACCTACTTTGGATTATTCAAGTCAAAGAGGACTCTTGCAAATAATACTTATCCATTTATTATATTATCTAAATTTATGTAATCTATTGATAATGTTTTGCCTAATTATATCGTTTGTGTAATGTCTTTTTTGATGAAAATCATTTGACATAGTAGCTATTACAATAAGAAATTTGAGGTAGGTAAACTAATTAATCTTAACCCCAATTTGTAGCATGCTTTTTAATTTGCACGGCCATTGTATTGTACCTCTGACCACATTGCAAAATTTAATTTTTCTTAGCTTGAATATTAAGGCTAATTTTTTTATTTTATTTTATTGCAACTAGTATTCTACTGTTTAACATACTTTTTACTTTTTTCAAGGCTTTACATTTAATATTTTTATTGATTTTTTAAAAAATAATCGTACTGAGGTCAAAGGTAAAACATGTAGTTGTATATATATATATATATATATATATATATATATATATATATATATATATATGTCAGTTCGCTCTCACCCGGCTGAAAAATGTCCAATTTTTATTAGATTTGCACAAAAATCATTCATCTAATTTTAATGGTCAAGCTCGTTACCAGCAGAATCCATCTAACGGAACATGATTTTTGGCGAAAAAAAAATTGCAATGCTTACGTTACTTCCTCGAGTGCAGGGAAGGGGAAAACGCGTTAATATGGAAATTAGGGGTCTCCCGTGGTCTAGTGGCTAGCGCGCTGGATTCATAAGCGGGAGATGGTGGGTTCGATCTCCACCGGCGCCAGAAATTTTCTCATCTCAGGGCTCGCTGAGAAAATTCCTGGTTGCACCCTGGATTTCGGCGCTAATAGCCACGATTTGTTCATGCGCCGTAAAAAAAAAAAAAAAAAAAAAAAAAAAAAAAAAAAAAAAAAAAAAAAAAAAAAAAAAAAAAAAAAATGGAAATTACAACAATTTCGAAAATAAATTGATATACACCAAATGGATGACACCTGTGGGACTTACATAAGTTTACATATCATATCATAACCAATATTAATTTTTACATTAATCCAAAAATATAACATTCCCAATGACGTTTATATACAAATAACTTTACTACAATTGTAAAGTAATCAACTTTTCAAAAATGTTGATCAACTAAACAAATCACACAAATGAACCTAATCAGTAAATATCATTCCGTTTAACATATATGTTATATAAATATGTTATAATAAATAATCTGTAAAGAATAAACATTAAATATTATGTTGGAAATTGTATAAAATTCCAAACAGAACAATACATCAAAATGCTTCAAAGAAATTCCAATTTTTATCATTAACCTATATAAAAAATGGAAAAACTACCAGTTTTTAACATGAAAGATAATCAATATTTAGATAAGAATATGAATTGGAATAAATTAAAGTTTGGAAGATAGAGCTATATGATTATAGATTAGTTTTCTATTTTAAGAGTATGACAAGATGATGGATAATTTTTCATTTCACCTTGAGGAATGATAACTTGTGTTAAGTTGCACAATAAATTCTCATTTGCCAAAGATGAAATATCTTTTCTCTAATCTCTTAAATTTATTGGAACTAATGGCATAGATTTTTATATTTAATTACATCATGTCACGCTAAATCTAATATACATTTTCTTTAGGAAAGTATTAAAAAAAAACTCTAATTTTAATAAAAGTATTTTTATTATTTCGTAAGGTAGTATGAAATTGTTAAAAATTATTTCATTTTGTTCATTTGAACTTCCTGCCTCTAATCGAGAATTTTAGTGTTACAAAAGTCTATTATCTTCTGTGTTTTTTCGATGTTGCCTTTTTGTGTCTTTCATGCATTTCGGGATTTCATGGGCTTCTCTTTCTATTTGGAAATCAGGACAGTGGAGTATGATATCGTCGATTCAAATGCAAAGTAACGAATGTGAAAAAATGCATCTTTCATTGTCAATCTTTACTATTTTCTGCTGGACTTATGTTCGGCAAATTCTTAAATCTTAGATAACTCTATTAAAGGGAAAGTATTCCACTATCAAAAGGTCAAATCTGCCGAATATTTGACTGTCCAAAAAAAAGGTTATGAATAAATGCTTTTCCACTCTGAAAAGTGGTAATTTTCACATTCGATACTTTGCATTTGTAGCGACGATATGTTCGGCAGTAATAATGTCATGGCAAGTTTCATATCTCGATGGATGTAAATTTTGCAGTAAGTGTGATTGGGTCAATTTTAAGTGACCAATTCACAGCCGTGTGAGCACCACTTAATTTTTGCCGATCTGATGTACTTTGCTTTAAATTTTCCTTGAACAACTTTGTCAATTCACATTTTTGTTTTTTGTTTTCCGTGTTTATTAAATTACGTTGAAAGATGTTTATAACCTTCCAATTCTTTTAAACTTCTTGCTACATTTTTTTATAAATAATTTTAAAATATGAATACCTCCAACATCCAACCGAATCCAACGGTTTCAATGCCTATTAGGTGGTATTTCTTAACTTAATCACTCATTTTTACTTCATTAGGAGGTTATTGCTAACGAACTGTAACTAAATCGGATCGGATCGGGTCAGGACCAATGTAGACACTCACATCGGCTGTTGTCGGCCGTTGTCGGTTAAACGAAATCAGATCTGGAGAAATGCGGGACCAATGTAGGTGCTTATCCGTCCAGAAAATGTGTATTACTTACAAGTACATTCGCTTTCTATAAAGAGAGGTGAACGCTTCTCACGAACTCCACAGAATATAGTTATTAAACATATCTTCAACAGAGGATAATTGCATTGATGAATTGATAAAATTAAACGAAAGACAGAGTAAACAGTGAGTATAACTCATTTAGAAATATATTAATTGTGAGTATACAAAAAAAAAAAAGTCCTAAGAGATAGGTGATTACAGAACTGACTCTTGGTGAGTGGGTGAGTGAGAGGGCTCGGTGTTTGTGAGGGAATTTAAAGAGACAGACCAGGCTGTGGTCGCCCCTCTGGGAGTTGTCTAGACCAAGTTTTGGTATTACCTCAACCACCTGTTGAATCTCACCACTTCCCTCTCTTCTCTCTCTACACCCAATATATATATTTATTTCTTTTTTCTCTAATACAATTTATCTTTTATCAATTTGTTTTCCTATTGCAGCATAGATAAGAATGTATTCTTTCTCGATGAGATTGTAAGATTTTTTTTAGATTTTTGGTACGATTTTCTGTTTCTGACAAGGAAATTCCTGTTAACAATTCATTGCCTAGTTCTTTCACCAGATAGTATAGCTTTCTGATAAATGCTGCAGGAAGTTGTTTATGAACATTCTTTCCAAACGAAAAACATTTTAAAGTTTCTTTATTTAAACATGATTATTCCCAGTTTCTGAAATGGTCTCATTTTTATAATTGAATGAATTTGGACTGTTAGAACACTAGCGCGGTATTTCTTCAAATAATCACTAACAAGTTAAAAAAAAAAAAAAAAAAAAAAAAAAAAAAAAAAACTAAAGCTGTTAGGTCGTTCAAAAGTCCCTTTCGAGAGAAATTATGATCCAACCCGGTTAAGCTAAGTAAAATAATGAACTGTTTTGTAAAAAAAATATTGTTTATCTGTGTGAAATAATCATGTACATTTGAATATAATGGGTACATCGTTAATACTACCCATATAAGGGAAAACTATGTGTTTTAAATATATATATATATATATATATATATATATATATATATGTATATATATATATATATATATATATTCCACTTTTTCTGGCAGGGGGTCGATAAAGCAGTACACTCTTGGCTCACATTAACTACTTTTTTTTGGTTTGTTTCGCCCGACATGTTTCTTGCCTTTTCGCACCTCTTCAGGGGCTTTCCTTATCAGGAAGTCCTCTCGTCATGTTGTCTAGCTTGAGTCAGGCGTAGTAAAAGATATACAACATGGCGAGAGGATTTCCTGATAAGGAAAAGGCGAAGAAGCGAAAAGGCACGAAACATGTCGGGCGAAACAAACCAAATAAAGTTATTAATGTGAACCAAGAGATTACTCCTTTATCGACCCCTGCCAGAAAAAGAAGCAAGAAAAAGTGGAAAATATATATCGGGTCATCTTTCACAAGAATTAATTTATATATATATATATATGTGTGTGTGTTGTTTTTTAAGCTACTTCGCTGGGAATTAAATGTGTTGGTCATTCGGCATCTGTCTCCAGCGGTCTTGCTCCTGCTGTCATCACAATATTTCGCCGGATTCCTCTCCGGCTTCTTCTGGCAATCATTCATCCTTACTGGAGAGGAATCCGGCGAAATATTGCGATGACAGGAGGAGCAAGACCGCTGGAGACAGATGCCGAATGAACAACATACACGTATATATACATATATTCCATTTTTTGGATGTACTATGTGGCGTAGGTCTTTAAAAAATCGTACTCCTTTTTCTTTTTGTTGTGCTACGTTTTTTTATGTATATCCTTCATGTTTCGTGGCCTCCATGCTACCACTTTTGGGAAATTAAATCATGCAAATTTGGTCAGCTAGGCACCACAGCAGTGGTTAAGACCTCACAAGAGTCCTTGGAGGTACAAGCTTATAACACCATTGCCATACCTTATAGAATAATATTCACCGACCAATCGCAATTTTAGGACTCAACAGCATGCGTTATATTCCATGGAGTAATTGCTCAAAAATATAAACTCAATATTCGCAATAGTTACTCTGCCGAATTCGTTGCAATGTCGCTAGCTCTCTACAACATTATTCATCAGACAGACGCCCAAATAGTTTTCTGACTGTCTCAGTGCTCTAAACAGCATAAATAAAATATACTCTAGTAATAAACTGGTAGAAAACATTCATAGTTACATGGACACGTGTCTATAAACAGAGAAGAAAGTTCCTTTTCATATGGAACCCTAGTCATGTAGGAATAAGGGGTAATGAAATAGCTGATAGGGCAGGAAATTAAACACTTCAAGCCCACTCCATTAACTGCAAACGAAGCTTTTAATCAGATGAAAACATAATAGGAGAATGATGGTGGAAATGGTGTTAGTAAGTGGCGGACAATAAATTAAGGGTGATATAATTTTCAATAGAATTCTAAGATTTATCATCGAAGAATGGCAGGAGAGAGCCCAAATGAGAATTTGACACACAAAAAGTCCCTCAGGATACCTGATGTCAAAAAAAAGACAGATCGAAATGTCTAATAAGATTTGATGATACCATTTCTATAAAAAATATTTTAGTCCAGTGCCAACATTACAGAAAGGAATTAGCCGAATTGAAAATCCTTGCAAATATCGGTTTGTATCAAAATATATAATGGAAAAATACATTTATAAAGAAAAGTAAACAACAAATTAGTAAAATTTGTAAAAAAAAAAAAAAAAAAACTAAAAATATAGTATTTTTACTATATATATGATGGTATTAAATTACGGAATTGTAATATGCATACAAAAATAATCAATAAATAATGAAAGAGAGAAAAAAGATCATACAATCCACAAACAACACTAATGAATTGTGATAGTCAACCAAACATAGGCGACATAAAAAACATGCCAATTATAATGAATTGTGATAGTCAACCAAACATAGGCGACATAAAAAAGATGCCAATTATAACCTTGAGTTTCTCTGTCCTAAATTTTCAAACCCAACTACTTATTTATTTAATGATTTCAATTTTAGCGTCCATCATTATTATACGAATTTTGGGACGGGTTATCTATAATCTTTTTTTTTTTTTTTTTTAATATTTATTTATGAGCATCCATGCGCATCTAAGGCGTTTCGCTCCAAACAGTTATTGCATATATACATCTAAAAACAAATGGTATACATCTAAATATATATACATATACACATATACATATATATATATATATATATATATATATATATATATACATATACATATATATATACATACACCCACACATATATATATATATATATTACATCTATCATTATACATCTGTAAACAAATTATAAGTAGAAATCACAATATATTCATATCTAAAAACTAATAGTATATACAAATGACAATATATATACATCTAAAGACAAATGGTATACATATATACATTTAAAAACGAACAATACACACATATATATATATATATATAAAACAAATGGTATTATTTATATACATCTGGTTGATCAATCGGATTACATAATTAGACATAGTTACTAATTCATTAATTACATGTTATCGTTCTTTACAGTTTACCAAGTGGCGTAATACCTTCCTTATGTTTTTTATTGCAATTGTTTGAATATAATATTGAGCTGGGGTAAAAAAAAAAAGAAAAAAAAAAAAAGGGTGGTTGAAAGTGTCAAATTTTTCCATACATATTAATAGTTTTGAGGTGTGTAAGGATTGTTGGTATGTGTGAACTGCTGTCAGTAAGTAATTCGGTCATGTCATACGGTATGTCTAGATTTTGACGTTTTCGGCATTCTGTTAGTATGTGTTTTACGGTTGGTTCGGTGTTACAGATTTTACATGTAGGCTTTTCTTTTTTAGTCATTAAGTACTCGTGTGTTATTCGTGTATGTCCAATTCTCAGTCTAGTTAGTACTACTTCTTCTCTTCTGTTTTGTCTGTGACTGGAAGGCCATTCCGCGATGTTCCGGTTTATTTGTCGCAGTTTGTTGTTGGTGGATAGGTTTGTCCAGTCATTTTGCCATTTGTTTGTGATTTGGTGTTTAGCCTGTCTCGTAAGGTCCTGGAAAAAAATTTCTATGACGTATTTAAAAAATGTCTATGACGTATCTATAATCTACCACCTTTTTCTAGCCAGGATAGGGCTGATGCCTTTTATTTTTTCTAAAGAAAAGCCACCACCCCATAGTGGGAATCGAACCCTCGACCTTTGGCACGGAGTCAAACCAAACTACCTACTAACGGTCTGAAAGGCTAAAAATCAAACTACCTTAGGCTTTTAGTACGTTTCTTCTCTTAACGTAATGGAGAGGATTTTTTTTTTTTTTTTTTTTTTTTTGTTTATACTTATTTTTCCCTGCTTTTTTTTTTTGTTTGTTTGTTAAGAATTATTAACTTTGTAAACATTTAAATCATCTAAGATAACATATTAAATACGAAAATCATTATCCATCTGTACATCTTTATCATATTTAAAGCTCTATCATCTATCTATGTAAAATTCCATCACATGTAAATCCTTTAACGCCAATGCTCCGAAGAGTTTGAATAAAAAAATAAGCTGTATATTTCTCTCTTTAATGTATCCAAAACTTTGGTAGAAAAATAGGAGATTAGGATATAATATTTAGACACATAAAGAGTTTTAACCAGTTCGTGCCCCTAAGTAAGTCTCTTGTTGTATATTTCTTTACATACCTGCTTGTAAATACTATTAATAAGCTTACATGATTAGAAATCTACTCTTTCCTGTATATTTAATGAGAATAAAGTCATTGACTGAAGAAAGGAGAGATGGTGGAAAAGGACAGAGTTTGTATTCCCCACCACCTGTTGCTCTTTCACCCCCTAACCGCCCTAAGCCTCGGGATGAAGGTATAAAATGCACTTTATCCCCCTAGTCCTGCTCAAGTTATTTCTTTACAATAGACAACATGCTTGCAGACGTGTCAATATTATTTTGTATAATACAACTAGAGATAAATAAGATAAAATATTGTTTTTAAGTGTAAAACATACTACTTATTAATCTGGAAATGGAATATTACGAATTACATGGCATAAGGTAAGCATGAACCAACGTAATACATGGAATCAATAGAAAAAAAGTATTTACCAGATATGCAGGTTACATATTTTTTTTTTTTAGCTTTAACTTCTTCTATGTAGCGTAAGGTAACAGCCCATCTTATGAATGAAACGGTCAAAAGCAAAGGAATGAATAAAAGTTTTTCACTCTGGAGAGGGGTGATTTTCACATTCGATACTTTTCATTTGTACCGACGATATTTGATGGTATTAATATAAAACTAGCTGAAAAATTAAGAGTTTTCAAAAATGCCTGTAACAAAAATTCGATTATTGAGTAAGTAAAAGGTCAGCACATAGCATGTAATTGATTATATATTAATATTTCTATTCTTTATGATTACAATCTAAATGTAGAACATAAAGGGGAAAAATGAAACAAAATAAAATAAAAAGAAGGAATTGGAATACAAAAAAAAAAACAAAAAAAAAAACAACTATATCTCTTATATGAAAAAAATCAAAGGATTTTTTTTCACATATAATGATTTTTCCAGTATCCCATTATTTTATAAATATGTTCAGCATATTTTTTTAAAACCCTCTCTCAGTTAAGAAATAATATTTTTCCAGCAACAGGCTAATTTCCTATGTGTTTGGTCACGTATGTCTGTAATGTTTTTCTTTCTTCAGTTAGAAGTGTCCAGTCGTACAGTAAATGGTGATATGCCTGTGTTGTATTGAACTCACAATTACAGCTTTCATGTTGGCTTAGTCCAAATCTATAAAAGTATGAATTGACTGTCCTATGTCCTGTTAATAATTGTGTCATGTATATATATATATATATATATATATATATATATATATATATATATATATATACATATATATATATATATATATATATGGGGGCGAGGTTAGCTCAGCGGTAGAGCACTGGACTAATAAGTTAGAGGACCTGAGTTCCAATCCCCAGCAAGCACTAAAGATTTTTTCTTCTAGTGTCTTCGTCCAAGGGTTGAATTCGGCCTCCCTGACCGTCCTTAGGCCAACCCTGCCTTTAATTTATTTATTAATGAAATAAATGTCATGAATCAGATACCTCTACAGTATCTGCCCCTCAGGGCCCTCGTGGCCTGTTACGGGACTGATTTTTTTTTAAATTATATAATTAGATAGATTGGTAAAATTTTGTAATTGCACTATTACGTAATCGAATTTATAATGATTATGCAAAATGTTAATTATTAAGGATTTATAATTACTTTGTAACTGGATGAATATGTACAGGTCATCCATTTTATATCTATATTTGGGCGAATCGCTTTCGGTGTGGGTGTCCACAAATAAATTAAGATATTATTGACCATTCTTTTGAAGCCCTGAAGAATGCAGATATTTTGGGTAATTGCTCGGCGAATTTCAGTGATTTAATAATAATGGAAGAAAATTTGGTGCGCCGTATGGTCATGAATCAGATACCTTTATAGAATCTCCCCTCCGGACCCTCGTGGCCTGTTACGGGACTGATATATATATATATATATATATATATATATATATATATATATATATATATATACAGGATGTCCCCAAAATAAACGGCCAAACTTCGGGAATCGATACAGGATGAAAAAAGAAAGAAAAAGATGCTTTTGGCATACTCGTATATCTCGTTTTTGCTCCCCAGAAAGACGTAAAAAACTAAAGCGCAATTGTGAAAAGGGATTCTTTTACAATGCCTATATAAAAATCATTAAAAGTATATATTTTATCTTCCACCCACTCTTTCTCTAAGCCAAAAGGACTTCCTCCAAGAACAACGACAGTTCATATCGAGGAAAGATAAGTCGAGCGGTCAAAAAATGGGGACCTGTTATTTCAGAGGCAAAATCAGACGCATACTCACTCCTATATTTTTGGGGTGGGGGTATTAAAGGAGGTGGGTTGGGAGTGATAGGGTAAGTGGAGGGGATGGGAATTTCTCTTAGTTTTAGCGCGGTTCCTCCCTCCCCCATAGGGAGGAACCCCGCTTATAAGGTTGATACAATGAAACAATCCGGAAGTGCCGACAAGAAAATTTCGCGTTTCAGAACCCCTAGAGACCAAAAATAACGCTGGTTCAAATTTATATATATATATATATATATATATATATATTTGTCTGTTCGCTCATTTCTGGCTTCCCTGATGGTCCGATTTTGATGAAATTTGGTACAATAATCTGTCGTCCAATTTGAAAGGTCAAGTTCGTTAACCAGCAAAATCCGCCCACTGGAAGATGGCGTTTGGGGCGAAATTCGCGCAAAAAAATCGTAACGCTTACGTTTTTGAGTTAATAAGCTTGTAAGTACTCTTTTTATAGGCTTCTTTGGCTAGGAAAACGAATGGAACCATTTTCAAGGCGATATCTTTAACCGTTTTCGAGAAAACTGAAAAAATAATATTTGAATGCCGTTTTTGGTTTGGGTATTTAGAATCATGGGATTCAGTTGAAACATTTACTGCATGTTCTACTTTCATTAAAACTAATATGTTGAAATTTTGGTTGCGTTTGGAGTTAAGGAAGGGTTAGAATAAAATATTTTATTAACAGACATAACTACTTGTATACTTTCCTTAATATCTCGAAAAAGGTTGAGAATTTGGGAAACGGAAGACAACCATTAGAAAGCTTACTAAATGCTCTACAAGAAAGGTTCTAATGAAAGTTTTGATTAGGCGATGTCAATCGGAGAAATAAGTGCTTAAAACTTTAAAGTAATTGATTTCGCTTATTCGAACTGTTCTTTTTGTCTTTGATTTTGATACTTAAAATTATGGGATTCAGTTGAAACATTTTCTGCATGTTTGAATTTCATCAACACTAATATGTTAAAATTTTGGTTACGTTTGGAGCTAAGGAAGGATTAGAATAAAATATTTTATTAACAGACATGAAATGTTTTGGGAACTTCGTATACATTCCCTAATATCTCGAAGACGGTTAGGAATATTGGTAAACGGAGGGTTACCATGCGAAAGCTTACTAAATTTTCTACAAAAAAGATTCTGAAACAATTTTTGATTAGGCTATGTCAATCGGAGAAATAAGTGCTTAAACTTTGAAGTAATTGATTTCGTTTATTCGAACGGTTCTTTTTGTTTGTTTTTAATCCTTGTTATTTTTTAATTGCTTAAAGTTGGATAATGTATTTGACAATAAAACAGATTAATTAAAATAAGAACAACAATTCATTGTTAAAAATATATCAGGCTGTACCGTATGAAATGTTAGTTTTGGATTTGTCGATTTCCTTCAAATGTCTTGAAACTGTCGAGGCTCCTACTCCGAGTTCTTTGACATATTCCCTAGTGTTTTTAATTGCTTATAGTAGTCAAATGCATTTGTCAATAAAACAGGATACGTATAATTAGAATCAATATTTTGTTTGTTAGTATTCGAAGATGCCGTATGAATATCTAGATTACAGTACTGGTGTTGATTTCGTTCTTTAGAATTATTCTTGGTATTCCCTATTTTCATCTGTTACCCATAGTTTTTTATTGTTAGTAGGTTTTTCTTATTGATTATAGAATATAAATCTATTTGGCTATAAAACAGGATACGTAAAATTAGTACAATATTTCGGAGATTTCTGAGCGAAATACTTTTAAGATTTTCTACCACCACGAACGGCGTTTTTCCTCTATTTTCATCCACTAGATAGGCTTTATTTGGCATTTATTCTATATATGTTTTATTTAGCAGGGGATTCTGATGAAATGTCGTGTTTTTGCTGTGGATTTTAAATACGATGTGTCTAATATTGGATAACATTAGCGAGTCTACATAGTTAAGAACCGACGACGGAGGATTACTTCTTGCTATGATTTAGTCTACATATGTATATTAAGTCCTAAATCCAAAAAATAAACTTCACAACGGTTAGATACTATGAGCGAATATGGCGGTTTAATGCCCGTAGAACAAGGGGGCCGCAGGAAATTTACCTGCTAAGAGTTAATCCTCAAGAGCTGTAAATATACCCCAGGTATCTGCCGACACAAATACAAAGCCTAGGCGGAGAGCACCCCAAAAGCTCATATCCAAACATAGGTTATATATACTAAAAATTCTATATACTAAATATTCATAAAGACTACTTAGTTGTAAACCGATTCATCAATTAGCAATCAATAGTTTTAAACAAAGGTTATATACTAAATATTGATAAAAAGTATTTAATTAGAAAAAAAAAAACAATATTCCACAGGACTTGTTTTTGGTCCATTTGTGTCTACTCCATAGACTTAATTAGGTATATTAGTCTATTGTAGTTGGGCAACTAAACTTTGTTTTATTTTGTTAAATAAAGGTTTTTTTCTTGACTTGTTATTCGTCAAGACTTTTATTTGTCCTTGTGTATTTAGTAGATAGGTTTTATTCGGCATGTTATTCTATATAGGCTATATTAGGCAGGGTATTCTACTCAATCTTGTGTACTTCTTCTTGATCCTTCTGTACATGGGCGTATATAAAAACAATTTCGGGGAGGCTGAGACCATTTCCAGGGTATGGAATACTAAATATTTAGAGCTTGGAATAGTTTTAGGCGACAAAAACGCTATTACACGTAAAATAAAATATGTTTTATGAACTAAGTGATCTTATTTAATTTATTTTTAAGGGTTTTACGAGAAGTTTTTATCATCAAATCAAAATTTCGGGAGGGGCTGCAGCCCCCTCAGCCCCCCTCATATACGCCCATGCTTCTGTATCCTCTAGAAAGGCTTTATTAGGCATATTTTGTATTGATTTATAGAGCTTTGCTTTAGAATGAGAGCCAGATTCTGTAATTTCCGCTTCTGTGTAAAAGTTAGCTACTGTCGGTGTCCCTGACGCCTTAATATCACTTTTATTCGAGATGTTCGATAGGATTTTGACAATTTTCACGACATATATAAAAAAAAATAAGTTTATTTCTTTTCTAAGCTTATCAAATGGCACTAGGGACATGAACGGAACCGCGCTAAGATGCTGCAGTTCCTGCGAGTCGGACTTTTTTACGTTTTTCTAGGAAACGAAGCAAAAACGAGATACAGGCCAACGGACATTTTTCCTTTCAACTTTCATCCAGCATCTATTCCTGATTTTTAGACGTTTATTTTTGGGTCATCCTGTATATATATATATATATATATATATATATATATATATATATATATATATATATATATAAACAGTGGTTATAACGGTATCTAGTAGGCAGGATCAATAAACATTTCAAGAAATTTAAAAAAATTCTTCGATGAGTGATTCTTGACCTCTATAGCTCAAGTCCTTCGAAAAATGCTAAAAACCGCACAAGAAGAGGGATAGGCGCGGATTACATTGATCCCTTATCTCATACAGAAGTGTTAAATAATGTTATCTCAAACTAAAGAAAACAAAATAGAAAGTAATTCGAGGCAGAAAATGTAAGCAAAACACAACTGCATATTAGACGGCAGAAATAAATGCAGTAATTATCTGTGCTACCAATTGCAGGAGTCTTGGCATGCCTTATACCTACAAGTCACGCCCGAGTCTTCTCATAACATTTATTCAAAAGATATAATTTGTAAGTAGTATGACCAAGGGGAGGGGGGCGCACACATCCTAACAATCCCACGGGAACCACTCGTACAGTCGGCTCAAAACTATTGATTACATCTCGGCTACTTACTCCTGGGTCCAATCTAATGAGAAGAACTGATTGTATCTTGGGGTGAAGAGCAATTCGGCGTGTAGGCTTACAGCTGATGGAATAAACAAATTATAAAGCACAGTTATTTCATAAGTATGTTCATGAGAATTTGCTCATTCGAGAAGTAATTGTAATATACAAAAAATCGACCACGTAGCAGCATAACTAAGGATATTTCTAAGCATAACTTTATATAACTAAACACATGAGTGCCACGGAGGTGTTTAATAAAATTTAATACACTAAATTGACGATAATAGACTTGATGTTATATATATATATATATATATATATATATATATATATATATATATATATATATATTATTATATACTTTTTTATTATTATTAGTTCTATTTTATTTTCAACATTCTACTTTATTTTTCTTGAACATTTGATTTTTAGTTTTCCTCTATTCTAGTGACTACCAGTTTTTTTTTTGTTTTTTTTTATCGTGTATTCAACAAATTTCAATAGACAACAATGTCCAACGTAGTTGAGGTGTCTTTAAAAAGAAAAATTAAATTAATTTTCTTCCGGAGCGTTGTATTTACGAGGAAGAAAACTTCTCATATTTTTTTATTGATCTGAACGAATTATACATAATGGAAACAGCTGTTCAGAAAACTGCAGCGCCTCTGGTGGTGGTCCTAACAACTGAGGCATTAAAAGCGCACGGTTTGGCAGTTCAATTCAAGCAGAAATCACGTCTACAGATTTTTGCAAATGTGAAAATAATAGCCGATACAGGCAATTTGACATCAGAGTAAACAAGGCAGGAACAAGGCAGAAAGTGAATATACGATATTTACAAGGGAAAGAACTTTCGCATGTATATATATATATATATCTTGACATTGTATTGGCTGGACGGTGGTGGTACTGCATCGAATAGAAACACCAAAAACTCTGTTTTTCTGTGTTTCTATTTGATATAGGTATATATATATATATATATATATATATATATATATATTTGGTGTTTTGGACCCCATGTTAATTAACCCCATGTTTAATAAACAGGGCGAGAAACATCGTCATGACTTAATTTTCAAATTCATAACTTATAGAAGAATTTACTGGCCAGACTGGGATTTGAAATCAGTTACTTCTATGCTCTCACCGTTCTTCAACCATGTCATCATTGGCGGATAAAAACTCCTTTCCAAGTATCCGCCAACACACCTCGGGTTTTAAGGCAATTCAAACACTGTTGGCTGTTGTATTTGAAAAAATTAATAACTAGGAAACGGATGTTATTGTATTTACATATTTCTCTCTGATTCCTAAATCAAAATTTTTGATGATATTCTGCTCGTTTTAAGTTATTTTAAAGCATTTAAACAGGTTTTTATGGTACATATTTTGTCAAAAATCCATATTTTTACATATTCTGCCATAAATACATAATTTTGCTACATATTTTGATTTTATTTTGTAAATGGAAAAAATAAAGGGGAAACCAAGAAAAAATTGATTTATCCTTTGAGTCTAGATTACTGTATCTTTTGCAAAAACCAAAGATGCCTGGTTGCCATTATTGTTTAAAAATTGTTCCTTTAATCTATTCTCAGAAACAAATGAACTAGTGAATAAATCATTTCGATATTATTTTCCAAACTCTAGATATAAAGTAATGAATTTTCAACCTCTTATATTGTATTCTTCATTTTTTTCTTTCCATTTATAATGAATTTCGTACTAATTATTTATGCTTTTCTTTTCAATATTTTATAGTGTTGTAGGTATGTTTTACTTAATATTTTCAATTTTTTATTACATATTTCATTATATATAGTTAAATATATATGTACATATTTTGAATTTTATTTTATATGAGCATCCGTTCCCTAGTAATAACTATTAATAATGTTGCAAATAAAACAGTGAAGGAAAAATCAATTAATCAGTGAAAATAAATTAAAATAAACTTTTGTTAATAAAATATACTTAATCATAATAAAACTAAAGATTATAAAATCAAAGAAAATAAAACAAAATAAAATATATTATGTCTTAATTTCTCGTTCAATTTTATAAAAAACATCTATAGCTCACAAAAATCTCAAAGTTTTCTGATTTAATTCATGTGGTCATCTCTCACACAGAGAGAACCGGAAATGTTCATTAAATGCACAAATTAATTGTGTCACTATACAGGAGTACAGGTAAACTAGACCAAACTATCCTTTATGGCTTTGTTTCATGTGTATGCTGTCCCTAAGAGAAAACGAAATTATGATTTCTCCATTTTTGACTTATGAAAATCTTTTCGTACGTGGAACATAGATGAAAGGCTTAACTAAAAAGAAAAGCCACTTAATTGGTAAATTCGAGTACAACCTCATGATTTCAGCAAGTCGGATTAAAACCAGAACGAACAAACAACATCCAAAGCACCTTTTCACGGTGGTTAACTTGTACCCCTTGGAAGGGCCTTTTTCAAACGTACCCCAGTTCACCCTCCAATTCCCTGGAGCTTCTTTTTACAAGATAGAGGAAAACATCTTGAGAAAGCGAGAGGCATAGAGGAATTATTTTATTTGAAGACGAGTAAAAAGGCCAAGGAGGAGGAGGGAGGGAGTGGAAAGACTCGGCAAAAGTGGATTTTTGTTAATAAGACTGTGGTGTAGGATTTGAAAAGGGCGACCCTCCTTGCTCGGGATGTGAAGGTTAGGAAACAAGCCCTTGAGGCGTAGGTTGGGGATGGTTTTGAGTTGTCGAGTGGCGAGAAGCCAGCTAATTAGGGATGCTTATTAACAGGGGGAAAGGAAAGGGGTTAGCCACCTTCTTAGTTAAATCCTTTATTCCTTCCTTCAACCCTTAGCCTTATCCGGTAACGAATCTATTCCTATTCCTCTTCTTATCGGAGCTATTTACTACTACAAAGCAGACAGCTGATTCATAGAACCTATCTGAATAGTTATCAATGAACTGTGAAAGGGTTTGAATGACAATAACTGTTTTGAACTCATTCATAATTACAAAGTTGACGTATTTACAATAAATTTCTTCGGATCCAAATTTTCTTCCATTATTATTAAATCACTGAAATTCGCCGAGCAATTACCCAAAATATCTGCATTCTTCAGGGCTTCAAAAGAATGGTCAATAATATCTTAATTTATTTGTGGACATCCACACCGAAAGCGATTCGCCCAAATATAGATATAAAATGGATGACCTGTACATATTCATCCAGTTACAAAGTAATTATAAATCCTTAATAATTAACATTTTGCATAATAATTATAAATTCGATTACATAATAGTACAATTACAAAATTTTACATATCTATCTAATTATATAATTTAAAAAAAAATCAGTCCCGTAACAGGACACGAAGGCCCTGAGGGGCAGATACTGTAGAGGTATCTGATTCATGACCATATGGAACACTACAGAGATACAGTACTATGCTCCGGCCACCTGATTTTCCCCTTGCTGCTTCGACTGCTAGAGTCATTAGCCCCAAGGTACCCATTAATAAATAAATTAAAGGCTGGGTTGGCCTAGAGACGGTCAGGGAGGCCGAATTCAACCCTTGGACGAAGACACTGGAAGAAAAAATCGTTAGTGCTTGCTGGGGATTTGAACTCAGGTCCTCCAGCATATGAGTCCAGTGTTCTACCACTGAGCTAACCTCGCCTTCAATTATATATTTAGGTTTATGAATTAAAAACCGCTAAAAATAAAAATAACTTTGTAAAAACACAAAATTTTTAAGAAAAAACTTATAAAAATAACGTAGAAAACCGTTCCTATGTACGATACGTCCATGCATAATCGCAACAGTGATAAATTTGGCCTTTGATTTGATTAAATTGTTGACCATTTGCACCATTATGTTTAACTATTTCCGTTGCTCCGAGCGATGTCATTTGGAAACACGAATTGAATGTTGTAATTAACTTCAGGAACAGTTTAGAATCTGGAGACATATTTCTCTTTGTGAAAAGATCAGATCGCACAAGTACTTCTAAAGTGACACAACTCAAAAATCGGTGTTTCTCAGTTATGACTATGAAAGATATGGTAAATGTATCTTTATCAACCATCAAAACTGTATGTTCAGAGCTAGTACATCAGAGGGTACTTGCGTCACTCTTCCTTTCTTAGTGTTTAGGCAAGAGTGACACATTTTCAGCTGAATTTTATTTTAAGTTGTGTCACTTTAATACTGCGATATGTTGAATAAAACTAAATTTTATAATTAAAAAAATCAGTAATATCGTCATTATATGAGACCTGGTGGCCGTGAGTGTTAAGGCGTGAGAGAGTATTCTTTAGAAAAAAATAAAAGGCATCAGCCCTATCCTGGCTAGTAAAGGGTGGTAGCCTATAGATAGCCCGTCCTAAAATTATTAGTTAATAATAATGGACGTTGAAGTTTAAATAAATAAAATGGGAATTTGTGGTAGAAGATTGAAAATTTAGGGTTCTATGTATTTTGAATTCCATATCATAAAAAAATAAAAATTTACTATTTTGTCCAAAAAATAAAAATTAAATATTTTGTCCAAAAAATAAAAAAATATTTATTCGGGTGGACCACCCTTATTACTTAGGGTTATGACAAATAGTTTACATCTTATCCTCAGTCTTACTGAATCATACACAACAAATTTCACAAAACTCGGTCATGCTGTTTCGGAGGAGTTCAGTCACTGTGACACGAGAATTTTATATATTAGATATATTGATGTGATTTTGGTGCCTTCGAAGTCAAAAATGTCTTCATACGTCCATCCTCACAAATGTGCTAAAAGAGGGAACTTAGTTATCAAAGATTAGATAATATCTTTTACACTAGAGAAATCTGTGAATGTTGAAGGAACTTGTTAATTTATAATCTAGTCCTAGAAAAAAACAAAAAAAACAAAAAACAAACTGAATAACGGTAGGAGAAGAAAAAAATAAGGAAGAAAATAAAACATGATGTAATTACAAAGTGTGTGTATAGAATAACTGTCGTCACACTTTCGGAACAAACCTATAAAAGAAAGAAACTGGAAGGCGGAAGGAAGAACAAAAACCTTCTGTAGAGATAATATACTATGAGGCGTTATCTACATGGGGGCAGATCGGTCGAAGAGATACCGCCGAGCGAATGGCAAAGCCCCTCGAAAAACCTTGATGAAGTGGACTATTATTGTTTTAGATCTTTTAGCCAATCAATCATTTCTTCATACTCTTTAATTATTCATGGAGGAGCATACATATATTCATGCGGCGAGGGAGAAGGAGAGAGGGTGCGAGGAGGTGAGGAGTATACCAGGTCCCCGTCTTCACTAAAAACTCCCCCTGGATATGCGAGGTGAGTCAATGGTCAGTAAGGGTCTTATGGTACATGTTCTGCATAATGTACGCTTCTTGTTATGTGTGCACCAGGTAGAAATATTATCCTTCTTTATAGTGATTTCCAGTTTTCGATGCACTTGCAGTTTTAAGAGTTTTTATATATTATTTTTATTTATTCAAACTCTTCGCAGCATTGGAAACTTGAGCTTTATACATGGTTTACCGCAAGTAATGACAATCCTTCAGGGGGTAAAAATAGACCAAAAATGTAGTTCAACACCACCAACCACACAGAGCTATCTCACTCCGTTTCAGACATCTGGGATTCTAAAGGTTCTTTAGAAAAAAACGTGTTTTTTGTAGTACAACTCCAATTTCCTCTGCCTGTTCTCATATTTTCTAAACAATTCATTACATTTTTTAAATCAGCATTAATTTTTTTTAATGATATTGCACATTCAATGTTCACATTTATATCATTCAAACCGTAAAATGAATTCCAAAAGTAGAAATTAATAAAAGCTTCTGCTCACGACAGCTTTTCCAAAATCACTACTCTTCCAAACAAAATCCTGCAGACTGCCGAATCTCACAAAAGTTGCAATATTTAATCAGCTTTCCAACGGAATACTCCGAACTGAGATTATCTCATAATGTAATTGAAATTCTAGACTGAAAAAACTTCAAATAAATAAGAGTAATATTATGAAAAATTTGCGTGATATTATTAGAAATAAATGAAAATTATTCTTGAAGAAATTGGTATTTAATGATTATAGCACGTTTTACATAAAAGTTGCATAAAAAAAAAATACATCGAAAATTATATACGTCCTTACAACTGGCCTTGCAGAACACACTGAGGACACCAGGCCACACCGCCGATGTAGTCTTTGCAATCTCATCATGGTTAGCTCTCATTTCCACAAATGATTCGCGAATTCTCGCTATCAGGTGGTTTATGTCCTAAATGGATACTTTTACACATCGTCTTAAGCCAACCCCACGCCTAAAAATCAAGCGACGTCAGATCAGGGTTTTTGGCCGGCCAATGCACAGAGCCAAATCTTTCAAACCAAACTGAGTGCCGTACTTCTATCGTTCTGAAGAAGGTCATAAAACGCATTTGAATTTAACCATCCAGGTAACGGGCTGTGTAATATACTGCCTATAGATTCCTAACCACCCGTTCACACTGAGCTCATACTGGAACTGGTGTTCCTTCAAACCATGTGGATTATCTTATTATTTATAACGAACTGGCTCAATGAACATTATCCAGGAAGATGGATTGCTACATATGGCCCTGTGCATTGGCCTGCCGAAAACCCTGATCTGACGTTTCTTGATTCTTACGTGTGGGGTTGGCTTAAGTCGCAAGTCTGCAAAGAACCCATTTAGGACATAAGCCGCCTGATAGCTGGGTTTCGGAATCATTTGTGGAAATGAGAGCTAACCATGATGAGATTGCAAGGACTACCAATATCAGCGGTGTGACCAGGTGTCGTCAGTATGTTCTGCAAGGAGGCCAATTGTGAGAACGTTTATAATGTTCGATGTATTTTTTCTTTTATTTTTTTATTCAACTTTTATGTAAAACATTCTATGACCTTTAAATGGGTACCAATTTCTTCAAGAATAATTTTCATTTATTTGTAATAAAATCACGAAAATAAGCATTATATTACTCATATTTATTTGATGTTTTTTCGCTCTAGAATTTCAATAAAACTATAAACTCGAGAGATAATCTCAGTTCTGAGAATACCGTTGGAAAGTAGATTAAATATTGCAACTTTTGTAAGATTCGGCAGTCTGCAGTTTTTTTTTTTTTTTTTTTTTTTTTTTTTTTTGTGAGAGTAGGTTGTGATTTTCGAAAAGTTGTCGCTAACCAAAAGCTTTTACTAATTTTTATTAACTTTGGGAATTCGTATTAAGGTTTGAATGAGATAAACGTGAGCATTAAATGTGCAATATGAATTTTTTTTTTTTTTTTTTTTTTACGGCGCATCTACATCTAGGTCATGGTTACTGTTTTCTTTTGATTATTTGTGAAACATTTAAACAAGTGTGCATATCGCACTAGTATTTATAAAGGGACACAACTCTAACATCGGTTTTATTCACATCGTCATAGTTATGACTATGAAATACATGGTAAATGTCTCTTTATTGACTATCAAAATTGTATGTACTTAGCTTCAGAGCTTTTACACCAGAGGGCACTTGTGTCACCCTCCCTGTCTTAATGGTAAGCTTTATTTTGAGTTGTGTCCCTTTAGAAATTCTAGTGCGATATGTGAAATGAAATCTGAGGGAGAAGCAACATTTTAGGCGCCACAACTGGAAGCTGACAGCATCCTAAGTGGAAATTATTCTCTTCGCTCTGGGAAAACACTATTGAAAATATCGTATTCGCTTGGTTGCCATGTTTTACAAAAATCGTCGATGTTTTCCGAATTCTAAGCACCGATTTCTTTAGATGAAACCGCTCTATCAAAAATTGCATTAAACCCGTTTAGTAGTAAATTTAGTAACCTTTTAATGGGCGATTTGCATTTACTTCGATGTCCGAACTGGTGTCGAAATATATATGAATATATTCAAAAATCCGAAGATAAATCTATTTCTTCCCACATTTTTCGAAAACGGTTATAGAAATGGACAATGTTTTCATTGCGTTCCTCACGTACAATTACTAGCACAATAAAAATGAAAACTTGTATGCAAGCCATACTGTTCTGGAGTATAAGTGAGCAGAGAAATGGAGCAGTAAACTATGCACTGGGAGTTTGCTGAAAATTTGCCCCCCCCCCGTCAGTCTCTCGGAGAAATCAACGGCGTATCAATTGATTTCAGTAGAAATTGGTAGGAAATATGTATATAGCCGGCCTGTTGGAGCAGGAAGCCTTCTCCACCGTTCGCCTAACCCCCAAATAAACACCGACTGTTGGTTTAAGTTTAGTGGTAGCGGGACCAGCAACCTCCCCTTTTCGAATTAGTGCATATTTATGACGTGCCGCAAACGTACAAACAAAACTGTCTAATATAATCAATTTGGACGGCGTTGGAGGCGGACTTCGAAACCCCCCCCCCCTCCCTCCGTCCTCCTATCCCAGAATGTATACATTTTTTTCCGCGGGCCCAAGTGTTCCGGCTGCGAGGAACGATGGGTGAACGAAAAAAAAAGTTGGAGCTTGTTTTCCATACAAGGGAAAATTCAATAGTCAACAGTAGGAAAAAAAAAATTCACCCTCTTGCTCACTTATTGAGTGAGGAATACCTATGTTTGCGGAATGTCAATACGCCTTTACTAAATTACCTTAGACACTCCTGTCAGCTTTTATGTTTTTACGCCGGAGTACTAAAATAAAAGGAGCGAAAGAAGAATAAAAAAAAATAAGGGAGGGAAATTTCGTCCCGTAGAGAAAATGTAATAAAGAAAAAAATACACTGCCTTCAAGAAGTCAAATTAGATTTTATACGTAAAACATATAGAAATTTGCAGAACAAGGAGAGAGGGCAAAAACCACAGAGAAAATATTCTTTCGCTCTATTTATTCCAATTTCTTAATCTTTTTTCACAAAATAATTTTACTGAATGTAATTCGCACACGAATATATAAGGTCATATAAGAGAACAATTTTCTTCCGCCTTAAAAGGGTAAGCATTTATTTACTTAAATCATTCTTCAATTTATTTGCTAAGTCCCTGGTCGTCCTAAGAAGACTTTAAATATAAGTTAAAATTAATTTAATCAATTAATGATTTCACATTAAATTAAAAAGATAATCAATACATTTAAAAAAAAAATACATAAAATAAATACAAATTAATTTTTTATTATTCCAAATTTCATTATTAATTTTCTTTTTTTCATTTCAATCATTTTGAGAAGCAGAAATTGTCTTTAAGGTAAGGTATGCTCCTATAAAAAATCTCTTAAACTTGAATAATGGTTGAAAGTTTACCAAACAGCTCTTTTTGTGCAATGGGCCAATTTTTCACTTTCTTTTGATTTTATTTATCTATTTATTCATTATGGCACATCGACATCCGGACCATTAGCGCCAACATCCAAGGTGTAGCGAGGAATTTTCTCAACGAGCCGTGAGATGAGAAAATTCCTGCCGTCGCACAGTGTAACGTCCAATGGACAAAAACCTAAATTTTTGTTTTCTTATATTTAATTTTTAATCACCTAGCTAAGTTTAGAAACTATTCAAGAAATTAAAATCGTATAAAACTAATAAATATTAGTTTTATTTTGATCAACAAACACATTATCAGTATTATAAACAAGGCAAAGCCTTTGAAACCTGTTTCATACCAACAATCAGTTTGAGCCTCTCTCGTTGAAGATAGGACAGTGTTTTTATTAAGTCATCCGAAGGAAATTACGTCAAAACTATTCCTTTTTTATCTGATATAATTGATTATGGGAAATTACTCCCTTATTATTTATCCTGAATTATTCTTCATTGATCTTCGAAATTTATTTTAAGTATAAAATTTTGAAAGACCATAGCAAAAAAAACTTCATCTGAACACATCTCTAATTTTTTAGAGCTTAAAGTATACCTCAAGTATAATGTACTGAGGGTAACTTAGTTTGCCGAAATTTGCCGATTCCAAAGATTTTTATTTTTTAATTCATCATCATTTTTTCTTCCAAATTTGAAAAAAAAAAAATGTGGATAAATCCAAGAAAACGGTATTAATCCTTGGGCAAAAGAATCAATTTAATCTACAGGACGATCCTAAAGAAATATTAAGCAATATTAAAAAGACTGCCAGGTTAGTCCTATATTATATGTAAAAAATGTGGGAACGTGTTCACCGCAGAGAAAAAACCCTTATATAAATACTGGTAATTAAGCAATTATTTAATAATTTCATAGAAAATGGTAAAATATTATTATTCTATGGCAATATTACTGTAAGTATAATTTACTACTATACTATTACTACATTACATGTATATTTTATAATATTGTTATTAATAATATTATTACCTGCCATATTATTTCTATTAATATTACAATTAATATTATTATAGCCGTATAGTATGCATTATTATACTATTGTTACCTTGTTTTGAGTTGATTTCAATTGATAAAAATGTTTATTTGAAAATATCTAGTGGTTAATGATTTTTGTCCTTAATCCTCCCCACTTTGTTACACTGTGCGCCGATGGGAATCGAACCCACCATCTCCCGCTAGACCACGGGGATATGTATATATATATATATATATATATATATATATATATATATATGTATATATATATATATATATGTATATATATATATATATATGTATATATATATATATATATATATATATATATATATATATATCGTATTAAGTAGATCTTGAGAAATCTATTACACCAGTAAAAAAAAAAAAAAAAAAAAAAAAAAAAAATGTAAACAATTCTTCTTTATCCAATAATATCTACTTTCTCAAAATTGCAAGGTCGTGTGATTTCTTAGTTTAATAATTATTCCATTATTTTGCTGCACAATATCTATTAAATCATTCTGTTTGGAGACAGAATATTAAAATAAAATAAATACACAAATCTCTTTAATATATGACGCTTAGTTATAAGTGTATAAAATAAGATTTAAGTACTCCTTCGATTTAAAGCAACTGTTTCTGTAAAAAATATCCGTCTTCAACAGATTGTCGTCCGACAAGTTAACAGCATTTAATAGATAAACATTATTCCTGAAAAAGAGTGAAATAACATTTGACACATGATGGGCAGAAAACACACACAAAGAAACCGCTCCATTCCCAATTTTTTTTTTTTTTTTTTCATTTCAACCACCAAGGCACTAGGGTCACTTCCCAATCATTACACCTTGTCATTCTCTGTAACTTACGACCTTGCCAAAAATCTTGGAACAGCTTCTTCTCAGGAGGCTCAAGGACACATGGCACAAGAACAATAAACTGAAATTTATTATCTGTTTAAATTCGTTCAAAAAATGGCATTGACCCCTCTTGTTCAAAAGTACTACTACTATTATTTTTGGCGCTCATTGGATATTGGTGAATCACGTAGTTTGAATAAGTTCAAAGGTAAGTCATAGGTGAATCAAACTATTTAACTTACTTTGGTTTCACTTTTAGTTCCTGGATTGGTGATTATGAATTCTGACAGATTTTTGAAAAAATCACTAGGAGGACCCATTACCAAACAGTTTATGGCCGCATTTTCGAAATAAAAGAACATTTCAAGCGAAAATATGATAATAATATAGACAATTTATGAATATATATTAAAGAAGCAAAACACACACAAAGAAAATATCGAAAATTAGATATTTTTTGTTTTTTGTTTTTTGGTTCCTTTTCGCGAATCCAATTCAATGTAACTTCATTAACTTTTTCTGTTCACTTATCCAACTGCGGATAGTTGGATTGCTGAGATCCTTATTAGAGGGATGTGGTTGGAGAACTCAACCACAACATTATGAGAGAAAGGTTAGAGTATCCTGCGAAACAATGGTAGATCCAATATGTGTGGGAACAAGGTTTCTATGGAACAAATTTTCTCAAAAGTAATTTTGATTCAAATTGGTGATATTTTGTTATTTTTCATTGGCATTTTGAGCGAGCAAAGAAAATATAACTTTACTCAAAATTGTTTTAATTCTGTATTTATCTAAATGCCAAGTAATTTGATAGAATCACTGGGAAATGTAGGTACACCTTCATCGATCCTCTTCTTACTTGGTATTAAATAAAGACTGCTGACTTACAAGCAAGACTTATGACGGAGGAACCAACTTACGAAAAACTTAAATTGTACCACAAAGAAATTTTACGGCAAAATAAAAATGACATAGAAGACAAACGGCAAATGAACTGGTCGATCATAACAGAAAACAAACTTCGACAAATTAAACAGACCGTGGGCCTCGTCATACAGGGATTCAAGGCGAGAAGAAGTAGTGTTGGCCAGTCTAAGGATAGGCCATTCACGTATTACTCACGAATACCATATGACAAAGACTGATAAGCCATTGTGCCAAATCTGTAATAAAGACCTCACAGTTCAACATATACTGACAGACAGTAATTTGAGACAAGACTTGGAAATTCCACAAGACATGAACGAACTGCTCCGTGATAGCAGTCATCATATCAATTCCATACTTACTTTTCAAATGACAACAATAACATGGGAGCTATTGGTCCTACATATATTCATATTATGCATAGAACCTAAATTATACATAGAAACTGTTGCGATTATGTATAGTCATATTGTTCATGGGAACTATTTTCTTCGTTATCTTTATGTTTGTTCTTAAAAATGTATTGTCTTTTATAAAGTTATTTTTACTTATAGCTGTTTGTAATTCACAAACTTAATTATTTAATTAGACAGATACGTACTACAATGTAATTGATTTATAATTACTATGTAACATGTTAATTATTAAGGATTTATAATTACTACATAATATCGTCGTTACAAATGCAAAGTATCGAATGTGAAAATCGCCACTTTCCAGAGTGGAAAAACGTTTATTCATTAATTTTTTTTTTTTTGGACAGTCAAATATTTGGCAGATTTGACCTTTTGACAGAGGAATAGTTTCCCTTTCATAGAGTGTACTAAGATTCAAGAGTTTGCCGTACATAAGTCGAGCAGAAATTAGTAAAGATTGAAAATGAAAGATGCATTTTTTCACATTCGATACTTTGCATTTGTATCGACGATATGTTAATTACTATAGATTTATAATTATTATGTAATTGGATAAATATGTATTTCAATTTCATATCTGTATTTGGGCGAATCTCTTTCGATGCAGGGTGCTCACAAATAAACAATTACTTGGTATATGAAAAAAATCATCATAATTTATGTATTTATGTAATAAGTGACATTTGAAAGTTGTGATAAGTATTATAGGGTATATATAGTTCTGTTTTATTAAAGGCCTTCAACCATTTCCTAAGTTTCTTGTATATAAAAAATACATTTTTCTTAATATAGTAAATGTACTAGAGTCAACATTTGAAGAAAGATCTGAAGTTGGAGTTAGTCCTCTGAAAGTAGATTCCAATAAAATAAGAAAATCTGTGGGTTGATACGTTCTATTCACATCCCTAAAATGTGTAATATTTAAAACGTATTATCCTCGCACAACAATAACCGTCCAAAGCAATGGTTTTGAAGGGTGAAAAAAATGGATAGAAAAAAATCATCCCCAACTGGTTGATGGACTTATATAGGCTATTGTTCAATAAACAATGGTAAAAAATACCGTTTACACTCGGGCAGAAATTGGTAGATTGTTGGTCGGGCGATGTGGAACAGAAATGGTCCGGGAATAACCAGCTCTCCGAGAGGAAAACTTGTTAATCTAAAACGATTCCAGATAATCCATAGCGGATCTAGGGAGGAGCACTGGGGAAAAAAACAGCGGACTTAAAACCTTTGGCGAGAGTCGGATCATTAACGGGACACGGCTGCGAAATATAAATTGGACGAATGAAAACAATTGTATTGTAATCAGATTATCGGATGGATCCATTGGTTGGGGGGGGGGTTACTGTAGATGCGGTTTTGCGGGGGGGGGGGGGGGGGGGTAGAATCCCCCCAATGCGATTATCGCCAGCACATCCATGTCAGGAGTTTGACACGTGATGGAAACCCCGGCAGGAAAAGAGGTGAAAAAACATTTGTGTTCTAGCCGAAGCGAATGTAGATCCCCGGTAGAAGCCTTTAACACCGAAACAAACACCCATGGTGTAAAATATCCCGACAAAACACCACTCTCTGCCTCTTCGATATATTTTCCCAATTTATATATGTATTTATAAAATTCCTCTCTCTCTCTCCCTTCCCCCCTCCACTCGCTCATTGGCGGCCGCCAAGTGGAAAAGTGGCAGATCAAGCCGTTCATTTTATTTCACACAGCTTTCACTCTTTGAATGCCGTTTAAATTAACTCGTTTTGTGGTAATTATCACACGCCTGATTTTATATTTATGAGACTTGTTGACTTCGAAATTTAATTTTTATTTTATTTTCCTTCAAATTTACCTCCAAATGTAAATAATTCTATCAGGCGAATAAAAACCGTATGTTTACATCATTATGAGTATAATTAAAGATAAACTGAATAAATAATGAAGCAATTAATAAAAGTGACATTCTAATTTTAGTGTTTTTATCATGCTTATTTAATTGTTAATATAATAATGATTACACTGATTTGAATGACTTTATCTCCTCCAATAATTATATTTTTTACAATATAAGAAACTGAAATAAAACATCCAAAGTAGCACATTTTGCGAAAATGACTCCCACATAGAAGCCGTTAATATTTTACAGCCGTCAGTCATTTTCGAAACTGTAAAATAGCGAATAAATGCCTTATTGCATTATTATAATAAATTATTACATTGTTGTAGTCGAATGTAATAATTCATTATTTTATTTTTATTGAATTTACTTTCACGAAGTACGCAAGAAAATAAAGCACCTTGCTGTTGTGGAGCTCCGTGAATAAATAAATAATTTTATTTATTTCGTCAAACTACTTTTCTAATATACCTAAAATATGAATTGATTTGTTTTAACAGGCTCAAAAGTTTTTATTTTGACCCAAGAAAAATGAAATTACTTAAATTTGACTTAATGCGTTTCACTTGTAAGCCCACAATATCACATTTTATTAATTTATATAGCTTAGTAAATATTTGAGATCACCAAAAATATACACCATTAAGAATACTAGCTGTTTTGTTTTAACTTTTCAATATTAGACAAGAATAATTTTATAATAAAACTACCTGACCCGGCGAACTTCGTACCGCCTAACATCGATTCTTTATTTTTTTTATTTTTTTAAAAATATTTATTCTGCTATTCGGGACAGCGGATCAGCTAGTAAGATAAAAAAAAATGTTAATAAGTCAACAATTACATTATGTCAAAATATAAAAATTATAAAACACTTAAAATTCTTTTAATAGTCACTATAAAATTACAATTTCAGAATTCTTATTATGATACCTACTCATTATATTTAATTTTATTTTTAATTATTCTAAATTAAGTTTCATTTTTATTGTAGTACTTTATGGTCCAGGATATTTTTTGTTTGATTACCTGGCGCGTAAACAAACAGAGCAGATGGTTTTCCAACACGGGAACAGGCAACATGCAATTGACCATGCGAGAAACATGGGTTTTCTAGATTAATACAACAAACACGTAATGACTGCCCCTGGGACTATAATATGTAATAAATAAATATATTCTGGGGGGGTATAATATGTAATAAATAAATATATTCTGGATATCAAGTTGGCAGATTAGTTATTCCTATAAAAAATCAGAAACCTATTCACAAATTAAAAAAAGAAAATCTTTTGTGCTCTAAAAGCTATATGAAATAAATAAACTAAAGAGAATAAAAAAGACTATATTTCATAGGCTAATAATTGGACAAGAAGAGCGAAACAAAACTAATCAATAAAATTTGGTAACTGGTTCGTGCCTTAAGTAGTTTTGACGTCTCCCCCCCCCCTCCCGAATGAAAATAAATTGTTAATCCCGAGTCCCTTATAATTTATTGTTTTACTCGACGGCGAACAATTTTTTTACCTTTTTTTTTTTTTTTAATCTGAGTGAAATTCGATTGTAACTCCTTTATATATTATTCAAGCGATGGATTGTGGATTAGTCTCAGGATGGGCAGGTAGTTCCCCTCTTGAAGGGAAATTAAAAATCCCTAATTCCGTTTCTAATCGGAGAAGAGGGAAATTTCCAATTAAGAAAAGTCCTTGCTTTTCCCTGAGTGTCTTCCTTCCTTCCTCATCTCTTCGCCGTCTCTTCTAATATATATATTAATTTCTTAATTTTTTTTTTTTTTTGCTTATTATAGGTCGTTTAATTCTAGCAACTTTCTTGTATCGTCAATACCAGAATCCCCGAAAGAGGTAAGGCTCTTTGAAGGAATATCATTGTTTTATATTATACATATGTTGATATTGTAATTAATTTGTTAATAATATGTTGGAATAATTATGGTATGTATTTTTATGCAGCATTTGCAACAACAACAAAAAACCAAACATTTCAATGAGATGTTACGCTTCAAGATTCTGTAAAAGTCCATATATTTTCAGAAAAATGTAATGATAATATTTTAAATGAATAAATATATTAATTAATATATTTAAATACTAAAAGTCATTCTAACTATTTATGATCATATGAAATGTTCAGACGATTGTATGTTCATAAATAAATATATTGAACTCATTTTCCTCTGAGCGGTATTTTTTTGTCTTCTTCCATTTCCTGGGAATTGATTTCCAAAGAAGGGTGCTAAAAGGCGCGCCGAAATGTCCAAATAATAATTTTTTTTTGAAAATAATACCATGTGTTTCTAAGCCGAAACCCAAGTATATCTTGAATTCTTATCACCTTGACGGCTCGCTATTTGCATGTCATTATACATATTTATGTTCGTTTATGTGTGTTTGCCTGTTAATACGCCAGCTATTTCACAAGAAAACTCGGCAAACAACAGTGCGATAATAAAATAGAGCGGATTTTCGGATATATTCTTGTATATTTCAAAACCTGATGGGAAACCGTAGTAAATATAAATAAAAGGAATCGAAAAATAATTGCAAATATGGTACTCATGCGATTTTCTAAAGAGCGATTATATTTAAAGAAATCGGTACCTAAATTGAGTAATTTCCTCTTAGGATACTGTCAGTTTCCCGTTGTGGTTTCCCAAGATTTTGTTTCGCTTTAAGATAGCAGTTTATATTTTTGCATGTGTTTAGCCTTCCTATCAGTCGCGCTGGCGCTCATAATCAAAGGGGGATGTCATGTTTGTGGACGACAACAAAATATAAATAGATGTATAAAAATTTATAACATAAATAAATAGATGTTTAAAACAAAATAACACGATAATAAACACGATGGCGCACTGAGTGCGCCGCGCGACCGCCTGTGTTCCAAAAGTGGGCGCGACTGCTGGAAGGTTAAATTGTTCACAAAAGATTAAGAAAAAACAGTATTTTTTTCTATTCTAAGGTTTCCCAATGACTCTATATTCTAATGGATAATTGCGGAAACTCGCTAAGATGGCGCAGTTCCTGCGAATCGAACTTTTATTACAATAATTGTATTAACATTAACCGTAGACATGTTAGCTTCTTGGAGTCTACTGGAATGTTCTAATATACAGCTATGCTATAGTTGCGTGCACCGAGGGGTCTACGCTCCCTCCCAGTCTATTACTTAAAATAAACAATTAATACTAATGCCTAAAGTCCGGGTCATTAACATTATTAATGCTTCTTAACTTGCTATTTATGAGGTGGCCTTCTTGGGCGTCGCTAGTCTCATAATGGCTTCCAGGGCAGCATTACATTTATTTTCATTCTTTTACTTACAGAACGCTAGTTTATCTTTATTTATTTATTTTAATAAACTTTCTTTATAAATTATAACCTTTAAAAGTAATTTCATAGCTTCTCGTAGCTGTATATATATATATATATATATATATATATATATATATATATATTTATAGTTGATTGCTCCTAAAAAATATAAATTGTTAAATTATTATATAGACTGTATTTCAAGCCATTCGGGACGTCGCGACGGTCCCCAGGAGCAAACGTTTTTTCTTTCTTTATATTGTTCATTTGTAATAAACAAACAACACATGTTTACTATAGAAATCACCCAATTCGTAAGCGACTTCACATAAATAAGATCGATGTATACAGAGTGTTCGGAAAATTAAAAATTTAGATTTTTTGGTACTCAGTAAAACCTATGCTAAATTTTGTTTTCCTGCACTTTAAAGATTTCATAAGTTAAAAAAAATCATATTTCGACGACTAGTTTACTCAGAATAACTGATTCACATTAATGTTATTGCACGGCGTTAATAGCCCAATTGTCGATACGCCGTAAAAAAAAAAAAAAAAAAAAAAAAAACTGTGCAGGCCGTCTTATAGCCTCAGAAATCAATCGGCTTCGAATGGGTTAAACAGTGATTTTAGTAAATTTATTTGTCAAGAGCGATTCATTATTTTTAGTGGTTGCACTTTACTGAATAAAAAAAAAAAAAAAAAAAAAAAAAAAAAAAAAAAAAAAAAAAAAATGTAATGTGATTATCAATTGAATTCCTTGAGTATTCCTCTCCAAGACATTTGAGTTTTTTGTATTTCTTGTATGTTTTCATCCCACAGATCCTAGTCGTCACAAAACCCCTATTTCAGTCCAAATTACTAATAATATTCCTCAAAGGATAATTGAATCCTCAATGTTCCTTTATCAGGACATTGACTTGTAAAGGAGTTAAAGATAACAAATGTTTTCAGAAAGAGGACAATATATCTCAATCAGAATTCATGCTTGTGGGGGAAAGAAAATTCGTTCAAATATTAATATATTTTTCTTTTTGTTCTCGTCCATTCTAAAAATATCAGTATGAATTGTTTTGTACAGCTCATGTTCCCATAGGGAACGAACCGAGCTTCTGTGAATTTTCTAATAGAGGAATATTTTAAAAGAACATAAAAATAAGTGAACACAAAGACTGAGCCGACACGAGCGAGTCCTGCTTTCTTTACTTATTCCCTTTCATTGCCCCAGGATAGCACAACACATCCCCCCAATCAATTGGAATGCAGATCAAAAAGGAATTGGAGATATGGTTTTTAGCTATTGATAACTATATCGGAGAGCTCCATATGAGAAGGAAGGGATAATGCTATTATCCGAAGGGAGTGCTGTTCTGATTGAAGGAAGCTAACGTTGGACGTGTTTGCACTTCGATTTCGGATCCGTATTCATCAAACTGAAAAAAAAATAGAAAAATGTATCAAAGTAAATATGGAGAGAGGGGAGGAACCACGTTGAAAGTTTACTTCAACTGGTTCCACTTCACAACGAGACAACATAAGGATTTAACCAATGCAAAATTCACTGTAAACAATTATTACTATTTATGAGTTCCATTTACAGAATCTTCTATTCTGGAGTGATAGTATTAGGCGTGAAGAAGAGATGTTCACTAGGCTTTACGTAGGAAACTGCCAACCCATTCATATTCAATAGAAAACAAGCAGAAACTAATTTGCGTAAAGTTTATTGAAACCTTGACAATTAGACAAATACTGATAGAATCAAGACTTTGTGTGGAAGTAGTGTTGTAAAAGAGCGCGCCTTTAAGGCTAGAAGGCGCGAGCCTTGAAGGCTCGGCTTGGTAGAAGGCGCGAGCCTTGAAGGCTCGCCTCGGGAGAAGGCGCATGCTTTGAAGCCTTTTACTTTTCATTTCCAAAATGGCGGATGGTGGGCAAACTACTGTTTCATGAAATATACTTTAGTAGATTTGTCCTAAATTCTTTCCGCCACATTGAAATTATTCCCTGGCAATTAAATTCACCATTTCATTGATAAACCAATTATATGGATCACTAATTGGGTAAAAATAGTAACTTTTCCTAAAAAATAAACTCTTCTGTGAGACGGTGATGGCAACACTGTCGACCTACTGCTATACTACTATAACCATGCTTGCGGAAGCTCTACCTTCCCAGGGCTCCAAGGCCGAGCCTTCAAGTCTGGAGGGAGAACCTTGCCGAAACTTCAGGGCTTGATAAGGTTAGGCTGAAGCCTCACCCCCGAGCCTTCATCGAGCCCTCAGAGCTCGGGCTGTAGAGGATAGGTTCAAGGTTCAAGCCTGAAGCCTCTAGTCAGGGCTCGCTTTTAACAACACTGTGTGGAAGTCTATATGTTGATACTATGATTAATCATTTAGAGGTACTAACCATGTATCAGGCTGTACCGTATGAAATGTCAGTTTGGGTTACTTTGCGATTTAATCCTTTCCCTTTTTTATTTCATTATTTACAAACATCATTGTTATTAATATGGAATTAAAGCTCTTTTATTCCTATTATTTAATCAGTAACTTGCGTACTGTGTTGTGAGAACGATCTTCTGAGAAAAAATAAAACTTAAATTATGACTTCAACGGAAATCCGTATTATTTTTCGTTATGAATTTAAGCTCGGTCATAGCGCTGCTGAGGCGTGTATGAACATTAACACGGCGTTCGGGGAGGGAACGGTGAATGAACGAACTGTTTACCGGTGGTTTTCCAGGTTCGAAGTGGAAATTTTGACCTTGACAACGAGGAGCGAAAAAGGCCAGAAACCAAGCTTGACAATGACCACCTGAAAGACAGGGTTGAAGCTTGCCCCTCAAAAAGCACTAGGGAATATGCCGAAGAACTCGGAGTAGGAGCCATGACAGTTTCAAGAGATTTGAAGGAAATCGGCAAGTCCAAAACTGACCTTTCATACGGTACAGCCTGATATAAAAAAATAGATGCTAAATATATTAGCAGCAACAATAATTCTCCAATATAAAATTCTTTACGGTCCTTACAATAATTCTTATATATGTATATATCATACAGAATATTGATATTGCTTTGAAAAAAAAAAATTAGGGACGTCAAATTTTGATAGATAAGATATTAAAGAAGCTCTTGTTGACCATCCAATTCAAAAGAAATGTATCGCACTAGTGTTTCTAAAGTGACACAACGGAAAAATCAGTTATTATTATGAAAGACATTGGTAAATATCTCTTTATCAACCATCAAAACTGTATATACTTAGCTTCAGAGCTTTTACGCCAGAGGGCACTTATGTCACTCTTCCTCTCTTAATGCTGTTCCCCCTACATGGAAGAGTGGCACATTTTCAGTTGAGTTTTTTTTTTTTTTTTTTTTTTTTAGTTGTGTCACTTTAGAAATACTCGTTCGATATGTTTGACTTCAAAAATGTAAAGAGCATAGACAAGGTATGAAATATAAATTAAAACAAAACATACATACAATAAAAAATCGAGTTCGAGTCTCACCTGCAGCTGGAATTTTCTCATCTCACAGCTCGTTGAGAAAGAAGAAGAAAGAGAAAAAAAAGTGTAGAGTGAGAAAATCTAAATAAAATATTTAAATAATATATTTTTTAATTTATTCGTTGTTGAACGAAACTTTTAACTTACAAATAATAATACTAGGATTGTTTTTAATTCAGTGCCTAATCTTCTTCTGGATAGTCGAATTTTATCTTTCGTCTTTATCAATATTTTAAAAAGCTGACAACAATCCGGTTTAATTTTGCCATATATATCGTCGATACAAAAGCAAACTAACGAATATGAAAATCACCACTTTTCAGAGTGGAAAAGTATTTATTCATAACTTTTTTTTGGACAGTCAAATATTCGGCAGATTTGACCTTTTGATAGTGGAATACTTTCCCTTTAATAGAGTGAAGTCAGCTTGAAGAATTTGCCGTACATAAGTCCAGCAGAAATTATTAAAGATGGACAATGAAAGATGCATTTTTTCATATTCGTTAGTTTGCGTTTGTATCGACGATATGATCGTTACTTTTGATGTGTATCTTGTCGAGGAAGGCTCACCTACAATTGAAGAGGTCGGGGCTAAATAGTGGCAAGGAACATGTTGGATATTATGAGGCACTATCAGCCTATGATGCAACTGATACTAACATATCACTACAAGCTCTATATGCTCCTTAATCTAGTTGCCCCTAGCCATTTCAACTGACAGTCCCACATAATATCCAACCTAAAGCAGCTAGAGTTAAGGTTTGTTATAAATAGTGGCAAGCAACATGTTGGATATTATGAGGCACTATCAGCCTATGATGCAACTGATACTAACATATCACTACAAGCTCTATATGCTCCTTAATCTTGTTGCCCCTAGCCATTTCAACTGACAGTCCCACATAATATCCAACCTAAAGCAGCTAGAGTTAAGTTTTGTTAAAAATGTTGCTTGGCACTAATTTGCCCCGACCCCTTCAATTCCATTGGGCTGTACATAATTTTTAGGCTCCTAAATACGCATAAGAGGATGCGAAACAAGTAGAGACAATTTAATAAATTGTTGATTATGTTAATTAGGGGGGGTTTATTCATTGACCTTCAGCCTGCACAAGACAAAATTACTAAAAAAATATATCATGTGAAAGCACTTCTTGAAGAACACAAATAAAAGGTACAGTGTTGTATATTGCATTTATGAAGACCTCAAGAACATAAAAGCGATGACAATTATGAAATAGTGTGCATAAAGTAGAGGCCTCGTCCTGAGAGTCATACGCACAAGTTAGACGGCTCTATGGCCAGTTAAAGCGTGGAAATTAGCTATAAATGAAACTGAGCATGACTCCACCATGAAAGTCCTCTCTTATTTCTTATGGCTCAATACATTTTCTATACTGTCGACAAGGGAAGAAGCTTCCACCATATATAATGCATGAGGGGATCTCGCGAGGCCAACATCCGTAGCCAGTATGCACAAAACAACAACTTCCTTTTGGCTGCCTTTTTATAGGGAATTTATTCTATACTCCCCGCTGATACGTCTTCTTTCGTATGCATTAATGTCCCCTGCGTTCGGCAGGTATAACCCAATCTAGAACGCTCCCGGCTATTCGTACGTCGAGAATATTTTTGGCTGGTTTTGCATCTGAGCGATTCTTCTAGTATAACTGGACGATTACCGGAGAATCCTGCAGCTGAACAATTTTTATCTCAACGCTCAAGTCGTTTTGAAAAAATAAACCATGTGCTTTATTTTCTGGCTTCAACAGCTGCTGTGATGCCTGCTTCAAAATAATACAGCGCTCGTCTTCGATTGTCTGCTAACTATGAGTTATAAAAAAATGTTCCTTTGTTCTGGACAATTTTTTTTATACAAGGCGAAAGGTCATGTATGTACAGGGTGGTGCCGATGTAAATCGTCATACTTGAGGGGTGTTTACTACGACTAAAGTGCAGTTGAATGCCACCAAGGAGAAATTGTTACTGGCATTATCTCTCTGGATATTGGCGTTTCCGTCGTTCTTGGTCTAAACGCTAGTTTTTTTTTGTTATTTTTAATGAAATAATGCAAGTTTTCTGAAAGTCCCATCAAACTAACCAAAAAAATGTTCGTGCTGGGGGTGGAACATTAAAATTAAAAAAACCTTTATTTCGTAATATGTTATTTGTTTGGGTGGCTGCTGTAAATTTGCTTTGAGAAATATTTGGACAAGATACATGAGATGTTATAGGAAATTTGATGCAGATTTTGAAAATATCGTCTGAATTAAATTTTCCCAATTGCGCGAACGACAAATAGCACAAAAATTGTCATAAACTAGCGTTTTGACCAAAAAACACGGAAACACGTATATCTAGGGAAAAAATGCAAGTAAAAATTTCTCCTTGGTGGCATTCAACTACACTATATTCGGCGTACACAACCCTCAAGTATGGCGGTTTTCTTTGGGACCACCCTGTATTTGAAAATCATCAAATTCATCTTCGAAGGAACAAAATAAAATTAAAAATTCTTGGAGTAAAATCAATGTTAGGCGAAAGGAAAAAGAATTCAAATTTAATGTACACCAAAATAGCTGCCGTCACGCAGAAGCTGCATAACTAAGCATAATTCCTCAAAATGTAGATAGTGTATACTGCATTCCTGAATAATTTGCTCAAAATAACCTACATAAACAAAAAAAAAAAAAAACTATACATTCTTCCGGTCAATCGAATTTTATGTTTGGACTCTATCGATTTTTGAACAGCTGACAGTAGCTATGTATGTACATGATCTTGAATAATGACGTGTCCATACTAGTGGAAGGTTCACCTTCGTCTCATTTGGATCTATTTAGTTCTTAGGATCTTGAAGGAGATCCAAGGGTACGAAACATAGAGCCATTCAATAAGACTCTTTTTTTTTTTTTTTTTTACATTTTAGGCATATTTCTTGATTGTTTTCTTTTTAATTGCTTATGGCTACATCGGATCAAGTATATTGTATCTTTCTGTACGATAAATTATACAGTCAGTAGCTGATCACCTTGCTTATTCACTGTTCTGTCCAAACTCCAGTAAATATGTGTTGTTTTGTTTTAATTTATAGTAAGAATTACATTTGTTAGGATAAATGGTCAATAATGGTTAAAAACAAGAGTTTATTTCATAGCATTTAATTATTAATTTTACCCTTTAATTAAGGCTTTCTACCCTTCTTGTACCCCCACTACTCCTTCTTGTACAGTGAAGTGTCCTAACCCTGTCAGGCATTGAAGACCCAGCCTCGAGACCAAGGGATATCCCAAGGCTTATCTCCTCTGCCCTATTAATAATGAAGGGATTGTTTCAGTGAACCTAGTCCGTTCCTACTATGCACAAGCTAGATTACTGACAAAAACCAAAACAGCACTCATAATCGGCAAGCGAACTTAAAAATATTAATTTCGTCCGGTTTGTTTTACTGCCGAGTGTATATATTATGTGGGCTTTCTCCTGAAATACTATGATGTTGCCTTACCCAGTTGAACTGCCATCTTTCACACTATAAACATTTTCATGATATCTGGAGCCTTTTTCTTGCAGGAGAGCATTAATATTAAATTTCAACAAAGAAAAAGAGATGCATTATGTTCGGACACTTTCCAAGCACCTTTGGAGTTTGAGTCTTTTCGCCATGCATGCCGTTTGGATTTCATACTATTCTAAATTCTGGCAGTCTCTCTTTCTCTCTTAATGCTCAAAGAAATATCGTATTAAAAGAAAGCATTAAACGTCAGAAATTAATGAAAACAACGCTACAAGAATGGCCTGTCAGGAATTCATCAGGATTGGCACAGAAACTCAGAACACTGGGAGTTAAAAGGCCATTTAGCAATGTCTAATCGGTGTCACAGAGGGCTTCAAGTCCGAGCTGATGGAGCTGTGAATAAACAATCCACAGCATCCCTATTTAAATATCAGTTTGATTAAACTCAGCCCAACTCTACAGATAATTCAGTAAGCAGCGACCATTGGCCGTCCGTTGTCGGGGGTGGGCGGGGGGTTAGGCATTAGTAAATGAATCAGTTTTGATTGGCTTGTAGACCACAGGGCCTAACCATCCCCTATAGAAACTATGTATTGTGTAATCGTTGAATAATGAAGTGCAATCCGCTGTTTCATCTAGTCTATATGGACAATATAATTTCGTGTAATGAGCTACACACTGCATCCATATTTGCTAAGCCTATCTTGTCAAGCGATAAGTTAGCTCCCGGGACTACAAGCCCAGATATGTTTAACCCGGGAGCCGGAGATTCATTTCAATTACTGTTTCCCGGTGTAGGCCCGATATTTCATCATTATCTGCCCAATATCTCCTTTAGCTGGCCCGATAATGCCTCAAACGGTTCTACACTGATATGGTTTCTCTCATATGCAGTCTCTAGATATTGCGTTTAATCATTATCAGTGAAGTTGGCTGTCATAAAAAGTATAGTTTATTAGATATTTCATATGGGTTGAAATGAATTTTGCTGCTTGACACTTGAACATAATTTTTTTTAAACAACCATTCTTCTTCCAATGAGCCATGGGATATTACGTTATACATCCATAAAATAAAAAGTAATAATAAGATTAAGAATATTTACTTGTGTTTGAATATTGTTCTAACAAATATGGACGGGGCAAATATATATATATATATATATATATATATATATATATATATATATATTTCAGAATAGTAAAACGAAAAGTAAAATAAAGTACACATTTTCTAATATAAATTAACCAATAACTGCTTGTTAGTTTCACCCCAACAGAAGTTGCGATTGTCTCTCTTTTTTTCTTTCTTTTTTTCTTTCTTTTTTACGGCGCTTCGACATCTTGGCCATTAGCGCCGACATTTTGGCCATTAGGGTGCAGCGAGGAATTTTCCCAACGAGCCGTGGGATGAGAAAATTCCTGCTGCCGGTGGGGATCGAACCCACCATCTCCCGCTTATGAATCTAAGGCGCTAGCCATTAAACCACGGGAGACCTCGTCTATTTTCTTTATCAGCTACTAGCTGAATACCCGTGCTTCGTCACGGCAGATAAATGTATCAGCAAAATTAACGCTACTATATAATTTTTTGCAGTTTATTATAGCTTGGTCCCCGCCTTACTATAAGTTATCAATCAATTGATAAGTAATCAAAGTATAATGTTTCTTGACACTGGGACGCTCCGGACCAGTATAAAGAAAGAGATAACCTAGAGATAACCTGTTATCTATAGGTAACCAGCATGGGCTTATATACGGGAGGGGGCTGAGGGGTCTGCAGCCCCCCCCCCGAAATTTTGATTTGATGAAACAATGTGTCTTAAAACCCTTAAAAATACATTCAATAACTTAGTTCATAAAAAATAATTCATTTTAGTTGCAATAGCGTCTTATTTGCCTGAAACAATTCCAAGTTCTAACTTTTTAGTATTCCATACCCCGAAATTTTCCCAGCCCCCCGATATTATTTCCAATATACGCCCATGGTTACCTTAAAATTTAAAAATTTATGTTTCTCAAATGACATTTGGAAACACCCATTATATTTGCGAGCATGACCAAGAGGTGTTCTTCCTGGGGATGTTGATGGGTGAGGAAGCTGTGCAAGGGTTCGGATGGACCATCACCAAGTATAGCGAAAACTCTATAGGGGACAAGTTGAAATGATCCGTAATTAAAACGGTGATTTCTCCCCTCATAGCGTAAACTCTACGAGGGACACTTTATTTCTAGTAATTCAAGGAGTGCCATCATAGTTTAAATTAACCTCAATTAAAAATAATACTATGAAATAGATAATGTACGGTAACAGCTGTTCTTTTATCGTCCTAGCAACACATGCTAACTACGCTTGCCTGTTCTAACAAACTAAAACTTTAAACCCCTCTAAAAATACCTAAAAATGCGAATATCAAAAAATCCTTTCTTAGTGAGTGTCTACGTTATATAGGGAGTGTCCATGCAAAATTTCAAGTTTTTCTGTCGGGTGGTTTGGGCTGGGCGATGATAGGTCAGTGAGTCAGTGAGTCAGTGAGTGAGTGGTATTTGACAAATATATAGTAGATTCTAAATAGACGCAAAAGTCATTTATATCTTTAAAGTTTGAGGTAGTTAAGGTCTGTTAATAAATTGCTGGTTTGTTTTTCCTTAATATGTTTTAATGTATTTCACAGTTCACAATTTAGTTATAGGTCATACAGTTAGATGTATACGTACCTATAATTATAGGTACGTATTGAATTGTATATGGTGCTGTGGGAATTTATGTTGATATGGTCTAGATCTTCTTTAATCAGCTTTGCTTTTATTTTTGAGGCTATTTCTTGAGGTAATTTAAAATTAGGGATTTGAGCTGCGAATCGATCCATTATTTCATACTCAATCAAGGCAACACGTAATTTTATTACTTTCATAAATATGAAAAACCAAGCGTTTGGATTAACGATGTGCACCATTAGGCGTTTTTAGTTCCTTATCGAGCGAAAACTAAAATATTTAAAAATAGAATTTTTAAATTTATATTATGTATATTTATTTATTGTTTTACCAGGTAAATAATAAATATTAGTTCAGGACAATAAATGGACCTGATCTAAATGTATTTCATTAAATAAATAGTTAATTAGCCATACATTAGTTTTTCTTTTAACACCTAAATAATTTGAATTAAACGACTGATTGTGATTTATGATACTGCAACGTGTTTTGAATGTCAGTAAATTAAAAAAAAAATTGAATATACAATGAATTTGTTGTTTAATTCAATCTGCAACAATCGCTAATACCTAAGAAATAATCATAATTATTATTTTATTTTTTTTGGTGGACCGCGAAACTATGACAATATGTGTTTGTTTCCTCTAAAAAAAAAGTACCACTGGGCTACAGAAAGGAACAAAAATCTTTCTTGGAATATCAACCGAAATCGAAACCACTCGAATAGAAATAGTTAACTGGCCCATCTGATTCACATTAAGAAAACGTTTTATTTTTTTCCACAGCCTCCAGTAGACTATAATTTTGTACAAGAACATTCTCAACTTAAAATCATACAGTCCAATAATTATTCAAATCCAAAGCTTTTTATCTACCCAATATTCTTCTTATGACTACAATCAGTCTCGCATAAAGGCGGGGGGGTTAGGAAAGGTTACCGCCTTTTGAGAGGGTTGTATTATTTAGGAATGTATAATTTATCCGATGAAATGGTTAAGGGTTGGGCCTAAGCTAACCTTCCTTCCGACGGTGGAGAGACAATAACAGAGGCACAGAGATGGTATCTAGAAATTACAGGAGCACCAGCGTTTCAGTATCTCGTGATGACCAGTAGCTCTACCTCGGGGCTATGGAGGGATCATCAATGCTTACTCTTATATATCCTTTGTACTTCTTGCTTCCTTAGGGGAAATATATAATTTGCTCTGTCCTTATAAGGTTCAGATAATTTTGTTATGCATCAATAGAAGCCTAAACGTGATAGAAAAAATGCTAATATAGTATTATTTTAGACACTAAAGTTCTTTAGACACCCATTTGGAGTCTCCAGACTCCAGCTACTTAGAGCAGGCAGAAGTATCATTCTACAAACAGCTTCTAGGCTTGGTACGCTCAACACCAAACCACATGGTGAGACAGGAGACCGGGAGTGACTATATTAGTGTGCAAATCCTGAAAGCTACGATAAACTGGCTTAGCAAAATACTACTAATAGCAACCGCATAATTGGTGCTTACAAATCTAATTTAATAAACAAAAACCTTGAAGACAATAGAAACTCTACTTGCAGCCCTATATACACACACATTACAGTATTAACAGAGTCTCCACAAAATTACCAGAATATAAATTTGCCATTCCCAATAATAAAAATTATAGCCCAAATTAGAACTTCCGGAAAATACAATATAAGCCCAAAGTTAAACTGCAAACATTGTAAATTGGAAGAAAATATCCTCCATGTTTTTCTATACTGTGAATTATATGAAAAATTTAGAAATACATTTTTGACAATTAGGCCAAATTATATGGAGGAAGATTTTTTTCAACTTTCAACTCGAAAAACCAATCTACATACATGAACATATACAACTTTTTGTCTTGAGCACTAAAAACTATAGAGCTCTATTTGAATAATATAGATTAAGCAATTGTAAACATAATAAACACACTCTTTTTCGTAATTTTGTAATTGTTTATTATTGTTTCATTCGCTATTATAATATTTAACGTAAGTAAATGTAATTAGTGTATTATATTTATAAATTTTCATTAGACAGAGCATGGCTTAAAAATATTTCATCTAAATTAATTCTAGACTAATCCATATTATATAAGTCCTTCCTCATGCAATGAGGATATCCCTGTTATGCATTAATAAATAATTAAATAAAAAATAAGGTTCATGTTATTTTGATATGCATCAATAGGAACCTATACCGTGATATAAAAAATGATTATACGGTATTATTTTAGACACTTGTGGAGGTCCGGTGTGTCCAAGTGTCATGAAACCACATAAAGTGATCCAAACGAAGATTTGGTTCGAAACCAAACTAAAGTGTTAGTTGCATAGAAGAAGAAGAAGACTTTATTAACAAATAACAAAGTGGGCTGCCCAACTATATGGGGTTGCTGGCAACACATCATGCTAATTTTTTTTTTTTTTTTTTTTTTTTTTTTTACGGCGCGTCTACTTCTAGGTCATTAGCGCCGACATCCAGGGTGCAGCGAGGAATTTTCCCAGCGAGCCTTGAGATGAGAAAATTCCTGCCGGAGGTGGGAATCGAACACATCATGCTAATCTACCAATTATTGGTATTTTTATCCACAAAAAAAAATCGCTAAAAAATTATACATAACATCGAATTTTTACATGTTTACTTGCTAAAATGAGCCTCGAAATGTATAAAGAAAAGATTAAAACAACACACAAAAAGATCAAGGTGAAAATAATACATGATCCGAATTATCACAGAAAAACATATTACTAAACGATATATTAAAGAGAACACACTCATATTGGGAATATTAAGATTAATGTTTTTACTGAAAATAAACATACTAAACGTTTACATAGCATAGTGTTTTTAGATTTCGTCAGAAAATACACTCCTTCATCAGATCATTTGAACACCATTTGAATAAATATGCCATATAATCTGCGAAATTTTAGCATTTTTCCATATTACACTTATATTTGAAATATGTATACAAATAGATTTCCTTCACCTTCCGGCAGGTTCTGGACTCCCTTTTTTTATAGAGGTGAGGTCGCCCATCCCTTACGCTCAACCCTCCTCCTTTACCCAGGCCGTAAGAGAGCAGCATAGGTGGAGGATCAGAAGCAATGCCGAACTTACAGAAATGTATGGCGAGCCTGACATCCTCTATGTCATCAAGAAAGGTAGGCTACGGTGGTTAGGGCACGTGGAAAGGATGGGACCCTGTAGGCTACCTAAATTGATGCTGAATGGTGCACCTGGGGGCAAAAGAAAGAGAGGCCGACCAAGACGGAGGTGGCTTGATGACCTGGAGGAGGACTTGCGGACGCTAGGGATCCGAAATTGGAGGAACCTAGCAGCAAACCGCGCGGAGTGGAGCTGGATGGTGGCAGAGGCCCAGGTCCTACAAGGACTGTAGCGCCCAACAGTGAGTGTGAGTGAGTGATATAAATAGAACTTTGATATTTTTCCTCTGATAAATTGCAGCTTCTGCAATAGCTGTAAATCTAATTTTGTGCCTATCTTCATTTATAAAAACATATCTACTTTTCTATGCAACATATATAGCTACTCTCCTATGCAAGGGAAATATACTAATCAAGTGGGGGGGGGGGGGGGGGGGGTAAAAAGAAAAAGAACTTTGCGGGATAAAAAGTGGCCTTCTTGGTACATTAAAAAGGCTACTTACCGAGTGCAAGCCCTCACCACAGCTAACTCTATCCAAGTGCAGCTAGGCTAATTAAAATAATTGGAGTGGAACGTTGGGGGGGGGGGTTGCCCTTTTCTCTATGCACTTGTGCATGTGGAGTGCAACTTAAGGCTAGTTACGCTGCATCTTGCGGGCTTCACTCAGCAAGGGTTGCACTTGGGGTGGTGGAAGTCTGGTGCAGTCATGAGTGACGTGGTGCATTGGAGTTTGAAATACACGATTAGCTATTTTTTTAAGGTTTTTTTTTCTACCACAACTCGCTTATTGTTTAGGGGGAAAAATGTATTTATAGATTTCCCGCATGTGCTTCTTTAACTGCACAATCTTAAATTTTTTTTTTTTTTGTTGGCTTGGACCTTCCATAGTAATGAAAGTTTAAAAATATCTGGTCTCAAATAATAATGGTATAAAAGCAAAATAATAGAAAAAAAAAAATTGATTCTCGCAACAAGTAGATTGAATAATGGTATTAATGAGCAATCTTCTTTAAGTAATTTATAGTGAATTTATTTATTTACTTTATATTATACGCGCAACGATACTTAGGCTATTTCCAAAGTCTTAAGAAATTCCAAAGTTTTAAGAAATTATACTACAACAAAAAATAAAACAGAACATAAAAATAAAAAAATTATGGGTGAAAAAAAGAAAAAAGTAGTACAGGAAGTTTTAAAAAAACCGACATAATTGAATGAAAATAAATTTACTAAGTGTCTGGAAATTCAATTTTAGAGTACATGTATATTTATATTTTTAATGTTCTTTATTAAGTTATTATTATTAATAAAAAGTTATTTAATATTAAAAATTAAAGTTTCTCTTAATAAGCCTCAATAATAAATTAATAACATTAATAAGTTGCATCGCTGGGCTTCACATGTTTGGTGTGTTATACGCCTTCTCTCGGTGTGAAGGAGCAACACCGCTGGACAGAGAAGCCACATCACAAACCAAACATATATATATATATATATATATATATATATATATATATATATATATATATATATATATACAATACATGTATATACGTATATATACATGTATTGTATGTATGTAAACATACTTTTTTTTTTTTTTTTTTTTTTTTTTTTACGCCGCATGGACATCTAGGCCATAAGCGCTGGACAATAGTATTATGTTCATTTTAGGAACCTATAACGTAGGAAAGATGATATTTAACATTTAGAGCTCTATCGTTTGATTGATGCGAACTCAATTACAAATTTGGCCGAAATTAGCTTAAAAATAAAGCGAGAGTAACAGGTTAAAGTTCATTACATATTGCAGACATGAACAAAATTGTTGACTTCCAATTTAGATAGATACATATTGAGAACATGACATTACCTACTCAAACATGGACGTGAGCCATTAACCTTGCAAGCCTCATATTTCATACATCTGGAAGACTTATGCCGTTTATTATCCATCCAAAACACATCCATGCAAATCGACAGCACGTTGTCCGTCAATCAGCAACTAATAATAAAACGAAATTACAATTGTTTTATTTACAACACTTGGTAACCGTTGTTGGGGAATGGATCCACAAAAAGGAGGCAGGTCCGTCAAAATCGCTTCATCGAATTCCGAGCCAATCTATCGGAACGTTTTACCCTTTTTTTTTTTTTTTTTTGTTTGAAATGATGGAAAAATTTGACGTGCATTGACAGAAATGGAGCTATCGTTTATATGAACGGTTAGGGATGAGAAGGGCCAGAGCCTCGTTGATTGGGGATTTAACGAACGGATAAAATAGGAATGATGCAGCTGCAACCCGCTGCGCCATCGCGTATCATAATGCAATTTGACGTATAGGTTGCAACACGCTGCCTGGGGCCTCAACGCTAAAATAATTGCCCCCCCCCTCTCCCGTTAAATCGTTATAAATTACTACGGGGGCGCCTCGACGAATTTTCCACTGCTGTGAATTCCCCGGCGTCAGCTAATCGGAATTGCACTTTTTTTTCATAAACCTGTTTTTTTGAGGGGTCTTTTTGTTTTGGTGGTAAACGCATTTGGATATGCACTTGTTTTGCAGGCTGAAATGTGGCCTTGTTTTATCCCCCCCCCCTGTTCCACCAAAACACTTTTTTTTATTTAGCATATTACAGGATTTGTATCTGCACACACTTAGGTCCGAGATGGGAATACAATTCAGGAAACGGATAATTGTATTATTTATATTAATTCTGAAATTTAAAAATTTTATAATATTACTTAAATATTGTGGGAGGGTAGACGAAGTGGAATCGCCTTTTTCCAATACAAGTGTATAAATTCACTTGCGGAATGGCAATAAAAAAAAAAATTATTTGAGAAACCTGCATATTACATATTACACAAATCCATAATATAGAATCCTTAATTTTAAAAAAGAAACAAAAAATCGTGAGAACTTATATTTCCTTATTCAGTAAAAAAAAAGAAGAAGAAAAATATGTAAAATAAAAAATGGTTCACAAAATAATGTGAAAGAATTTAATTCAATATAATATTAACTTTAAATAATAATCAAGATTATAGGAAATAAATATTAAAAGTACGCTTAAGAATGTCTATGTAGGATATAGATGTAAGATTTTTTATATATAGCTATATATATATATATATGTATATATATATATATATATATATATATATATATATAGAGAGAGAGAGAGAGAGAGAGAATTATTAAATTTTTAAATTTATAGTATTATTAAAAGTATGAGGAAAAGCTTATTAATTATTTCGGGAGGGCTCAAATAGTACTAAGGTGTAATCAAATAGCAAAAATAATATAATGAAGTAAGTTATGATACAATATATTAGGTACCTTATATTAAATTTTGTAAAGGTTTATTGTGATTTTAAATTTTATTCCAGGTAAGAATCGTGTGAAAGGATTTAAGAATTGTATTGGTGACAAGTAAATATGGTGGTGACATTAAAAGTTCATTAATAAAAAGAAAAAATTATCTTCTCCTTTTTTTCTTTTATTGATCAACTTTTAATGTTACCACCATATTTACTTGTCACCAGTGCAATTATTATACCCTTTCACAATATTCATACCTGGATTTAATCTTCACTCTCAAAAGTTAATATTTATGGGCCTTAATATTAAATTTAAAATCACAATAGACTTTATCACAATTTAATATAAGGTACCTAATATGTTGAATCATTATACCTCATTTAATGTATTTGTATTTTTATTAGTGACATAGCAGAAGTTTTCTCCTTACCCTCCATTTTACTTTTATTTTATTTTATGTAGATGTCTGATGTTGAACCTGAATAGGTTCGAAACACCGCTATTATAAAATAATATTTTAAACAATTTAGGGGAGCATCTCCAGCCACTTTTATTAATACACCATTATTTTCTCATTAGCAACGGAAAATTATAGATATGTTACGGCTTCAGTTGTGTGAATAAATATTTGCGAATACAAATTTATTTATGAGAGATTCATAAAGATTTCCTATTAGCGCAAAGCGGGATTAGACAAAAATTCAGCATTTAGTTAATGAATTTCCAAGGATAAATCCCAGCGCTCAAGGAGTTCGAATAATTATTTTACGATTTGTTTAAGGAACTTGATTAAATAGAGCTCTTTGTTTGAGTTATAACATTTGTAACATTCTTCGTATGAATATTACAAGGAGGAAAAGTTTTGCAGTTACAAGAGGAAGAGGCCTCCGTTCCTAATATTGCCTCATGTAATAACTCTGTAAACCTATCCCGACTAGGGCTGGGGAATAATTAAAGTTGCGTTTCAACTTTAACGAAATTATAATTTCAATTAAACTATGCCACATGTCAACAGGGAAGGAAAACAGATGTCGCCTTCTGGAGGGCCAATCAAATTCGCCCTCCTCGAAGCCGCAGTCCCTGCCTTCAAATTCATCTTCACTAATGAAGAGAAGCTAAAAATAATTAGCTCTATATATATATATATATATATATATATATATATATATATATATATATATATATGAATACCGAATAGCACTAACAATTAGGCTAGAGTACAGAGAGTAGCCTAGAAATAGAAAGACCTGTGAGGCATAATGACTGGATATATTCTGCTCAGCATCTATTTGCGCCAATGGATCACAATGCCGATGCTGATATTGATATTTACGCAGACGGGAGTCAAGAGGGGGAGCAAGTGGGCTGTGGCTTTTAGGAAACAAGAATTAACAGAGACTAAAAAGTAGATACAGACTAGGACGACAATGCAATAACAGGCAGGATGAAAAATTTGCTATTCTACAATACATTCAAAGACAAGAAATTATTAGAAACGTAAATATCTTCACTGACAGTCAAAAAACATTTCAATCCATAATGAATTACACAATTCACCACCCACTTACTGAACAAATACGAAACATCCTTTAAAAACTAACTCAATTTGATATTCAAGTACACTTATTTTGAATCAAAGGACATTCTGGTATTCTTGGAAATGACCTTGCTGATGTAGCAGCTAAATCAGCTTCTAGACATGTAACAATTCCAGAATGCTTCAAGAAAATAACGAAACACACATTTTAAAAAAATAGACACCGACAGATAAGAATATGGCAAGAAGACTGGATTTTAACCACTAAAGGACAACGCTTAAAGATATTTCAAACAGACATCAAAGAATACTTTGACAAATCTTTTACTAGGACATATTTCTACACGATACAACCATTAACAGGACATGGGATAGCTAAGTCGTATTTTTATAGATTTGGGATGAATGTGACTTCAAAACAACACAATCATACCAGCATTTACTGTAGGACTGCACACTTCTGACTGGGAACAGAAAAACTCAACGGACATACGTGTCCAAACACTTAGAACATTGGCCAGTTGCGGAAAAAGTATCATTTCAAAAATGCCATAGGGCTCTACAAAAATTTGATGAAGAACGTTATTTAAATGTGAAAGTATACTGGAGGAATCATTATATATGAAAAAAAAAATCCTTTGATCACTTCATAAATAAGATTTAGGTCTAAATTTGTTGATTTGTTTATTTTTAACCGTATGGTCTATAATTAAATATTTTGTATAAATAATTTAATAAAAAAAAATAATGAATTAAATTTCTTGTATGGTACGCGTAGAAAATAATATCAAGTCTCTTTCTTAAGGGTTACTTAAGGACGAAAATAAATAGATAAACACCAACTATTCACAACAGTATTGACCCAATAAACCATATCGCACTAGTATTTCTAAAATGACACAACTCAAAATAAAACTGAACTGAAAATGTGTCACTCTTGCCTTGTGTAGGGGCCTTAGGATTAAGACAGGAAGGGTGATACAAGTGTCCTCTGATGCACAAGCTCTGGACCTAGGTACATAAAACCAACTGAATAAAACCAAATTTTGATTTGTGTTACTTTAGAATTTTAAATGTATTAAAAAGAAGGTCTCTCCACTTAATAAATATATAAATAAAGAAGAAAGGGGCAAAAACCTGATAGGGAAGAATTCTCGAAGAGAATATTTTAGCCACTGAAATTGACTTAAAACGTGAGATTTTGGTTCGTAAAAAATGTTGAAGGAAATCATACATGTTCCATACCAGATTGCGGTCTAAAATCACTGGTGTTATCATATGTGGTGGCCAATAATCAACCCATCTACCGTAGCCTCACCTAAGGCTAAGGTGTGGAATGGAAAAAATAATTCGAAACCCCAAGCCCACAATCATCGGAAATGCTATCCCGCTCCCGGTCACTGCGAATACCTTAAGGTTATTTTTGTTCGATCCGCGGTCCGTGATTGGTGCCGATATCCTCTCTTAATTATGCCGACGGCTCAGGGGCTAAGGGAAGATTAAGTAACGGACGCGGTCGGACCGTAATGAGCTTCGGGTTGGATCACATGAGCCAAAGAGCCGGCATTAGACCCGATGAGAGACTAGCCATGTGGTTCACACGGCCTTCTCTGACGACGCTCAGCCCTATCGTGTATACTATTTATCTGGATCCCTCGCCGGGACTTAAGATATAATTGTTAATTTATAACATTAGCGCGAAGACGGTCGTGATCGTACGTCACGAGTGGACGATTAGATTTAAATTTTATATTCACTGAAGCTTGTAGAAGGGGGAGTTTACCGGTAGCCATTACAAATAGTCTATTCGACTTCGTAGCCTCAGGCTGGGGAATTACCCCCACCTCCAAGACTCCTGATATATTATTTCACTAATACCCGGCTCCTGGGCTTCCACTCTCAGCACCATCCTTTTCTCATAGTATAGGCTCTCATTTTCTTAAGGCGGACTGATTTTTTATCAAAAGTTATGCTCAGGTAGTAGAAATTAACTCTCTCTGAAATCCAAGGACGTATAAGAAATCTAAAATAGACAGAATTATCTACAAAAGGAAATAGATGAGCTCTTCAATCGCCTCACTGTACGTAAAAGCTTTAGAACTAGAATGCATTCCGATGGTGCTGGTCAACAACAAGCATTATGGTTAATATGTATTTCAAATAGTCCGCATTAGCTTGTTTTTAGAATAGATGAAAGAAATAAATAATCCCGACTCCGGTGCGTTTTCTTAGCGCGTTTCTTTACTTCTTATCCCTAGTGTCGTTTGTAAAGCTTGGAATAGATATACATTAGTTAATATTATGCAACAATTTGAAAACCTACTCCAATGAAATCTGGAACATAAGTAGAATATTTTTTTTTTCATTCTGGCTTCAAGGCGCCATTATGCAAAAAAAAAAAATTATGCAAAAAAAAAAAAGACAACAGCTGAAGTGTCTCACTCGTTCTTTTTGATAACCTCTCGGAATGCTCTATCACAAACAAAATATACAGAAATTTGAACCACCGTTATTTTCTTTACCTATAGGTTTTCTAGTCGGCACTTCCCGATTGCTATATTAGGTCAATCTTATAATCGGGGTTTCTCCCTTTGGAGGAGGGAGAAACTCCACTAAAAAAATCCACTTATCTTTTTTTACTGGAAGATTAATTTTACTGCTAAAAGGAATTACGTAAACGGAAACAATCAGGAATAAAAACTGCGAAAAACAATCACAAAGAACCGTTTAAAGCTACTAAACCAACATTTTCGTAGTTTTAAGCCCTTATTTCACCGCCTTAGATCGTTCATCATTTAGTGAGATTTCAAAGGTTGTCTATTCTTATTACAACGGTTTCCCAACCGTCTTCGAAATATTTAAGAAAATATACGAAAATCCTAAAACTACTCATGCCTGTTAATAAATGTGTTTGTTAATACTTCTTTAAATCCAAACGTAGTCAACCATTTAATATATTAGTTTAGATAAATGTCAATCATTAGGAACAATGCATGGCAATCCTGGTCCCTGCAGTGCAACTGGTGATTCCGCGACTCGGGACACCGCGTGGGGTCCACCATCCGTATCGTCTGTTTTCCCCAAGAGTTTTCCCCTCTTCCAAATATTTGGTACATCAAATCTTAGACGCTGAAAACCTAGTCGTTGAGCGCTTAATTACTTTAATTACTTAAAAAAAAATAGCAACAATTTTCAACTGAATCCATCGTTTCTGAATACTCAAACCAAAACTTTTTAATAGAACAAGTTTAATCTTCTTTTCTCAAGAACGGTTCCAAATACTGCCTTAAATGGTTAAATTCGTTTTTAAACAATATAAAACCTATAAAAATAGTCCCTATTTAAAACCTATTAACGCCAAAACGTCGGCACTGCGATTTGCCCCAAAAAACATATCTGTAATTTCTAGAGAGGTGTCGGTTCAAGAGTTAAATATAAGAACCAATTATGACACGCTTGGTGGTAAATCATTGAGCAAGTAATTGGAAATATAGACAAAACATAGAATTTAGTCAAATTTAAAATTATGACACTCTTGGTGGTAAATTATTGAGCAAGTAATTGGAAATATAGGCAAAACATAGAATTTAGTCAAATTTAAAATTTCTCCGAAGAGACAACGCTCCCCGAACTGATACAAAAGTTGCAACCAAACCCTTTGACTGCACCCAGCGTCCTACACATCATTTGCTGAAGTCAACACATCCTCCCCAATTAGTTAAACCATACTCTTTCATAATTGATCATTAATTTTTCAGCTCACTTCTCTGCAGTTTTTCAAGATTTTTTTTGTTGTAGTTTTTCTTTTTACGTTTTGTTTATTTAGGGTCGACATTTCGTATGCAGGTAATTACAAGTCGGCGGTAATTGTCGACGAATTGTCTTATCTTGTAACCGCATTCAATTTCACGTGTTTGTTTTTTTTTGGTTTTGGTTTTTTTTTGCTTCCGCATTCGCCCATTGGATAGGTTTCATTAGGCAAATGAAGAAAGAAGAATGTATGAAGTGCGTAGACGTTTTTTCGTCCTTTTTCATCCCCTGTTGATTGCGCATTCTTTTTTCGTTTAATTAGCGGAAGTGAGTTTTTTTTTTTTAATTACAGATATCACAATGCAGTTAGTTGACTTTCATTGGGTTTGGGAATATCGATTCATTTTTTTTTAATATTGGAAGCGAGAGTACTTGACAAGAATGGTTTTCGAAATTCCTTTTGTTGCTGCATTTTTTTTTTTTTTTTTTTTTTAACGAAGGATACTATGTTTCTGGTTACAGTATTTTTTTTTTGTTCTAATTAATTGGATTTTTCAGATATTCAATACTTCTTTTAATATTTCCACCCAGCCTGTATAGGAATAATGAACGTAAAAAAATTATTCGAATTTATTGATTGTTAACTCAAAAAATAACGATTGATAGTTTTTTTGTTTTGTTTTTTTTGTCAAAGTAAGCAGAGACAGTTAAAACTTAAAATTAACCAAACCATAAGAATTTACAAATACGTCAAGTACCCAATAAACTATTAACATCTATAATGAAACAGATTTTCTAGATTAAACAATAGGCCAACCCAACCAATAACATTTTATTAATACCATATTTATCATGATATTTTATTCGTAATGAAATATAGAAGTAATAAATATCCTAAAAAATCATAATTTGTCAATTTCATTTATCCTTACAATAACATATATTTAGATCATTTTCCCCTTTATATGTATTTCTCCACTATATTATTTATCCTATAATTCTACTCATAATACATAATTTTTATTGTTTTAGTTATTATAGCACTATTGTTGTTTACAGAATGTTGAATTTCTTCATGAATCGTTTTTATTTATTTCTTTTAAAAATTAACCCCGTTGATATTTATATACGTATTGTGATTTATAGATAAGAAATGTGAATGTGTATTTTGGCTTCAGTATGAAAATATAATTATTAAACCTCATAGAAAATGCAATAATGAATTTAATATTGCAATAAGACGTCTATTACTTTATTACGTATCAAATAGTAGTTCAGTTATTATTTTTATTTCGTTTTTATTAAATGTGTTTGACTTTCAGGTTAAATTAATTTCGGCTTCATATTTTATATATTTTAAATACTTTTTTGAAATAATTTATTTACTTTCTATTTACATATATTAAAATTTTCATCTACTATATATTTGTCAAATACCACTCACTCACTCACTGACCTATAATCGCCCAGCCCAAATCACTTGACAGAAAAATTTGAAATTTTGCATGGACACTCCCTTTAGAACGTAAACACTCGCTAAGAAAGGATTTTTTGATACTCGAATTTTTAAGTATTTTTAGAGGGTTTTGAATATTTATTTGGTTGAAAAGCAGGCAAACCAAGGCAGCAAGCGTTAATAGGACAACAGGTCAGCTGTTAGCTTACTGTATTTATTTCATAATATTATTTCTATTTGAGCTTCATTTCAAATATGATGGCAGACATTGAATTACTAGAAATACACTGTGACTTTGTCTCTCATAGAGTTTACTTTTTACCTGGTGATGCTCTATTCGAGATAATAATATCCCGAACCCTTAAACTTCTGTTACTGGTAATCTATAGATAACGGTTTATCTCTAGGTTATCTGTTTTTTTCACACTGGTCCGGAACTCCCCAATGTTTAGGAAAATTATACTTTGATTACTTATTAATTTATGAATAACATATAGTATGACAGGAACCGTGCTCTATTAAACTGCACAAAATTATATATATATATATATATATAGTAGCGTTAATTTTGATGTTATTTTACTTAACGTAATAAAATAACTACTAATCTGCCGTGACGAAGCACAGGTATTCAGCTAGTTTATCATATGAGCAAATGTCCTTGCTGTTTTGGACTTCGATTAATAAATAAAGAATACAAATTAGGAAGCTTTTCTTGAGAAAAGCTTGATTCAGAAGTCTGGATTAATAATCCTTAAAACTACAAACTTGTTGTAAGCCACATTGTTGTGAGGAAGCTAGACATCCTTGTAGGTGTGCGTGCTCAATGTTGGAATGAGTGAGGCTTTGCTGAGAAAAAGGAACAGAATATCTGAATGATGCACGTGGGAGCTGGCTGCGTTCCAGCAACTTCTCGGTGGCACGGTTGCTGACATTGCTGGACTTATTCAACACATGGAATGCAAAACAGGGAATCTCTAAGCCTAAATTTAGGAATTCACTAATAAATTATTTTGAACTGCTTAAAGGAACAGTATCAGCGGGGCGGATAGCGTGTCGGACTGCCGATGTGTCAGATGGGATTTTATGATAGTTACTTCTCGTACAAAGGGGTTCGAATTAATGGTGACCAATAAAAATTTCAAATCGCTGCAAACTATATACTTAGGGGCGAGGTTAGCTCAGTGGTAGAGCTCTGAACTAATATGATCGAGGACCTGAGTTCAAATCCCGACCAAGCAATAAAGATTTTTATCTTATAGTGTCTTCGTTAATGGGTTGGATTCTGCCTCCCTTACCGTACGTAGGCGTACCCAGCCTTTAATTAATTTATTAATGGGTACTTTGGTGCTAATGACCCAAGCAGTCGAAGCAGCAAGGGGAAAATCAGGCGGCCGGAGCATAGTACTGACTATACTATCTCCCTAGTGTATCGTATGGTCATGAATAAGATACCTCTATACTATCTGCCCCTCAGTAGCGGGACATTTGTTTTTGTTTGTTTTTTTTTTAACATACATATTTGTATCCATTACATTTTTTATTTCATTATATTTCGTAAGCTTTGCAGAGTCCGAAAAGACCTGTAAAAGAATTTTTGAAAACAATGACTTTTTGTATATAAAGACTTATTAATTTGGATATCAGATGAGCTATATTTACTGTTTAACGAACGCTTCCAATCGTATGTTAGGAGATGCTGAAAATCTAGATTCAGAATCTCCTGGAATATATATTTTTTGTTTTTTGAGAAATATATGCATATATATATATATATGCATATATATATATATATATATATATATATATATATATACATATTCTGAGAAATATATGCATATATATATATATATATTACAACGATACTTGATATATATTATTCCCATAAAAAGTCAATTATACAAAATTGTTAACATGCAAAATCTGTCCAAACCGAGGGCATGAAGAGAGACCAGATGATGCTGAACAGAAACCTAAAATTCCAGTTTTTTTAATAATTAAGAAAACAATCGTTCGAAAAAATACTAACATTTAACACAATAATTGCTATTTTTACGTACCACACTAGTATTTCTAAAGTGACACAATTCAAAAGAAACTAAACTGAAAATGTGTCACTCTTGCCTATGTAGGGGGCATAGCATTAAGACAGGAAGATTGACACAAGTGCCCTCTGGCGTACAAGCTCTCAAGCTACGTAAATAAATAAATCTTTATTTCCATTAACCCACCGAATAGTGGAAATAGGAACGTCAAGACATTTAAAGATTTTAACAATAAATAAAATATCTCAATGAAACAATTTTACAATATGCCATTGTCATACCATAAATTGAATAAAACAAATAACAAAAATGTTGGTGATAATTAAAGCAATGAATGTGCCACGAGATATTTGGTGGAAAAAAATTCTTTAACTGTATGATAGGGATGTTTTTCCAAGTAATTCTTACATTTTTTGGAATACAAATTTTTATCCTCCTCCTCCTTCAATTCTTTATACAGTTTTGCTGGTTGATAAAGAGATATATTCCAATTATTTCACAGTCATAACTTAAAAACACCGATTTTTGAGTTGTGTAACTCTAGAAATACTAGTGCGATATATCCTATTTTAGTTTTAGACTAATTTCAGCCATGAATTAATTACCTTACGACAAGAATGACACACCCTAACACACCGAATAGGGGAAGCAAGTGAAACACAAGAAGCCAATCAACAGGAAGGGATCCAGAGCTATGGATTGAGTGGGCCTACAGGAATATTGATTATATTAGAGATTATATGGCGAACAATAATCAGCACATAATCATAATAATCAGCACATAAGCTAATAGGATTCTACATTGTTCTCTCGACAGGTGGCAATATTGAATGCACAACCAATATACTTAGGGCTATTAATAATATTGCAGTGTTAATAGAGTAAGGCAAACTTATACCCATGCCAGAGGCCGAATGCGGCCACCGCACAGTGGGGCCAAACCACTTTTCGTGTTTCAAAAAACGCTACAGCCTCCAAATCATAACCGATTTCAAAGCTAGTTTTTTAAAATGAAAGCCAATAAAATTTAGAACAATTTTGTCTGGCCATTTTTTTCTTTGTTGTTTCCCTTCATTATTAAATTGCGTTTAAATAAATCACAAACTTTTACAATTGAACATAAAATAATATTATTTTTTTTCATCTAACTTAATATCAGCACTGATATCATTGAAATTAAACGTTCAAAACTGGATTAGAAATCAAAATATATTTTCAAATAATAAATGTCAGTCTAATTTTTTCCAAGTCTAATTTGGTTCTGAATGTTTAATTTCATCGAGACCAGTGCTGATATTAGGTTAGATGAAAAATATAATATTATTTTATGTTCACTAGTAGAAGTGTGTAATTATCAACACGCAATTTAATGACCAGAGGAAACAAAAAACAAAAATCTGCCCAGATAACGTTGTTCTAAATGTCATTTTAAAAAATTGCTTTGAAATCGGTTGAAATTTGGAGGCTGTAGCCTTTTTTGAAACACGAAAAGTCGTTTGGCCCAACTCTGCACCGCTTGGCTACACTCCGTGCCTCGGGTCATGAAATTATTTTCTAACATATGGAACCGTCTTCTTTTCAAAACTTTAATAATATTAATTTTAATTGTGTGTAAATGGAGAGCTTTTATATATTTATATATATATATATATATATATATATATATATATATATATATATATATAAATTACGTGTCTGTCTATTTGTTCCTTATACAACCTTTTGACCATAGATATATGGCACATAGATATAGATCTTGATCCGGGGAGTGTCATAGGCTAGGTCAAAAACGTCTAGCAGCTGTCTGTTTGTATGTTTCTTCAATATAAAAATCCACAACGTTTGACCGTATTTGACCAAACTTGGCACACATGTAGTTCTTGATCCGGGGAGTGTCATAGGCTAGGTTAAAAATCGTCTAGGATTAACGGTTCCGAGTTCACGGGTTCGAAACTGTGAACCCGAGCAGTTACAGATTTGTGTTATTAGATTTATATTTTAGATGTGTTATATATATATATATATATATATATATATATATATATATATATATATATATATATATATATATATTAGATTATATTACTTATTTTGTTTCTAATTTATTTGGGATTTTCTAGATGCAGAAAATAGATGTAGCATGGCACCCCGAGTCACAGCTAGTAGCTTATAAAAATGCGTGGAAGTGTTTCTCACACTTGAAACATAAATCGTAGAGCTGCAAGAAATGTTGTATGACAATTGAAGAAAAAGACTTTATATGATGTCATATTGTCTGCTCGGAGATCTAACGTGTTCCTCTTGCATACAAGAGCCGCGGATAGAAGAATCTCATATCCCACCGACTTCCCATTTCCTTTTTCTTCTTATGGGACAACTTTTTAAAGAATCCCCCCTCCTCCTCCCCCCTCCCTCCACTCGTGTCCCAATCCTCTCTATCTGTCTCCGTCAATCGAATTTGAACGCCCTTTGTATTGCAGCCAGATATTCCCTTCCGCCCTCTTGACTTGCAATATTTTGCAGCTGAAATTTCCCTCTGTAAGGTGTGGAAAGGGCTGGTTGTATCGGCAGTTTGTATAGACTTCCCATATTATCTACTCTCTCCCTTTCTATGGGCCCATTGTGTCGGCTGGCGGTTCTGCACAAAACATCTCCCTTTTATTTGTTTTTATTTCCGTTCCAGATTGATTCCCTCTTCCATTCGTGTGTTTTCCATCCTGTAAAACCTAAGGCGATAAGGTTGACCCCTCGCTCATCAAGTGGTCTCTTCTCTAAAGTTGAATGGCGTTTTCATTATAAATGTATTAAAACAGAGGCCGTTTTCGGCATAGAAAATGTTCCAGTCCTACCGAAAATTGCAGGAAAAGGAGAATCTCACTAACCCCTCCGCTGCTTTGATTATTTCTTCGTATTGCTATTTATCATTATTCTAATTTTTATAAAATTTATTACTCGATAATGTGACATCTGTACATTACAAAATATGTTTTTTAAGGCTGTATATGGACTTTGGCTACGTGGTAGATCATGCGACTTATGTTTTGGGGGAGTAAGAAACTTGGGCGGGCATTAAAGACTCTTCTACTATCGTCCTTCAAGGGTCGGAGTAAGGGTGCACCTACATTTGACTCGTATTTCTCCCGATCCGATGCGATCCAATCCGATGTCGTGCGGCCGACGTGAGTTCCTACATTGGGCCCGACCCGATCCGATCTAGATACAGCTTGTCAGTAATGAACTCGTGGTGAAATTAAAATGAGTGATTAATTTAAGAAAATCCACCTTATAAGCATAGAAATCTTCGATTACCTTGTTGGAGTTAATTTTTGACTGTTACACTACGATAAGAAAAGCATTAATATTCATATTTTAAAATTAATTATAAGAAAGGTACCTAGAAGGTTACAAGCATGGAAAGGTTATAAACATTGGAAGGTTATAGACATTGGATGGTTACAAATATCTTTCCACGTAATTTAATAAACAAGGGAAACAAAAACCAAAATGTGAAAGTTGTACTCAATTTTATTAGCTTTCATTTTTTTAATAAAAGGGCATTGGAATCGGTTAATATGTAGAGGCTGTAGACCTTTTTGAAACTCAATATGGTGTTTGCCGCAATTTTGCGCCGTCAGTCCGCAATCGGTCTAGAAACAAACACGTTTGAACGGCCGAGAATCAGTGGCCATCGGATCAGATCGGGACCAATGTAGGTCCCAGACAATCTGGTCCTCGTTCCCCTGACCCTTTAATTTCTACCTGCTAAGAATGAAAGTAGGCGGTCGGAGCGTAGCCTCACAGTCGCAACAATGTTTGGCGGAAGGTCAAAAAATAAAAACTTCACCACTCAGTTTCACCAACTTTATTGCGTCCGTTATTAGAACGCAATAAAGTTGGTGAAACTGAGTGGTGAAGTTTTTATTTTTTGACCGTCCGCCTAGCACGAAAATACGATGATTATTTATTTATTTATTTTTTAAATGGAAGTATCCTTTGCATCGCATCACTCCGGCCGCTAACTATTTGAAGCTCTTTCCCTTTACAAATGTATTAAAGAAAATAATCCAAGTCACTTAAGTCATAATATCGAATCTATGAGAATATTACTTTCTTTACATACCATCTGTCCTATCAAACAGAAACCTTACATTAGTTAGCAACGCTTTCAGTGGCCCAGTGGACCGAACATGTGTCTGTCGTTGTACCCAGTGATAATTCTTCAAAACGCCTAAGTATAGTACTCGAGGAATTCGATAATGAAAGGGTTAACGTCCCAGGTAGTGCAGGAGCCCAAGGACGACAGTTGTCGTTGGACATCTGCATCCCCCCGTATTAAAACATACATACAACTTGTCTATTATACGAGGAGCTTCTAGGACACTTGATGGCTCGCACCCCCGAGGAACGGACGATTGTCTAATCACAGCGGGTATAATATGACATCTGCACGCCTCATCTGCCCTCTCTGTTGACAAACATACTTCACATCTGTCACTTCTGGGAGAAATTCTCTTCAACTTGATCATTTAATTTGAACTTGAGCACATGTCACGTACTTCAAAACCGCAGCACTTTCGGACACGCTGGTAAAATCACTCTTTAATCGGGCATTTAGAGTAAGATCAGACATAATGTTGTTCCTGACGAGGCGTTCTCAGTCCCAAAGTATTGTCTATAGCCTTGAAATCGATCAGTAACTATATTCCACAAAATACTTACATGCAGATGATCAGTTCACAGATACTACATCATATTTTTCTCTCTTTGAAAAATTAACCTCATATATTTGAATTCTTGTAGAAACTTCACTTCAGTTATGACATTTACTTTGTATTCCACATTAAGAAAAGTATTGAGAAAAATACCAAATGTATTGGGTTGTCCAGAAATTTTGTAGACTTTAAAAATAACATTTATCTCAATTCTTTCAACTTATAATGAATACAAAGGCGATTTTGGTCTATATATGGTCGATAAGCATCGAATGTTAATTGTGGTTTGTACCTTATAGATGACTTTATATATATTTTATCCTATGATATATTTGAATTAGACTTAATGCACATTCGTTTGTTTTCAATTGTTTTTCTTTAATTTTTGAGAGTTTGCCACAACGTACATCAGCCCAACAGCAATCAGAAAAAATCAAAATGAAAAATGCGTTTTTTAACATTCGATACTTTGCATTTGTATCGACGATAGCTTTCATGCTTAATTTATGACCTGAAAAGATATATAAAATGAAATAGCCTTTCTACTCATTATAAGGTGTAAGAATAGACCCTAATTTTTAAAATCCCGGACTTTCCAGAAAAAATCGATAAATGTCGAGCATCATAACAGAGTTTCATGTTCTGAGTCTGATCTCAATAGAAAAATATCTAGATTCGTTTCCGGTAGGGAATAATTTTCAAATTTAACACCATATATACCTCCTTTAAAAAAAGTCCGTCACGCAGGAGCTGCATAACTAAGCACTTTCCTCAGAATTTTTGTAGTGAAGACTACATTACTCAATAATTTGCTGTAAATAACCTATATAAATAAAATAAAAACGTGAATAGTTCAGCTCATTTACATTTCTTATGAAAACTGTTCAATTATTAATTTTGTAAATAATGTGCTTCGAGAGTTATGATAATAAATGATATTGCACTACTTAATAAATACACAAAACTTCATTTTCCGTCTTTTGATCTGACGCAGGAACAGGATACAGTCCCCCTTGTGGGAGATAGCGCTCCTCGCGGCGCCTTTGGGAACCTACGTCTGGCCGGCTAATGAAACAAAGTTGAAGTAAGCCCCCCTCTCCAATAGACCGATTTGCTTCATTTTTGCAACACTTCTTTCTCATGAGATACCCACGACGTATACCGCGCTTCGTTGCAATACAGCAAAAATTACATTATGAGTATATTAGTACTTTAGGTCCGGAGTAAACCCTCTCCCCCTCCAAATAACCCGATTTAGTTTATTTTTACAACCCATTTTTTTCTGTTGATTACCACCACGAATGCCGAGTTTCGTTTAAATGTAACAAAAATTACGGCTGGTAGTGGCAAATTGGTAATGTGGGTCCAGAGTAAACCCCCCCTCTAAATAAACCGATTTAGTTTATTTTTACAACGTATGTCTCTCTTTAGATCAACATAACGAATACCGAGTTTCGTTGAAATATAACAAAAACTACGGCTGGCACGGTCAAATGAGTGTTTTGGGTCCGGGGTAACCCTCCCCCCCGGTGGACCGATTTTGGTGGCTGACGAACTCGTTCAATCGTTTGCTAATTGAACGCTAACTATATACCACGTTTCGTGAAGAAAAAACAAAAACTCTGGCCGCTATCGTGTTAACAGACACACACACACACACACACACATATATATATATATATATATATATATATATATATATATATATATATATAAATATATATATATATGCATATATTTCTGCATACTCACACCATACCTAACGATATTATAAAAACACAATTTAACAAATATCTTTAATAAGAAGTCAGGGAATAGTTGGAATTTTTTGAAAAAAAATTATTTAGAATGTTTCGGCATTCTGTTTGTTTTTAGCTAAATAAGGCTGCCAAAGAGCATTCCGAAACTTTCTAAATGTGGATTTTTATGAAAATATGAGTTTTGTTCTTAGCCAAATCCCAACTGCTCCCTGGCTTTTTACCATCTCGACGGCAAATAATCTACACATCGTCATGTCTGTAATAGGTCATACTGGAGGGTAGGTATTAAAATAGTTACGCGGTTTCATACAGTTTAACGGAGTTCCGCAAGGAGGATTTCTGAGTCACTCACTATTTTCTATAACCTGCAATTTAATCAGCTACCTACAATATTCAACAAAACGATTTAGAGTTCATGTATGCAGATGCTCGGTTCACCAATACTACACCGTATCAGAGTTGGGCAAACGTTAGCGCGCGCTAAAAGCTGACACCTCTCCGCTAATTTAGCGAAACTGTAGAAAGCCAGCGCTAATAATTAGCGGTTAGCGGCGGCAGTGCGCTAACCGCTAATCTATTTATGAAATATCGTAATTGCTAATAGCTTAAGCTATAGTTACAACTTGTAACTATAGCAATTTCGATATTTCATAAATAGATTAGCGGTTAGCGCACTGCCGCCGCTAACCGCTAATTATTAGCGCTGGCTTTCTACAGTTTCGCTAAATTAGCGGAGAGGTATCAGCTTTTAGCGCGCGCTAACGTTTGCCCAACTCTGCACCGTATTCTTATCAATTAGCTCAGGAAAATATCATCTACCCTCTTTGTTGACAAATAAACTTAATATGTGTCATTTATTATAGAAATTCACTTCCACTTCCACATTTAATTTGGACTTGAGCACATGTCACATCCTCAAAAACCGCAACACTTTTCGACACGCTTCCCGGCCATGTCGTGGCAACCTTTTACAGTCTTTAATCCTCTACGACAAAAAGGACTCCTAATTAGACTAAAAGACTACCATAAGTACAGCCATTCTTGTTTCTAGCTCATTCTATGTGTTTTTCTGCTAAATAATAGTTTCTGATCTCGATCTTAGCTTCAACATGGCACTTTGGAGCACGCACAGTCTTTTTCCTTTATTCTAATTTCCTAAGACCTCGGAATAAAATACTGACTTGTCAACTTTTATCTTCGGAGGTTATAACCATTTATACCGGTTATAGTTGCCGTTTCATGGTGCATTGCTTGCAGCGTGTCAGAATAGATTTTTATTTGTGCAATTACATAAATTTATTCAATGTAATTATTGTGAAAGAAGCAGAACAAAATTGTAAAAAGTCCCACTCGCAGAGACTTTTAGTGTTTCTATTTCGTTTTAACCCCTAGTGCCAGTTGGAATGCTCAAAATAGATATAATTATTATTTTTTGAAATGCGTCAATAGGTATAAAAACTGTAGTGAAAATGACTCATTCGGCCTCTTCGACTTTCGCTCGGAAAGTCTGTAACAAACATGCAATTTTTTCCGAATTAAGTAAAGTATATTGTTTTACTGTGAGATTAATTTCACTGCTAAAATAAATTACAAAAACAACAAACGATATTAAAATCAGAAAAAGAATCAAAACTTTCGATATTTAACTTGCATGCTGGACCCCACAAAAGATACTCACAAAATCCCATAATGTCTAGTTTGTTTTTTTTTTAAGGCGCACATGGGCCATTATGCCCGACATCCCTGGTGCTGCAAAGAATATTCTCAAGGAGCCCTGAAATAGGAAAAATCCGTGCTGTAGGCAGGACTCGAACCACCATCTCCCGCATGAGAATCCACTAGACCACAGGGAGACCTTTAAAATTTTAGGAAAATGTTTTTTTTTTTTGGGGGGGGGGGGGGTTGCTTTAAACTAATCGATCGTGTAGTTATTAAGACTTAAACCCCAAACTCACTAGTCATATCACTCCTAGGAATAATACAAAATGAAATTGAGAGGGTAGGGGAGAAGGAGTGGGATAGGATTGAAGAAGGAGAGATGTAAGAATGCTCAAAATCATCTCCATAACTATTCGTAAATTTGTTATTGTTTTTTTTTTCATTTTGTGTTTTTGTCTTAGTTTGTTTTTCCTATATTTTTGCGTTGCTTATGTGGCCTCCTTTTTTAAGAAGAAAACTGGACTTGATAGACCACATAGGCTGTAAGTTTTGGATTCACCACACCAAAACCCCATATTTTATAGACCTGTGATATTAATATGCCTAAAAAGTAAAAATATAGTCAAAGAAACTCTCCCCAGAATGTGGACCGTAGACACGAAGAGCGAAATATAAATTTGGAGGGTGCGAAGAATTATTTAGATATTTTTCTCGAGGCAACATGTTTCTCCGCCATATTAGAGCGTAGTTACTTCATTCATAGGGTCATGAAAGGTTCTCCCACTCATGCGACACCCTCTTTGCAACCGTTGTAAAACATCGGAGATGGATAAAAAATGTGGGGAGGGGGGTCCCGGAGTAGAGTTTTATGGCGTTTTGCAGCCCCTCCCTACTACCATTGAATATTTCAAGGAAAGAGTTGATTAGAGTAAGGTGGAATGTTATAAAAGCGAGTCTATCCTTACAACAAATCAAAACATATTTTATTCATCCAATAAAGGAAGGCATAAAACAGAAATATGGGCTCCTATAAATAAGATGTGCCTGTTCAGAAATGTATGACAAATTTGTTTAGTCCGTTTGTTCAAGAGCCTTATTGGGATTTAGAGCGATTTTGTTTATTTATAAAATTATTATTTAATAGCTTCTTTTTAGCGCGGTTCCTCCCTCCCCCATAGGGAGGAACCCCGCTTATAAGGTTGATACAATGAAACAATCCGGAAGTGCCGACTAGAAAGTTTGCGTTTCAGAACCCCTAGAAACCGAAAATAACGGTGGTTCAAATTTGTATATATATATATATGTATATATTTATTTATATATATATATATATATATATATATATATATATATATATATATATTTGTCTGTTCGCTCTCTAAATAGAAGACGAATGGTCCGATTTTGATGAAATTTGGTACAAAAATCTGTCGTCCAATTTGAAAGGTCAAGTTCGTTAACCAGCAAAATCCGCCCACTGGAAGATGGCGTTTGGGGCGAAATTCGCGCAGAAAAAATCGTAACGCTTACGTTTTAGCGCGGTTCCTCCCTCCCCCATAGGGAGGAACCCCGCTTATAAGGTTGATACAATGAAACGATCCGGAAGTGCCGACTAGAAAATTTTGCGTTTCAGAACCCCTAGAAACCGAAAATAACGGTGGTTCAAATTTGTATATATATATATATGTATATATTTATATATATATATATATATATATATATATATATATATATATATTTGTCTGTTCGCTCTCTAAATAGAAGACGAATGGTCCGATTTTGATGAAATTTGGTACAAAAATCTGTCGTCCAATTTGAAAGGTCAAGTTCGTTAACCAGCAAAATCCGCCCACTGGAAGATGGCGTTTGGGGCGAAATTCGCGCAGAAAAAATCGTAACGCTTACGTTTTTGAGTTCATAAGCTTGTAAGTACTCGTTTTATAGGCTTCTTGGGCTAGGAAAACGAATGAAACCATTTTCAAGGCGATAGCTTTAACCGTTGTTGAGAAAATTGGAAAAATAGTTTTTGAATACCGTTTTTGGTTTGGGTACTTAGAATAACGGGATTCAGTTGAAACATTTTCTGCATGTTCTTCTTTCATTAAAACTAGTATGTTGAAAGTTATGTTACGTTTGGAGTTAAGGAAGGGTTAGAATAAAATATTTTATGAACAGACATGAAAAGTTTTGGAAACTTCGTATACTTTCATTAATATCTCGAACACGGTTGGGAAATCGTGGTAAGTGGATTGAAACTATTTGAAAGCTTACTAAATTCTCTACAAAAATGATTCTAAAACTATTTTTGATTAGGTTATGTCAATCGGAGAAATAAGTGCTTAAAACTTCAAATACGTCTGTTTTGTTCTTATGAACGGGTTTTTGTCGTTCTTTTTGTAATTTTTGTCTCTTTCCCTTGGTTTTTTATTGCTTTTTATTTTTGTAATTTCTTATGTTGTATTTGTAAGGAAAATGTATGTGTGTGTAAAACAGGATAGGTAAAATGAGACCAATTTTCTGTTGTCAGAAATAATAAAAAGTTTTGGGAACTTCGTATAATTTCTTAATATCTCGAAAACGGTTGAAAATCTTGGGAAGCGAAAGGTTACCATTCGAAAGCTTACTAAATGGTCTACAAGAAAGGTTTTAAAGAAAGTTTTGAATAAGCGATGTCAATCGGAGAAATAAGTGCTTAAAACTTTTAAGTAATTTATTTATTTATTATTATTTTTAAATTGCTTATAATAGATAATGTATTTGACAATAAAACAGATTAAGTAAAATAAGAAGATCAATTTATTGTTAGAAATGTAGCGTTTAAAGAGAGAGATCCCAAGGCTTTCCAAATGCCTCTGAGCGGAGGCCTTTCTGCCCGACTTATGGTATAGCTGACCCATACAGGTATGATTGTAAATCAACAAAGACCTTTCAAGACTGGTTTGTTTGAGATTTCATTTGGATAGCTGTTTCGCTATTGATCAAAACAAAGTAATAACTTTTTCTATTCTCTGCCTTCATCAACACTAGAGATAAGAACGGAACCGCGCTAAGATGACGCAGTTCCTGCGAATCGGACTTTTTGAGTTCATAAGCTTTTAAGTACTCGTTTTATAGGCTTCTTGGGCTAGAAAAACGAATGAAACCATTTTCAAGGCGATAGCTTTAACCGTTGTCGAGAAAATTGGAAAAATAGTTTTTGAATACCGTTTTTGGTTTGGGTACTTAGAATAACGGGATTCAGTTGAAACATTATCTGCATGTTCTACTTTCATTAAAACTAATATGTTGAAAGTTATGTTACGTTTGGAGTTAAGGAAGGGTTAGAATAAAATATTTTATGAACAGATATGAAAAGTTTTGGAAACTTCGTATACTTTCATTAATATCTCGAACACGGTTGGGAAATCATGGTAAGTGGATTAAAACTATTTGAAAGCTTACTAAATTCTCTACAAAAATGATTCTAAAACTATTTTTGATTAGGTTATGTCAATCGGAGAAATAAATGCTTAAAACTTCAAATACGTCTGTTTTGTTCTTATGAACGGGTTTTTGTCGTTCTTTTTGTAATTTTTGTCTCTTTCCCTTGGTTTTTTATTGCTTTTTATTAGCGCGGTTCCTCCCTCCCCCATAGGGAGGAACCCCGCTTATAAGGTTGATACAATGAAACAATCCGGAAGTGCCGACAAGAAAATTTCGCGTTTCAGAACCCCTAGAGACCGAAAATAACGGTGGTTCAAATTTGTATATATTTATATATATATATATATTTATTTATATATATATATATATATATATATATATATATATATATATATATATATTTGTCTGTTCGCTCATTTCTGGCTTCCCTGATGGTCCGATTTTGATGAAATTTGGTGCAAAAATCTGTCGTCCAATTTGAAAGGTCAAGTTCGTTAACCAGCAAAATCCGCCCACTGGAAGATGGCGTTTGGGGCGAAATTCGCGCAAAAAAAAATCGTAACGCTTACGTTTTTGAGTTCATAAGCTTGTAAGTACTCTTTTTATAGGCTTCTTGGGCTAGGAAAACGAATGGAACCATTTTCAAGGCGATAGCTTTAACCGTTTTCGAGAAAACTGAAAAAATAATTTTTGAATGCCGTTTTTGGTTTGGGTACTTAGAATCAAGGGATTCAGTTGAAACATTTACTGCATGTTCTACTTTCATTAAAACTAATATGTTGAAATTTTGGTTGCATTTGGAGTTAAGGAAGGGTTAGAATAAAATATTTTATTAACAGGCATAAAAAAGTTTTGGTAACTTTGTATACTTTCCTTAATATCTCGAAAAAGGTTGAGAATTTGGGAAACGGAAGAATACCATTAGAAAGATTGCTAAATGCTCTACAAAAAAGGTTCTAATGAAAGTTTTGATTAGGCGATGTCAATCGGAGAAATACCGTATGAAATGTCAGTTTTGGATTTGTCGATTTCCTTCAAATGTCTTGAAACTGTCGAGGCTCCTACTCCGAGTTCTTTGGCATATTCCCTAGTGTTTTTAATTGCTTATAGTAGTCAAATGTATTTGTCAATGAAACAGGATACGTATAATTAGAATCAATATTTTGTTTGTTAGAATTCGAAGATGCCGTATGAATATCTAGATGTGACAGTACTGGTGTTGATTTCGTTCTTTAGAATTATTCATGGTATTCCCTATTTTCATCTGTTACACATAGTTTTTTATTGTTAGTAGATTTTTCTTATTGATTATAGAATATTAATCTATTTGGCTATAAAACAGGATACATAAAATTAGTGACAATATTTCGGAGATTTCTGAGCGAAATACGTTTAAGATTTTCTACCACCACGAACGGCTTTTTTCCTCTATTTTTATCCACTAGATAGGCTTTATTTTGCATATTATTCTATATAAGTTTTATTCAGCAGGGGATTCTGATGAAATGTCGTGTTTTTGCTGTGGATTTTAAATACGATGTATCTAAGATTGGATAACATTAGCGAGTCTACATAATTAAGAACCGACGACGGAGGATTACTTCTTGCTATGATTTAGTCTACATACGTATATTAAGTCCTAAATCCAATCCTCCTAAAGTTCAATGCCCGTAGAAACCAGGGGGGCGCAGGAAATTTACCTGCTAAGAGTTAATCCTCAAGAGCTGTAAATATACCCCAGGTATCTGCCGACACAAATACAAAGCCTAGGCGGAGAGCACCCCAAAAACTCAGATCCAAACATAAGGTTATATACTAAATATTCATAAAGACTACTTAGTTGTAAACCGATTCATCAATTAGCAATCAATAGTTTTCAACAAAGGTTATATACTAAATATTGATAAAAAGTATTTAATTAGAAAAAAAAAACAATATTCCACAAGACTTGTTTTTGGTCCATTTGTGTCTACTCCATAGACTTAATTATGTATATTATTCTATTGTAGTTGGGCAACTAAACTTTGTTTTATTTTGTTAAATAAAGTTTCTTTTCTTGATTTGTTATTCGTCAAGACTTTTATTTGTCCTTGTGTATTTACTAGATAGGTTTTATTCAACATATTATTCTATATAGGCTATATTAGGCTGGGTATTCTACTCAATCTTGTGTACTTCTTCTTGATCCTTCTGTACATGGGCGTATATAAAAACAATTTCGGGGGGGGGGGGCTGAGACCATTTCCAGGGTATGGAATACTAAATATTTAGAGCTTGGAATAGTTTTAGGCAACTAAAACGCTATTACACGTAAAATAAAATATGTTTTATGAACTAAGTGATCTTATTTAATTTATTTTTAAGGGTTTTACGAGAAGTTTTTATCATCAATTCAAAATTTTGGGAGGGGCTGCAGTCCCCTCAGCCCCCCCCCCTCATATACGCCCATGCTTCTGTATCCTCTAGAAAGGCTTTATTAGGCATATTTTGTATTGATTTATAGAGCTTTGCTTTAGAATGAGAGCCAGATTCTGTAATTTCCGCTTCTGTGTAAAAGTTAGCTACTGTTGGTGTCCCTGACGCCTTAATATCACTTTTATTCGAGATGTTCGAGAGGATTTTGACAATTTTCACAAGATATATAAAAAAAATAAGTTTATTTTTTTTCTAAGCTTATCAAATGGCACTAGGGACATGAACGGAACCGCGCTAAGATGCTGCAGTTCCTGCGAGTCGGACTTTTTTTTTTTTAAGGCTCACTGTAGCAATCTGTGCTTAAGGTCGTGGGTTCGATTCCCACTCGGGAAAAACAAAAGGCTTCTTCCCTGATATTAGACGTCTACATGTTTTATCGCTGTTCCTCCCTCCCTCCATAGGGACTCACTTACGCAATCCGGAATAAAAACTTTCATAGATCGCGAATAGAAGAGTAGTTCAAATTTGTTTATATATACAGTAAAATCTCGTTAACCCACACTTCTTTAATCCAGAAGTCCAAATTACCCGGACCACATTTGAAAACGAAATTATGTTGTTCAGTGAAGTAAATGAAGACTCACAGACGATAAATTGCTATTCACTTGCTTGAAAGAATGCTAAATAAAAGATTGATGTGGTTAATTGAATCAAAAAAACTACTTTCAATGTTTCAATGTGGTTTTAGACCAAATCATTCAACGTTAGACCACATAATACGATTGGAATCATATAACATAGATGGTTTCCTCAATAAAAAATCAACATTAGCCGTCTCATTTGACATAAATAAAGCATTCGACACAGTATGGCAAGGAATCGTCGTACCTAAGCTCTATGAATGGGGTGTAAGAGGAAAGGTCCTTAAATTTATAAATTCCTTTCTCACTAACAGAACATTCAGAGTAAGAAATGGAACTTGCCTTTCAGGTGTCTTTACACAAGAAATGGGCGTTCCTCAGGGCAGTGTACTCGGTACTACATTATTTCTCATAGCAATGGATACAGTAAAAGAACATATTCCTCCTGATGTGCAATACGGCTTATATGTTGATGACCTATTAATTTTTTACTCGTCCCATTCAGTAGAAGAAGCACAAAACAAAATTCAATACACTATTCATTCACTAGGACACTGGACTGACTTTCTCGACAAACAAGACGAAATCTATTTTATTTACTAGAAAAAGACAAAACACCAACTACACTCTGCACTTAAACAACAGACCTGTTATTCAAACAGATGTGTTAAAATTCCTAGGTCTACACTTTGACAGACGCCTCACATGGGTACCCCACCTAAAGGACCTTCTCAAAAGATGTAAACAATCGTTACATATTTTAAGAATCCTTGGTAATACAAAATGGGGGGCCGACAGACGTGTAATGCTAAGCGTCTACCGATCCTATACCAGATCACTCCTAGACTATGGATGTGTAGCATACTCGTCTGCCAAACCCAGTACACTGAACATGCTAAACCCTATACACAACACTGCAATTCGACTAGCCCTTGGTGCCTTTAGGTCAAGCCCCTCAGTAAGTTTGTATGCTGAATCAGCAGAACCTCCATTGCACATTAGGAGAGCTATGCTTATAAGTAAATTTTATAATAAAATTATTTCGTATCCCAATACCTCTTGTATAAGTGACATACTAGACAACCCTCATGCTGACGGTTATGAACGCAGAGAAGGCCACATTCGACCGTTCATAATAAGATATCGTAGAGTGAAAGAGGAGTTTGGTCTTAGCAATCCAAACATTATTACACACAAACTTACACTAACACCTCCTTGGATAACTCAAAATTATAATATAGATTTAACACTCACAAAATTCAAAAAGACAAATCCAGCCAGTACAATATTATACACAGAATACTTTAAAGCATTTATTACAAAACACAAAAATTGCCAAACATTTTACACTGATGGGTCCAAAACGCCAAATGGTGTCGGATCTGCAGCTCTAATCCAAGATAGCATCTTCCGTTTAAAGCTATCACCATATTCTAGCATATTTGAAGCCGAGCTCCGTGCTATCCTTCTTGCACTACAGAACGTCCCATTTACCCACCAGCCACATGTAATCATCTGTAGCGACTCTTTGAGTTCACTCCAGTGCCTTCCTTACATACCTGTACAACTCAATCCTAAGAACAACCCATTTCCCGAACCCCTGGAAACACTCAGTTATTATTGTTATTCCCAAACCTTTCAAACCTCCCGATTGCCCTTCTTCCTATCGACCAATCAGCCTTCTGCCACTAATGTCCAAAATATTTGAAAAACTCCTTTACAAAAGAATCCTTCCTATCATAGAGTCCTCGAAGAAAATCCCCAACCACCAATTTGGTTTCCGCTTCCAGCATTCCACCATACAACAGTGTTTACGAGTTGTAGACTCAAAATCATCCACGCTTGAACGTAAGAGTTTTTGCACGAGTGCCTTTCTCGACGTTGCTCAAGCATTCGATCGGGTTTGGCACCCGGGATTACTTTACAAAGTAAAGCTTATACTTCCACACACCTATTTCCTTATCCTCAAATCCTACCTTTCAAACAGATCCTTTCAAGTCAAACAAGGTACAACTTTTTCCCCGACCTGCTCCATACATGCTGGAGTTCCCCAAGGAAGTATTATTGGTCCTCTCCTTTTCCTCCTTTACACTGCGGATATTCCCACACACCCTGAAACCTTACTGACCACCTACGCAGATGATACTGCCATCCTATCAACTTCCCCTGATCCTTCAGTAGCATCCCAACACCTGCAGGAACATCTTACCTCTATTCAGCATTGGAGTGAAAGGTGGAGAATTAAAATCAACCCTGAAAAATGTAAACAGGTAACATTCACTCTAAACCGGAGATCATGTCCTACAGTCTACCTCAAAAACACTCCACTACCAACATCCAGCGAGGTTCGATATCTAGGATTATACCTTGACAGCCGACTGACATGGAACCCTCACACGAGACTGAAAAGACAAGAACTGAACAAACGATACGGACTACTTAAACGACTCCTTGGACCTTCATCTAAACTATCGACACAGAACAAAATTACGATATATAAAACAATCATCCGACCAATATGGACATACGGACTTGAACTCTGGGGATCTGCAAAAACATCCAACATCAACAGAATACAGGCATTCCAGTCAAAAGTCCTCCGTAAAATTGTAAATGCCCCTTTCTATGTATCCAACAAAACCCTACACAATGACCTCAACATCCCATTTGTCCTTGACCTCGCTAAAACCCGTTTCCAAACGTTCCACTCCAAATTGTCTTACCATCCTAATCCCGTAGGTCAATCCTTATCTTCCCAATACCATCCAGACAATCCTCCCAGGCGGCTTAAGAGACAGTGGCCCCGAGACAATTTACTTGCCTGATCTTTTCATGATCAATAAAATATTTATTAAGACACCTCTGGAAGTGCCAACAATGGTTGGCTTCTTCCAAATTTTGTATTTTTTTTATTTTTATTTTATTTTACTTTTGCCAGTTTTGTCAACTTGTACATAATATCTGGATCAACATACTTGATCATTGTACTGTTAACCTGTACAGATTTCAAATAAATAAATACTAAAAAAAAAAAAAAAAAAAAAAAAAAAAAAAAAAAAACTCCAGTGCTTATAGAACATGTACACAACACATCCCACATGCATAGAAATTATAGAGCAAATTCACAATTTACATACATTTGGAAAGCACATCACACTATGGTGGCTGCCAGGACACAAAGACTTAGGACAAAGCACGACTGCTGACTTACAAGCAAAACTTGTGACGGAGGAACCAACTTATGGCCAACTTAAATTGTACCACAAAGAAGTTTCACGGCAAAATAAAAACGACATAAAAGACAAATGGCAACTGAACTGGTCGAGCATAACAGAAAACAAACTTCGACAAATTAAACAGACCGTAAGCGACTGGGCTTCGTCATACAGGGATTCAAGGCGAGAAGAAGTAGTGTTAGCCAGACTAAGGATAGGCCACACACGTATAACTCATGAATACCTTATGACAAAGTCTGATAAACCACTGTGCCAAATCTGTAACAAAGACCTCATAGTTCAACATATACTGACAGACTGTAATTTGAGACAAGACCTGGAAATTCCACGAGACATGAACGAACTACTCCGTGATAGCAGTCACCATATCAATGCTATACTTACCTTTCTTAAAGACAACGATATTTTTAACAAAATTTAACAAACCCCAGACCAAACTCCTCAAATAGTCAACATGTGGGTGTAGTATGTATTACAACAACCACTTAATTTTCTTAATTCATTGTCTTTGATTGTCTAGACGACCCAAACTATGCTTTTAACATCGCCGTTGAAAGTATTATTTTTTTATTTTTTTTTTTGTAATAAACATCACTCATGACGTAATATATTCATTTTTTCATCATTATTTTACATAGGATCCTTCCTATTGATTGTACATGGGGCTATTGTTCTTATGTATGTTGTCATATTATGCATAGAACCTACATTGTAAATAGAAACTGTTGCGATTATATATAGTCATATTGTACATAGGAACTATTTTCTTCGTTTCCTTTATAATTATAAGTTTTTCTTAAAAATGTATGGTTTTTTACTAGTAATTATGTAAAATTGTAACTATTTAGTAATTATTTAATATTGTAACTATTTTGTTGTTGTTATGTATTTCTAGATTATATGTGTTCCTGGGCGAAACGCTGTCAATGCGGGGTGTACATAAATAATATAATAATTTATTTATGTGTACTTGAGTTTTCATAGAGTCTCAGTCGAGGTACAGTATTGCTTTGCTGTTCCGTTTGCTCGTTTTCATATCGTCTCAGTCGAGGTACAGTATTGCTTTGCTGTTCCGTTTGCTCGTTTTCATAGCGTCTCAGTCGAGGTACAGTATTGCTTTGCTGTTTCGTTTGCTCGTTTTCATATCGTCTCAGTCGAGGTACAGTATTGCTTTGCTGTTTCGTTTGCTCGTTTTCATATCGTCTCAGTCGAGGTACAGTATTGCTTTGCTGTTTCGTTTGCTCGTTTTCATATCGTCTCAGTCGAGGTACAGTATTGCTTTGCTGTTTCGTTTGCTCGTTTTCATATCGTCTCAGTCGAGGTACAGTATTGCTTTGCTGTTTCGTTTGCTCGTTTTCATATCGTCTCAGTCGAGGTACAGTATTGCTTTGCTGTTTCGTTTGCTCGTTTTCATATCGTCTCAGTCGAGGTACAGTATTGCTTTGCTGTTTCGTTTGCTCGTTTTCATATCGTCTCAGTCGAGGTACAGTATTGCTTTGCTGTTTCGTTTGCTCGTTTTCATATCGTCTCAGTCGAAGTACAGTATTGCTTTGCTGTTTCGTTTGCTCGTTTTCATATCGTCTCAGTCGAGGTACAGTATTGCTTTGCTGTTTCGTTTGCTCGTTTTCATATCGTCTCAGTCGAGGTACAGTATTGCTTTGCTGTTTCGTTTGCTCGTTTTCATATCGTCTCAGTCGAGGTACAGTATTGCTTTGCTGTTTCGTTTGCTCGTTTTCATATCGTCTCAGTCGTGGTACAGTATTGCTTTGCTGTTTCGTTTGCTCGTTTTCATATCGTCTCAGTCGAGGTACAGTATTGCTTTGCTGTTTCGTTTGCTCGTTTTCATATCGTCTCAGTCGAGGTACAGTATTGCTTTGCTGTTTCGTTTGCTCGTTTTCATATCGTCTCAGTCGAGGTACAGTATTGCTTTGCTGTTTCGTTTGCTCGTTTTCATATCGTCTCAGTCGAGGTACAGTATTGCTTTGCTGTTTCGTTTGCTCGTTTTCATATCGTCTCAGTCGAGGTACAGTATTGCTTTGCTGTTTCGTTTGCTCGTTTTCATATCGTCTCAGTCGAGGTACAGTATTGCTTTGCTGTTTCGTTTGCTCGTTTTCATATCGTCTCAGTCGAGGTACAGTATTGCTTTGCTGTTTCGTTTGCTCGTTTTCATATCGTCTCAGTCGAGGTACAGTATTGCTTTGCTGTTTCGTTTGCTCGTTTTCATATCGTCTCAGTCGAGGTACAGTATTGCTTTGCTGTTTCGTTTGCTCGTTTTCATATCGTCTCAGGCGAGGTACAGTATTGCTTTGCTGTTTCGTTTGCTCGTTTTCATATCGTCTCAGTCGAGGTAGAGTATTGCTTTGCTGTTTCGTTTGCTCGTTTTCATATCGTCTCAGTCGAGGTACAGTATTGCTTTGCTGTTTCGTTTGCTCGTTTCCATATCGTCTCAGTCGAGGTACAGTATTGCTTTGCTGTTTCGTTTGCTCGTTTTCATATCGTCTCAGTCGAGGTACAGTATTGCTTTGCTGTTTCGTTTGCTCGTTTTCATATCGTCTCAGTCGAGGTACAGTATTGCTTTGCTGTTTCGTTTGCTCGTTTTCATATCGTCTCAGTCGAGGTACAGTATTGCTTTGCTGTTTCGTTTGCTCGTTTTCATATCGTCTCAGTCGAGGTACAGTATTGCTTTGCTGTTTCGTTTGCTCGTTTTCATATCGTCTCAGTCGAGGTACAGTATTGCTTTGCTGTTTCGTTTGCTCGTTTTCATATCGTCTCAGTCGAGGTACAGTATTGCTTTGCTGTTTCGCTTGCTCGTTTTCAGCGATTTAGACGAAACGTAAATTTTGTTGTACTATATTTTTGTCAGATTAGGTTGGTAGTTCATATTCCGGACTTAAAATTAATGTCAAACAGAAGTAGGTATGTATAATATATTATTTTCATTATATTTTAGGGTTTACTGGGTTCCTATTGTTACGTGGCGTCCTGCGGGGAGTGAGAACCTGCTTTCTCTACCTCTTTGGGCTGATAACATTTTATGTTTTATATTTTATTCGGAATTCGCACCACTTGTAAATGTTTACTATCCACAAAAGATAGTCAATTTTCTTCTCCATTTTGGGTGTAATAGTTTTTGTATACAATTTAAGATTTGTATTCTTCTGTTTTTTTCCCGTGGTCGGTAGGCCTTGGGGGGGTGGAGGCGTCGGTTCTAGGGGGAGTCTGTGAGAAAATGGCGTAGAAGCAGAAAAAAATGTTTTTCTTTGCAAGTAAGAGGTTTCCAGCTTTTTAAGGAGGGACTGAGGCGTCCTTTTTGTTAACAATGAAAATGAAGATCCAGTAGCACGAAGAGGCGGCATTTGTCTTCTCCGTTTATCGTTTTGGCCGAACATGTGATTGGAACTCCATGTGGTAGGCTTTTAGAGCATATTGTTGGACATATGAGTGAGTAACCCATACATTTTATCTTCTGCTGGACACCGGTCTCTACGTTTCATTTATCTCCAGGCCTCATTTAAATTTTTTTTTTGCCGTTCAAGTACTGCCATGAGTGCAAGTAACTATATTGCGCTTAGTTTAAAAATTTGGGAAAAGTTAAGTTTACTATCGCTAAATAAGTTATTGGCAATGCCAGATCACCAAAATTTTGTGTTGTAATTTGATATTGGTGTCTATGCCAGGTTTTGGAATTGTACATGTAGTTGCAATTCAATAGTTCTTCACTATGTGTTTACTATGCCAATTTATTGGATAGTTATGGACTTCAGTTTTATCGTCATGTATTATTCTCATGTAGTTATTGGCCAGGCCAGACTATGGAAGTTTATGGGTCTTGAGAATTGTGCCTTTTCCCAAATTAAATATATTTGATATATATGTGTTTATGCCTTTATCGTAAGTCTATCTTTGGCTTCTTCCCAGATTACTGATTGTATCTGGTGTATGTTCATGATTTTATTCAAAGTCTATATTTTTGCTTCTTCCCAATTTAATAATCATACCTGGTGTATGTATATATATATATATATATATATATATATATATATATATATATGTGTTTATGCTTTTATTAAGAGTCTATTTTTGTTCTTCCCACATTACTGATAGTATCTGGTGTATATGCATATATATGTTTATCTGTCGATATCTTTTACTATATTAGTCAATATTTGAATAATATTAATCCTTCTTGTGATATTTCTATATATATATATATATATATATATATATATATATATATATATATATATGTTTATGCTTTTATTAAGAGTCTATTTTTGTTCTTCCCAGATTACTGATAGTATCTGGTGTATATGCATATATGTTTATCTATCGATATCTTTTACCATATTAGTCAATATTTGAATAATGTTAATCCTTCTTGTGATATTTCTATATATATATATATATATATATATATATATATATATATATATATATATATGTTTATGCTTTTATTAAGAGTCTATTTTTGTTCTTCCCAGATTACTGATAGTATCTGGTGTATATGCATATATGTTTATCTATCGATATCTTTTACCATATTAGTCAATATTTGAATAATATTAATCCTTCTTGTGATATTTCTATATATATATATATATATATATATATATATATATATACATATGTTTATGCTTTTATTAAGAGTCTATTTTTGTTCTTCCCAGATTACTGATAGTATCTGGTGTATATGCATATATGTTTATCTATCGATACCTTTTACTATATTATTCAATATTTGAATAATATAAATCCTTCATGTGATATTTCTATGTATTAATGGTATATAAAATATATATATACATGCTTACCCTTTATTGGGAATTTATTTTTTTTTTGGTATTTCTAGATATTGATTGTGTTTGGGTATATGTGTGTTTACATTTTTATTGGGAACTATTTGTGGTATTTCAAGATATTTATTATATTTAAGGTATATACATATATATATATATATACATATATATATATATATATATATATATATATATATATATACTGGGAACCTTTTGTACTTATCTCAATATAGTTACCAGCTCTGAGTATCTTGTTGTGTTCTTTTTTTTTTTTGTATTTGGATCACCTGGGTTTCATACCTCATCGAACCCGGCTATCCGTTGTCTATCCGGATAAATTGTACCACCCCAGGTGTTGGTAAGCGAGTCTTTAAAATTAAATTTATTTCGGTACACTATTTAGTAAACCTTACGAATTTATTTTCTTTATAGCCTATGTTTCGCGATGACAATCAATAAAGCCCAGGATCAGACGCTAAACGTGGGTGTGGATTAAAGTATTAGCTGTTTTTCGCACGATGAGGTTTATGTGGCTTTGTCACATGTTAGCAATCCTAGCAGCCTGTATGCTTGATCCCCGACGGTTAGACGTCTAATTTCGTGTATAGAGATGCATTGCTGTAAAGTAGATTTTTTTAATTGCCCAAACGACGGTGTTTATAATCCGCAATAAACTGTAAGGGACTGATTAGCAAGGACGGGATTTAGAGGTATAGACAATGGGGAAATATTTTAGAGAAGCGGAAATTCCTTTTTAAAACTATAATTTACACAGAGGATACAAACATAAATATCATAAACCATTGCTACGATGAGAGAAAAGGTTGAGTGAGAGAGACAGATAGGTAGAGTTATCAAATATGATCATTTGGGGAGATTATAGAGAATTTGGAACTGGCCTACCTCTGAACAGCATCTGGGCCGAAGTCTCAGGAACGGATGCAAACTCTGACCGGTCGGAGGTAAGCCAGCTCTTTTTAAACCCTTTGTACCCCACTCCTGCTTTTGCAGGTGATTGAACTAGAAACTCTTGTCAGGTCTTAGATCTTCCAGGAACCTTACGAATCAGCCACGTGCAGTGCCAACATCCCAGACGCAACGTTTGCGGATTCGTGGTTCTCACATCTCTAGAGATGGACAGCCAACCTTTTCTCTCATCCTTATTCACTTAACAAGGCCAAAGGGAAAACGGGGCCTTACAAAACCAAAAGATACATCTAAACAAATCGCCCAAAGTCACTATTCCACGCGGACGAAGTCGCGGCCACAGCTACTGTAACAACAAAATTTTACTCTAGCCATAAAAAAATAACTAGACATACTAATTGAGAGAAAAATATAAAACAAAAATTATAAATTATGATAGAAGAAAACGTAAGAATATATTTGATTTCTTTTCGAAGGACGATCAAAGGAAATAAACACAGTTCAACCATACACTGTGGGTCGGACAAAAAAAAACTAAACCTTATAAAGTTCTGTAGGAAGAAGGTATAATTTCTCCCAGACCTCTTAGCCCTATGATTATCTCAAAGAGTACAAAAATTACTCAAGACTTTCTCAAGCAGCAATAGTTATTAAGAGAATAACTTACAACAAAAAAAAAAAAAATGTTTTTAACACGTTTTAAAAAGGCCAGGCCACTAGAAGTCGTCACAGATTAATATCAGACCTTTTTTTCAAACCGCTAATAATATAAGTGATGAAGAAAAATGATGAGAAGCCTTTGGAAAAGATGGTTCTTTTATGAAATATATCACCCCAGATTGGTCCCTTGTTTTACTCTTGCTTTATAATTAAATAAAACTTTAATGCTTCAACAAAACATTCATCAAGCTGTTACTTTTTAGAAAGGGGAAAAAATGAGAAAGGAAGAAAGAAAGAAACTTTTGTATAAATTAATAACACGGCGGCAATTTTATGAATCCAACCGTTAATCTATGTTCTTATACTTTTTCTTCAGCTTCGCCTTTTTCTTTTATTTGGCAAATTTATTTTAATGAATTAATGCTCATTTTTCAAAAAGAAATTTTAGTCAGAAATAAAAGTTTGAACATTACTACAGAACGCCCTAAAGCGTCTCAAGAAATACAGTGTTCGCTCAAGCGTTTCTTTAAAATAGAAACCTATAAAAATCGAGCTTTTTAAAGCAAAATTTTGGCGTAAAATTCATTTATTAGCAGATTTCGTTGAAATTGAGATTGTTACCTTCAGTGATGTCTTTCAGATCTTTATCTAAGGCAAGATAAAGTGATTCTGTGGAGGATAAGAATTGGTCGTCACACCCATGCGTACTTATTTAAAAGATAATTTAAGCCCAAATGCACGGTTTGTGAAGAAAATATTTCAACTAAACACATTTTCTATGTAAAGCCTAAGAAGCCATTCGAATCCAAATGGAGATTCATGGTATTCTCTCCAATATTTTTGGAGATGACCATGAATTGAACCAGAGAGCGTTGACATTCATTAGAGCTACGGAACTTTGTAATAAAGTGTAACCTTATTTCAATATAAAAATCAAATCAAATATTAAAATACGAAACATTTTAAATAACTTTTTTTTTATTTAGTTTGATTTTATTATTATTATGAATATTTCATTTACATACTTTATTTTATTTTATTTACTAATTTGTGGTTTTTAGTTCTTGGTGTAATAATTAGATTAATGAAAGGGTCCGTAACATGTTTCATATATTTATTCATACAATCATATATATATATATATATATATATATATATATATATATATTTAAAGTTTAAAGTCCACTATTAGTAACTAAGAATTTTAGGACGAGTTACCTATAGGTTACCACTTTTTTCTAGCGAGGATAGGGCTGATGCCTTTTCTTTTTTCTAAAGAACAACGAGCAACCCAGAGTGGGAATCAAACCCAAGGGTCGTGAGTGTTAAGTGCTCACGCCTTAACGCCCATGGCCACCAAGCCTTTTATATATGTATATATATATATATATATATATATATATATTATACAAATTATTTATATAGGGTCTCCCCGTGGTGTAGTGGCTAACACCTTTGACCCTCTAGCGTGACATAGTGGTTCGAGACCCGGCGGCAGTAGGGATTTTTCTCATTACAGGGCCCGTTGAGGAAAACCTCCCGGCTGTACAATGGATGACGGCGCTATTGGCCCTGTTGACGGTAAAAAAAAAAAAAAAAAAAAAAAAAAAAAAAAAAAAAAAAAAAAAAAAAAAAAAAAAAAAAACTGCTTGTTAGGAAAGCTAGGTTTAGCCCAGAACGTGATTTTTTTTTTTTTTTTTTTTTTTTATTTATTTATGAGCATCCATGCGCATCTAAGGCGTTTCGCTCCAAACAGTTATTGCATATATACATCTAAAAACAAATGGTATACATCCAAATATATATACACATACACACATACATACATAAATATACACATACATATATATATATATATATATGTATGTATACATATACATATATACACATATACGTACACATACATACATACATACATACACACACACATTTATATATATTACATCTATCATTATACATCTATAAACAAATTATATGTAGAAATGACAATATATTCACATCTAAAAACGAATAATATATACAAATGACAATATATACACATCTAAACATCTAAAGACAAATGGTATACATATATACATTTAAAAACAAACAATACGTATATATATATATATATATATATATATATATATATATATATATATATATAAACAAATGGTATTATTTATATACATCAATCGGATTACACAATTAGACATAGTTACTAATTCATTAATTACATGTTATCCAAGAACGTGAATTAGTAGAATGAACTTGGACGTAGGAGATGCGGCTTCAAACAGCGCTTGTAGCAGTTTTGTTTTTCCAGGCCTAAAAAAAATCCCATCTTCACGATGCGTTGATCTCTACATTTAGATAATCCGGTGTAAATGGCCATTGAAGCGTTTGTTTGTGTGTGTGTATTTGTTTTTGTGACGATTACTTTTGGTACCAGGCAAGTATGGAAGATGAGGTCCTGAGGAAATTTCGTTTCTATCGGTATAACGAAAATGGCTAAACCTCCGGAATTTGTTTTAAAAAGAACTTGATATATTATTAAACTCTTCATAATGATGATAACTTCTTTCTGGAAATGGTTTACCGTACACAGAGGATAAAAATCATACAGATTAGGGTTGTAAGATCCATTTTTAAGGCCAGTTTATTTGTTACCAGTATGATATCTCATGAAAAAACAACACACACGTGGAAATGGTACGGGCTTTTAAAGTGTATGAACCCCTGTAGTTCATTAGTAGAATGACGACATAACTAAAGCTGTAAGCACTACAATGGACAAGGGCCTTAACGAGATTCGCCCTGACACCATCGACGGCTGTAAAAGTAAAGGGGAGAGCGAGCTCCGCGGAAACAGACTATTTTTCACGACCACCAAAACCCCCGAAAACAATGCCGAATTAAATTTCATGAGCCCCCAGTAACGACACGGCTTATATACAACTTGTAAATGAAGAATTATCCGGCGCGCATTAAGGTCGCGAGGCTAGTCGGTTAAATAGCGTGTGACTTAGTGCGCCCGGGGTGGCGCAATATTAACATTAGGGTAATTGCGATAACAGCCAACCGTTCCCCCTTCTCGAAATAGTTTAAAGCTTTCGGTATCGTGGCGAAGCAGCCAAGTCGTTAGGAGTTGATTTGTGATTCGTTCCTATTTCTTTAGGAGGGCTTAAAGTGAAGCCCCTTTTATACTACGGTACTGCAGTCTGTGCACTCAGAGCTGTATATTTTCTTAATGCACTTCCTCTGCAATATTATCTAAATATAAAATAGAAGTAAACACTTAAGCCTATACTAATGATATTCCCTATCTAACTTCTTGCAACCTTCTTCTACCCATCTGCAACCATTACTTAGAAATCGCCTTCCCACATACATTTAAAGTTTATTTTATTAGGTTATGATAATTACACAATTCAACAAATTTTAACTTTTTGGTTGTAACACGGAACTGAACCAAAATTTTGGGGTATTTGGGTGTGCTGAATCAAAATCTCACATTGGTTTTTGTACCTATTAGTCAAGTTCTTAAAATATAGAGCTTTTAAGTTTTGTTTTTGTTTTTTTTATGTGGCTTAGGTAAAAAAATAGTACTTCCTTTTTTCCTGTTGTACCATTTAATTTGTTGTTTTCCCTACATGTTTCATGGCCTTAATGCCACCACCTCATGGGCCAATTCATCCCCGCATGTGGTCAGCTCGCCACCCATATTATACCACCTACTAGCACATTCCATGCAAAATAAGTCAATAGTATTTTGTTCTCCTAATTCTGTACATTGGCCCCTAAAATGAAATTTGGTTTTATATTACAATTTCTGGTAGATGATACTTACATTTTAAATAAATGTTGTTGTTTTTGTATATAGCCTTTTTATTTCACTTTTTTTCATTCGCACTTGTATTTCTAATGTGTCACTCTTGCCTATGTAGGGACCTTAGGATTAAGACAGGAAGAGTGACACAAGTGCCCTCTGGTGTACAAGCTCTGAAGCTAGGTACATACAGTTTTGTTGGTTTATAAATATATATTTACCATGTATTTCATAGTCATAACTGGAAAACACCGATTTTTGAGTTGCTTCACTTTAGAAATACTAGTGCAGTATATTCTTTAAATTAAGCCACTTTTTTTTAATATTAACAGTGTGGAATGTACTTATTTGTCTTTAACTGATAGAAAATGAATTCCTTTCCCTTTGCGTCGCTACTAGAAGGAAATAAACTCGATAAAAATAAAATAAAAAAAAAACTAGTAGCTATAATAATTAATTAATGACCGACTATTAATATTTATGTCATAATCTAACCTTTATTACATTTCTTCGAGCATGCCGCTTTTTAGATGTTTATTAACCCTCCCCCCCCTACATGTGTGATGACTGGATGAAGTTATAAAAATAAAAACAGTCGATATATTGATGGTTGGTTAGGTGCAAAAGATTCCAACAGTAGCGTGTCATTAAATAGTAGTCAAGTTGATTGCGCACATTATTTCTGATGATGATTACAGACATGATTAAAGGCTTCAAGGGTTTAATGCTCTCGCTTGTATTAAAGCTTTTAAATATTTTAACAATCTTCGTTCGAGCGGCGATAAATGGAATAAAAAGATGAAGAGGAGAGAGAGAGATAGACAAGAAGAAAGAAATGACTTCTGAATGGACGGGATTTATAGCCGTAAAGTCCAGGGCGCATGCGTTTTTGTTGGGTGATGAGAGAGGGCAGGCTGATTTTTGTGGGAAGGAAGTGCCCCTCGAATTTATTTCCAAAATACGCTCCTGATCTGTAATACATTTATAACTTTGTAGTGTATTTTTATCTTTTTGGTATTAGCACTTTCCTCCGAAGGAAAGTAGCTATTGAGGTTGGACTCATGACGGAATTTTTGAAAAATTTCTTTAAATCTTTATCGATCCTACCTAGTAGACACCGAAAATGACCCCCGTTAAAATTTATATATATATATATATATATATATATATATATATATATATATATATATATATATATATATATATATATGTGTCTGTTAACACGATAGCGGCCAGAGTTTTTGTTTTTTCGTCACGAAACTTGGTATATAGCATTCAATTAGCAAACGATTGAACGAGTTCGTTAACCACCAAAGTCGGTCCACCGGAAGGGGGGGTTTACCCCGAACCCAAAACACTAATTTGACTATGTCAGCCGTAATATTTGTTATATTTCAACGAAACTTGGTATTCGTAGTAATAATATAGAGAGAAAAGTGAGATATAAAAATGAACTAGATCGGTTCATTAGAAGGGGGGGTTTACTCCGGACCCACAATACCAATTCGCCACTACCAGCCGTGATTTTTGGTATATTTCGATGAAACTCGGTATTCGTAGTGGTAATCCACAGGTAAATAACTGTTGCAAAAATAAACTAAATCGGTTCATTAGGAGGGGGGGTTTACTCCGGACCCACAATACCAATTCGCCACTACCAGCCGTGATTTGTGGTATATTTCGACGAAACTCGGTATTCTTAGTGGTAATCTACAGGTAAATATGTGTTGTAAAAATAAACTAAATCGGTTCATTAGAAGGGGGGGTTTACTCTTGACCCAAATTCTTAATATACTCATACCGGTTGTAATGTCTGCTGTATTGTAACGAAACGCGGTATATGTCGTGGGTAACTCATGAGAAAGAAGTGTTGTAAAAATGAGCTGAATCGGTCAATCGGAAAGCGGGGGTTTAATTTGTAATATATTTCAATTGAAAAGCCCGTCAGACGTAGGTTCACAAAGCCGCCGCAAGGAGCGCTTTCTACCACTAGAGTGACTGTATCCTGTTCCTGCGTTAGATCAAAATACGATAATATGAGGTTTTTTGTATTTATTACGTAGTGTAATAGGTACCATGTGTAAACATAACTCTGGAAGCAAATTATTAATTGATCAGTTACTCATTACAAATTTAAAAGAGAACTATTCATGTTTTTATTTTATTTATGTAGGATATTTTAAGCAAATTGTTCTGGAAAGCAATCTACACTACCCAAATTCTGAGGAAAGTGCTTAGTTATGCAGCTCCTGCGTGACGGACTTTATTTTTATCTTCTTGGTATTCTTGGTATGTTTATCATAATGTTGTTGTACTTTCTCACTTATACTTATGTTTTTATTTGTACTTTACTTTAGTATAAGTATATCAAAAATGGTTATAACGAAGTAAGTAGACTGAATAATAATTATGCAGCATTTTCTTTCTTATCAAAAGCAGGTTGTTAATTTTTATTCATAATAAATAAATGAAAACCAGCTTCACATAAGAATACTTTAACTGTAAATAATATAATATATAATAACTCTACTGGATGCATTACCACAAAGATATCAATCTATCATTGTTCTCTATATGTTTTGTCGCCTATATTGCGGAAACATTAATAAATAAATAAAAAATAAATTAAAAAAACTTTTTGAGCGGATTTAGGTCCACCCAACATGATCTTTGTTTTACCATCCATCTTCGTAAAAATTTGCTCCTTTCAAGGACATAAACTTCCACTGGGTCCACGATGAATAAAAAGTACAATATATTTGAAATATTGTTTTTTTTTTTTTTGTTTTGTTTTTTTGTCTAATTCAACCATCGATTTTCATTTCTTATTCTTCTACTTTTTCAATTCACTAAATGCCCTCTCAGCCTTTTCGTCGTTCTGTTACTTTTTCTTTTTTTCATTTTATTGGCCAGTTTCTGGTTTCAAATATAAATCGAAATAATTAGAATCTAAAAGTGGCTGGACTCATTATGCCCTGGCAACAACATTCATGACAATTTAATATTCCATAGCGGCACAATAGAATGCTGCGAAAATCATAAATGCATTTGAGAAGCTGAGAATTCATCGACTTTCGATATTAAATTCCATTACAGGTGAGCAATTGAGTGAACATGAAATAATTAGGTGGATCGCAATAATTTCTATTCCAAAGTCCTGGCATTATTGGTGTTTGTTGAGCATATAAAGGACTGGCCTTCCATCAATTGTTATTTGATTATATTTAGAATGTAATACTGGAAAACCTTGCTTTCACTTAGAATTTTTCGGTATAGAATAACTATTGTTGGTTTTTAGTCATAAGGTGATTATGCTTAGCACGTATCCTCCCTCTCTCCATACGAAGGAAACCCGCTTAAGATGCCGCACAGTGGGGCGATCCCACGGTAATGTTGGACATTGGGGGAGAAAATAAATCTTTTCATTTGGGATTTTGATTGTTTTGTTAATAACCAATAAAGCCGGGGGTCTCCCGTGGTCTAGTGGCTAGCGCGCTAGACTCATAAGCGGGAGATGGAGGGTTCGATCCCCACCGGCGACAGGAATTTTCTCATCTCAGGGCTCGCTGAGAAAATTCCTGGCTGCACCCTGGTCGTTGGCGCTAATGGCCACGATTTGTCGTTGGGCCGTAAAAAAAAAAATAAAAAATAAAATAAAGCCTTTTCTAGTGAGCAGATTTATTTGTAGCCATATTATTGTATTGGTTTTTACATAATTAGCCTAGTTATAATTGCTATGTCAAAAAAAACTGTCTTTATAAATAGGTAATTTTTAAAATTATAGTTGCTTCCGGTACACATTAAAGGTCTTATAAATCAAAAACTGGCACAAAATATTTTTTATTTAATTATCCTCTTTAAAGGCAAACTAGGAATCAGTCAAATGTTCACTCGCACTACAATGCAATGGAAAGTACCAGAAATGAAGATCTATTTTGATTTTTTTTTTAATCCAATAATATTCATTTTAGGGATTATGACAGAGCTTTGAAAAAATGGACTGACTTACTTGGTTTGATGATGACAAATAGTACGAAAAACGGTTTTCTGAAGAAATTGGGGATACGGTGCTCCGTTTTGAACTTTAATGGAATGATGCAAATAGATCTTTGGAACAATTGTTGAGGGAAAATCACGATTGGCATAACAAGGACTTACTTTTTCCAGAGGTATATTCTCAAGAATTTCCATCTTCATCCACTCCTGGTATTCCTGCCAGATCAAAATCATTCAAACAGTACTCAGAAAACCAAAAACGGATTTCGTTAAAATAAAAACACACGCAAATCTGAAAATGCTCATCATAAATAATGAAAATAAAAAACATATGAAATAGTAGAAATACTATGTATTCTTCCAGCTTAAAATTCTCATTATAATACTCAATAAATAGATTTTTTTTAAATTTTTACGACGAGATATATTTTTGTTTCTAGTTTTAGTTTGTGAAGTTGTGGAAAAAAATAACGAGATACATAATATTTATGTACACATTTAAAAGTCACCCGTTATATCGCGACTGCTGAAATTTCTTAAAGATTTTATGGACAGTCACAAGCAGTTTTGGGATTTTTTTATTTCATGTATCAAAATGAATTTGGGAGAAAACCTTTATTGTATTACGTATTTGCTGTTCCGCTTAAAGTTGGCTAGAGTCAGCTTTCTTTGTATTGTAGCCATATAACCGTCCAAAATATTGTATTTCTTTGATATTTTATCGGAGTAAGCGTTTACATTTTTTAAAATTTAAATTAGTTTATCAATTTAAGATCCCCCAAAAAAAGCATGAAGTTGAAAATATATTTACTGTTTTTCAGGACCTTATTGAAATGAGCTCAGATGACACAGTTCCTCCTTGAATACCTATGAATGATTTTACATCGCGCATTATTGTATCCCAAAAATCATTGGGGCACAATAACTTTAACTATTATCACGTGGACTAGGATTTTGTATTACTTTTTACTAGATTTTTTTTTTCTTTTAGCTGTTCCATTGATGATATGAACCATAATAAATATATTGTATTTTTCTCGAAACAAATTGGGGTCTCGCGCCTTACTAGCGTACTTATAGATGCCGCTTCGATTTCTTTAGAACTAGTTAACTCGGCGCTGGAAATTTTACGGATATGCAATGCTATCGCCTGTAATATTTTTATTTTACTAATTATTAACTAGATGACTGTTTTGTATTACCTATTTCTGGCTAGACGTTTTTTTTTTTTTTAATTTTTTTTTTATGTTTCTGTGAAGGGCAAGTTAATTTTATTTTTATGCGCCATAATAAATCTGGCTCCCGGGGTTGTTATACAAAGTAAAGCGTATTTTACCTCACACATATTACCTGATCCTTTAATCTTACCTCTCGCATCGTTCCTTTCAAGCAAGGTCTGGTACTGGCTTATCCACCTCACGACCCATATCCTCTGGTGTCCCACAAGGCAGCATCCTAGGTCCTGTCCTTTACCTCCTGTATGCGGCAGATATCCCTATCCACCCATCTACACATATAAATTGTACAGATTTTAAATAAACATTTAATAAAAAAAAAATAAAATAAAAATGTTGTTTTGGAGCTTTACTATTCCCTTTTTTTACTATTGGCCTTTTAGGCAAAATTTCTAATATAAATTTGGCCTTTAAAGCGGTTAACAAGAAAAAAAATTACTAATTCATACTAAAAGTATTACTTCGTAGTTAAGTATCTTTCTACAATAGTACTACCAACTGAAGGTTTAGCCGTTTGATTATTCGAAGGAAATTCCCTTTTCAAATTGACATCTACCTCTTTATATTCCAATTCGAATCAGTATAATTTTTGCCGACAAAAGGAAACCATATTCCAATAAAGTTATAATACACCGGCAAACAATGCTTGAAGTTTCCATGAATCGCCTCCCCACAACCAACACCCACCCTCCGGAGAAAAGAGGCAGAAAACCTCGGTCATTTCCCTAATGTTCGTGACAAAAGGTAGGTCTTCCCCCACCCTCTCTGATTTATTATTAGGTGTTTATAGTCATGGTTCGATAGATAAATTGAGAAATCGATAATTCACCCCAATTTCTACTTGTCCTTAATAATAAAAGATTACACCACTTACTGGTTTACACGAACCATAATATACACAATGGAATGATTTCTGTTTTCATTCGTCAACTTTTCGACGGTCATTTCGCTTTCGATAGAATTTTGGTTTTTAGAAATTGTGCCCTTTGTAGTAGAATAATTCGTCTAATGGTTGTAGTTGTTTGATTTGATTGAAGAGTAAACTTTGGTAATGATTGTCGGTATAATGAAAAGATTGCCTCCTGGAAGTATTTTATTGATGAACTTGTCACGAAAAGCATAGCATTGCATTCCCGGTTATATTGTGTTGCCATAAACCTTCCTTGGTCTCAAATGGGTGTTTTCGCGCCGCAAGGTTTATTATTTTCATTGAAGCCCAATTTATGTTTAAATCATAGTAAATTTGTCCTGGAAATTTTTGCTATTATATTGTCCCTACCACGTCAAATCATCGAATATGAATAATCTGGTTTTTTAGATTCCATACTTTCCTCTTGGATTGTAGACGAAACGGCTTGTCGCAAATTGTCGAAACTCTAACTCCTTTAGAACAGCCGGAAATTCCTTAAATAAATTATCGAATAAGACCATTTTTCAATATATTTGTTCGTGAATTTATCGAATATCGAATTGATAAAGCGATGGTCGTTCGCTAGTTTGCCCCGAATTTCATATTCGATAGTTCGACATGGTAGGGACGATATGTAGCCCTTTCAGTCAGATGGAAAAGTTAGATTTCGCATGCGCGAAAATCTGGGGAAAATATTCCTGATGATTCCGCAGTTTTGAATTACCAAGACGATATGTAAAACTCATTAAAAACTGACGATGTCTTGTTTAGTTTCACACATTTAGTGCCTATAAGGTGAACTTAAAAACGAAACACCGCATCTAAAATCATCCATTCACGTCCAGATATGCAGTCCGACTTGTGGTCCAAGTTCTGAAGTTGGATCCGATATCGGATCGTGAATCGGCTTGTTGGATTGTTGGAATTGTAGTTGGACGAGTCGGAACATTTAGAGCGACGATTCGAAAGTCCCTCTAAATGTTCCTACGACAGGCGACGGAAATGGAGCGAGAGTGGGGGGGAGGGTCGGATCAAAGTCCTCCAACTTACCTCAGTCAGTGCTTGACCTTCACGCAATTTCGGTCTGCACTGAAACAATTTTTGGCTAGTGAGTGACGTAGACAGTCGTGAAAACAGACTAGTACTAATGTTGGATAGCATGTAGGGGCGTGAGGGGAGGCCACTAGCCAACTCGTAGTCCTACTAAGTTGGACAACAAATCGGAACGTGAATGGCCTGCTTAATGAATCAATTTTACGTATTTCCTCCATAACTTACTTTAAGAGTACATTCCTAATGGAGCGATTTTAGTGGCTAATAAACTCATCTAATCGTTTTTGTGGGAAAGTCATTTGCCTAGTTTCGGGGGAAGGGATTGGTTGCCGACATAGTGTCAACAAACACATAAATATATATGTGAATGCGGTTATATTTTAACGGTGCCTCGTAGGTACGATTCATGAAGATTTACAGACATTTTTCTGTGAAACCTCATAGGTTTCACCAACACCACCTTTGTATAGGTATATCTCGATGTATACGGTTGGCTTGGCTCAGGACCAAAACGCCTTCCTAGTGAAGCGAGCATTCTCCACCCTCCTACTCCTGATGAAATGTAGTATAGCAAGCCTTATTCAATCGATTTTTGTATTTGGTCTAGTGATTTAGTGAGGTGGGGTGTTTGAAGCATTACATTCAGACGGATATGAGATGTAGCGAGCAGCATGGGGAGTTGGAAGGCGGTTCGTTACTTAGAATTACATCCAGAGTTCAACTTCATTTTAAAAAAAAAAACTTGACGATTGCATCCCCTTCCTCCATCCACCATCTAGTTGGGTTCCGGCTTGAGCACTCCCCGGATTGGTCCGGGCTTTTATTGGTCGAAATTGGGAATGATATTTAGATCGAGTTTGTATATCCGGAGGTTGCCGATTGGAGGACGCTAAAAGGGGTCCCGGAATAAGATTGAAGGGATGGCCAACCCCTGGGGTGAACTTCAATACGGACTTCGGGGTCCCCCAACTTACAGCTCGCGCCATGACGTCCTGATGTCCGGTTGCTCGTCTGATGTTCCCTATGTGTATTAATTATATTCCGAATTATCTCTTGTAATCCTTTATCATAAATTGACGAACTGTATCCATGGGGGTTCGACACAATTTGTCAAAACCGTAAGCAATTAGGAAGTCTCTCTGTGGGAGCTTTATTAATATTCAAATAATTTATGATGATTACTGTAGCACGTTTACAGCTGAGCTCTGCGCTATGTGTTTTAAATCAGTAAGTAAGATCGATGAGAAATTGTTATTTACACTGAGACTCTTATTTTACTAAATTGAAATAATGTTCTGTAACTGTTCTGTTGATTACCAAAAAGTAAAGACAAATTCGGGCCTAGACACCCAAGAAAACATCACTGCAGAATAGGCATTGATTGACTAACCAGAATTACCACGAAATTTATTTTATTCAAGGAATTAACCCGGACCATCAAATTATCGAACCAATATATAAATATACATAGGAAAACTGGTGAAACTGGATCCAAACTAATCTACTATATATTTGTCAAATACCAATCACTCACTCACTCATCTATCAACGCCCAGCCCCAACCGCTCGACAGAAAATTTTGAAATTTTGCATAGACACTCCCTATATAACGTAGGCGCTCGCTAAGAAAGGATTTTTTGATATTCGAATTCTTAAGCATTTTTAGGGGAGTTTAAAGTTTAAGTTGGTTAGAGAAGGCAAGCCTAGGCAGCCTGCGTTGCTAGGACGATAAAGAACAGCTGTTACCTTACATTATCTATCTCATAGTATTATTTTTAATTGAGGTTAATTTCAACTATGATGGCAGACCTTGAATTACTAGAAATTAACTGTCCCTCATAGAGTTTTAATTGCGTTTCTTTTCTGCCTGTCCCCGTCAGATTGGCTTGCCATATTTTTGGAGAGTTAAATCGAGACACATTAATATGGGATGGGCATACCAGTGGGGGGGGGAATAAAAAGAGTACAAATTATAAGCAAAATGGTTGGTGAGTTTTAAGTCTAGCAACTAACGGGAAGGGGGAATCCTAAACTGTTAGTCTACCCAAACCTTAAAAATAAGAACGGAACTTTTTTTGCTACTTGATTTTCTTAAAAAAATCTCTCAGCCAAATAGTAGTGTCCGGCAGCTGGCAGCGCTGTGTAGGTAGTTCCAGCGTTTTACAGTTAGATTACTTCTCATTCCTTTGACACTGTGAGCAGTAGTAAAAATGTTGATTGTAGAAAAGTAACCGATTTAAAAAAGATTCTTATAAACATAAATTAATTACTTTTTACATCTTACAGCCTTTTCCGGGACATTGATAAAATCGGGCGGGACACCGAAACAATTGCAAAATACCGTGACAGTCCCGGTCAAACCGTGATGTATGGCATATCCTTAGGTTTTCCAGGTGAGGTAATAATATCCGGAACCCTTGCAATGCCTTCTCGCATATAACCTTGGTAATACTCGTAGATATATTGGGTGTTACCAACTGACTTCTTGGAAACATAAACTTTTAATTTTAACCCCCATTGAATAAAATATAGTATGACGGGAACCGTGCTGTAATAAACTGCACAGAATTGTATAGTAACGTAATTTTAATGAAACATTATTTAACGCAATAAAATAACTACTTATCTGCCGTGACGAAGCACGGGTATTCAGCTAGCTCACATATAAGTAAACCAGGATAAAACCTATGATGGTTCCAACTGCTTACTGCTATCTTGTATTAGAATTACACTGCAATCTTATGTTAGGAAAGGATGCCATCTATCTGCCCACCAGTCCTGCCATAGCCATGATGAAGGGGTGCTCATATTTACACCTGTGCCCATTTTCATCTTCTCCTCTAATAATAATGTAATAATATTACAAATTTTCCAAATCACACGATAGCATCGAAATGGAAACTCGTTTAAATGAAGCAGTTCCAGCGATTCATATTTATCTTTTAAATAATTGTAGTCTTATATTTTATGGTCCCAAATTATTTTTTTTTTAATTCTTCAGAACATATTAATGTATGCATTTAAATTTGTTACAAATAATGAACAAATCACCTAATTTGCTAATGTACTAATAAATATTAATAATAATTTATAATCTTCCATTTTTTCGTCAAAGCTTTTTCGAGACATTTATATTTTATATTAAATGTGTGATTTACAGAAAAAATCATTCTCGTTGTATAAACAGTCTTTAAGTTTTAATTTATTATAAATTTATGTTTAATTATAATTACTATTAAAATGAAAAACGTTAGTGACCTCTGATTTAGAGTTTAATCATTAAAAGAAAATGGTTGTCCATATGTTATTAAACTTTGTAGCTATAATAATTCTCACAAATAACGCCTATAATTTATAATTTTTGTGATGATTATCTAAGTGGTACTATGTAAAAGCTGTTCTATTATTGTACGGACTTTTTATATTAAGCTTTGAAATTGTTTCTCCACCGAGTTTCTCATAACAAAAGTCTGTAATAATACAAAATTACACACCATCGCCGACTATTATGACTTTTTAATAGAAAAATGAATATTGAGCTCAGTGCGGGAAAACATGAGCTGCTGATTTGTTAAAAAGATATTTACCCCATACAGACATTCGGTAATACAGCCCTGATGGGATTTTAATGCTTCTAACCCCACAATAAGGCAAGGCGAAACAGCATTAGAAAAACCACCACCGGATATTATTATTGAAAACGTTTAAATGTTTAAAGTACGGATAAAGAAAAAGTCGAAGTCACTCAATATGAAACCCATTTGATTACAAATGAGTGCCTTTTGGACGTACAATCAGCCCATGGACGACTGATAGAGGTCTTTATCGTATCCCAATGTATAATTGAATGGACCCCAATGGTGGATTACCTTTTACTATCTCTACTCCTCTAATGATGCCCCTATCAGAACTTGTATGGAATTTATGTGTTCTGCTCAAGATTTATGTGTCTTGTGTGTCCATTTGATTTTTGGAATCCGGCCATTTGCATGTACGGGGGGACGGGGGTATATTGGCATACAATCGGAACACAGTAATACTAGCTACTCCACCGTTGTATTATAAATACAAGTATTTATTAAGCTTTGTCCTTCGTTTCTTTTTTTTTAGCGATTTTCTAAGAAATCATGCTAATATAATTGAATCGATCCATGTAAAAAGAGCTTAATCAGTAGTTTTGAGAAAACGAGAAAAAACTGTCTACACCCTTCATTAGTTTTATTATTGTGCTATATTTTTTTTTGTCTGAGTACCCCATACTGACACAACTATATATGAAACATTGGTTATTACTAACAAATGCATTATATTATTAAAATATAATAATAGTGATTGGAGTGAAGCTCTTCTTGCATGGAACAGCCTAAAGAGTACCTCCTTGCAAAATATAATCTAAAACACATTATAGGATATATTGAGTAACAGTCTATTATCAATGGTACAATATGTAAGAAATATTTGCATGATACAAAGTTCATACAATGAGTAATGTAATGCTTAATCGTCTTGAACTTCTTCATCTATGTTTATAGTTGTTGGCCAACCCAATATTTCATAGTAAGAATTTTTGTGCTCTTCTGAAAAGTATGGCATCAACTTCTTAATGTCTTCAATTTTTTCCTGCTTGATGGGGACCTTCCTTCCTGGGTAGGCAAAATTAGGAGGGAACAATGGAGCCTGAAGGCCTTGGCGTAAACGAAAGGTATGTGCTACAATGCCGTTAATGAATTTTTTTGCTACATGTTTTTCTATGGCAACAATGTATTGTACTAAAGCCCTCTTAACATAGAATTGTGTAATGACCGTCAGAGACAACGGGCTGAATCTCTTTTTGCATGGATCGATTCAATTTTTTTTTTTTTTTTTTTTTTTTTTTTTTTTTAACGGCGCATCAACTATTTGGCTATTAGCGCCAGTCTATCTACAGGTTGCCACCCTTTTCTAATGCCAACAGCACGTGGTCGGTCACACATTCAGGTACTGACCACGCCCGACGTTGCTTAACTTCGGTGATCTACGGGAACCGGTGTATTCAACGTGGCTATGGCCGTTGGCCCGATTCAATTGTATAAAATATTTTTTTCTTTCAAATGTTGTTTAGGGGCAGCCAGAATTTTAAAAATTTGATTATTTTACTAGATATAATATTTATCATTTTAGAAATGTTTAAAACATTTGATAATTTTAAAAAATTACGACGTTATAGCATGCTACATTTTTACAGACTAGGGCACATGTGTCAAAATGTAGCTTACATTACATACTTAAAAAACAATTTTTGCGGGAAAATCTTCGGAAGTCCTTATATAACAATAATTGGGTATGCGTAAATCAAAATTTTTTCGGCTCTTTTTTTTAATGTAAACAAAATTGTAATAATTACGTTTTTTTTTTTTTTTGTTTTTTTTTTCTTTCGTTCAAAACTGCAAAGGTATTCACGTCAGATGACTTCAAAAGACATCAAAGGATCTGCAATACAATTTTTTATAATTGTATTTGGAAATGTTAAAATTGGTTCACAACTGAAGAAAATAGCAATACGTATGAAAAGTGAAGCAAAATGTAGATATTTTTAAATCATTTTTTGTTGGCAACTTAAAATATATTTAGGTCCTTCATATTCTATGAAATAAATTTCGATTAAATATACGTAATAAAACAACCCATTAAATTTCGTTTTAATCGGATTGATAGTTTTTGCATTATAATTTTGCAATCGAGGTATTAGTGAAACCTATAACATTTTTCAAATTGTTCCAAAATCCAAACAAAATGCTGTAGCTTTCAAAAACGTTGAATATCGGTTAATATTGACAGCTTCATGATCCGCCGTTAAAAACGTGATTTTTTCGATTTTTTGTAAAATAAACATAAAAAATATTACGGGAAAATATTAAATTATGCATACGTCAATTTTTGTTATATAAGGTCTTCCGAAGATATTCTTGCAAAAATTACCATTCCCCACATCAATATCCAACAAAAAACAGATGAATCCTGTTGGGATCCATTTGTTTGTCGAATAACTACTTTTTTTTTTTTTTTTTTAACTGTTCCCTACATGATACCCCCAAGTTCTACTCGCATTTGCAACCAAGTCGTTTGCGCCGAACTTTTTAAAGGTTGCCACCCTTTTTGAACATCCATGGCAATGCAGGGACTTTTTTCGAACGGCCTATACAAAAATACTGAACCTGCTGCAGGCGGAACTCCAACCAGCATCCCCTTAATTAGGAATCAAATACTTGTTCCCGTTTTATCACATCTAAGTTGTAATAAAATAAATAAAATTATTTTATCATCTAACATTACAGAAATACAACAATGTAATATTTAGAGGTTAACTGACCTGTTAGGTCGTTCTGGGTCGACTAAAAATACGAATGTTGATAAATAGGTTTTGGATAGGAATTATAATTAATACATAACACTATCACGCGCAATAATCAGTTCTGATACGTATCATACACAAAACAACAGGTTTGTGACAACACAGTTAGCTAGGTAATCAAACATTTATTATTCAAGTATACCAATGCAGTTACATACCTTTCACGCTATTTGAATGAAACATTTCCTTAACGGCAAAACAAAAAACACAAATCAACATTTATCAACAAATCAACATGCTTTATCAATAAATGAGTGTCAAATACTTACCCAATAAATAACAAAAAGTTTTGAAATGATCAGCCGATTCAGCTTAAATAAAAACAACGGCAACAAACAAAAAACGAAATGATTATTTCCCTAGCCACCTAACACCACGTATTTTAACGCTCAAATTCTGCATTTTTTGAAGATCTCTCATTGGCACCAAATTCCTCAAATTTTGGATGGTTTCCTGGACAAATAAATTATAGATTACAATTCAGCGAATGAATCTACATGAAAAACGTACAATTATATATTACAATTCAGCGAATGAATCTACATGAAAAACGTACAATTATAGATTACAATTCAGCGAATGGATCTACATGAAAAACGTACAATTATAGATTACAATTCAGCGAATGGATCTACATGAAAAACGTACAATTATATATTACAATTCAGCGAATGGATCTACATGAAAAACGTACAATTATAGATTACAATTCAGCGAATGGATCTACATGAATAACGTACAATTATAGATTACAATTCAGCGAATGGATCTACATGAAAAACGTACAATTATAGATTTCAATTCAGCGAATGGATCTACATGAAAAACGTACAATTATAGATTACAATTCAGCGAATGAATCTACATGAAAAACGTACAATTATAGATTACAATTCAGCGAATGGATCTACATGAAAAACGTACAATTATAGATTACAATTCAGCGAATGGATCTACATGAAAAACGTACAATTATAGATTACAATTCAGCGAATGGATCTACATGAAAAACGTACAATTATAGATTACAATTCAGCGAATGGATCTACATGAAAAACGTACAATTATAGATTACAATTCAGCGAATGGATCTACATGAAAAACGTACAATTATAGATTACAATTCAGCGAATGGATCCACATGATTCTTTTTCAAATCCTTAACTGCAGTTTTTGGGAATTTGTAATCCGTTCTAGCGTATTGTTTTGGACTGTACTCAAAATGTTGAGGGCGACCCCGCCGAACGTACCTCAGACTCGGATTTAGTACGTGAACATAATGTTTTTGTATTTTGTGTTCATGTATTTATTTATAGACAAACAGGCACGAATTTCTCTCTTTTGAATTCATATTCGTAGAAATATTATATCACATATTTATTATTTAAATTTTTTTCTATTACAACATTATTACAATCAGATTTAAACTTAATTATACTTGAGGTCTCCTTGAGGCTCGGTCTTTCTATATATGGCTTAAATGTCCTTAGATAAGGATTGTAATGAAAAACATATACAAAAACAAGAAACCGGATGGGGTTACGGCGAAATGTCAAATTCGCAGGACGAGTAATAAAAAGTTTTTGATATTAATTTATTTTTTTGTTTTCGGAGTCCCGCAACTTCCACAATGTATCTCCATTTCTAGTGTAATAATTTTAATAAAGTCCCACTCTGAGAAAAAATGAAATAAATATAATAATAAAACATAAAGTAAATTAATAAAAATTCCTCAAAAGTTGGCAAAATAAGGGGGTATCTACACATGTTTCTGAAGAAACTCTCAATTATGTCAATATGAAATTTAATTAAATGATAAAAATCTTCAAACAAAAGTTAACTATGATTACAACATTTCATTAAATTTTAGTTGTATTTTTATTATTATATTTAAATTTATGCATGAATATAATGCATTATTATGTAGAGAGAAGTAAATGTCTGATAATTTATTTATTTGCTTGATTCCCGCAACTTTGGAGATGGTCTCTTTCCATAGTTTTATAACATTAAAAAACAGTCCCAGTCCTAAAAAAATAAAAAATAGATAATATTTAAAAAAAAATAAGATAAAATAATAAGTAATGAGATAATATAAAATAATATAGAAATTATTACCTCAAAATAACTATTATAAATCGGTACTATTTTTCCTTTTGTTCTAGATAAATGTCAATTCAAAACCTTTTTTGATTTTAAGAATTAAATTATGACCCAATTATATTTAAATTTTAGATGTTTTATTAAATTTCAGAGTAAATATTGTTTGTCTTTAAATGTTGGATAAGCTTTTTTTAAAATGGAAGAAAATGGGATACACAAATTAGCTACAGGGCTTTAAAAGTTCAAGCGTTTTAGACTTACTAGTACAAATAAGGCGAGAATCCAAGCACATTTTAAACCGCTGGAAGTAAAAAAAAGAAATAAACCACTTACAAGGCTTAAAACTCGTCGACAGTTCATGTCGAGGAGATGAGAGATGGAAAAGATACAAAAGAGTTGCGACTCTAGAAGCCTATTAGAGGACATCCCATTGTCAGGATAGCTAGTGTTAAAAATGGCAGGAATGGGGAATTCTTTTAAAAGCAGGACAGTCGGAGGATGTAGTCCCCAGGATGGAACAAAAGGTTTGGACAAAAAAAAAAGAGTCAGGAAGATGAGGAGTTGAAATGGGATTGAAAACGATTTGAAAGAAAACTGCAAGAGCCATTAGAGACAGACTAGGCTTGTGAATTATACACAGGTATGGTTAGGGACTTATTAAAAAGTAAGCACCTCTGTGCTTTATGCTTCGCCTTCTGCTCTTAATGACACATCTACCGCATGCAAATACACTCACAAGTTGCTGTCTTCGTCTCTCATCTACCCTTACTTGTAGTGGTAAGTATGCTTGAAGGAAATACCTTGTAATCTAGTCTTCTGTTAAAGCTCACTAACAAATTGTATTCCTTCTTCAAACGCATCTCATCAGTTTATTTATTCTTCTTGGATATTTACTAATTACTCATAAAAATAAATAAAAAAATAATAAATCAGTCCTGTAACAGGCCACAAGGGCCTTGAGGGACAGATACAGGTACTATAGAAATATCTGATTTTCCCCTTTGGTGTTTCGACTGCACATTTTTCTAATGAGCACACTGACTCTATCGATGAAATATTAGCCGATGAAAAATATCAAGACTTTTCACTTCTTAGAGGCCGCAGAACATGCTAGCAAAATTTAATTACTCTGATAATATCTAAAATCACTTTTATCACCTCCGGAGTTAAATAATATGTTGAAGAGGATAACAGACTTATGACTTATGATTAAAATTCACTAATGTCATCCCATAAAAAATAAAATAATGAAATTAAAAAAAAAATATTCGTTTAACATAGGAATTTCTTATGGCATAGGTCGATTTGCCACGTATTTAATGCTGAACTTACGGACAAACATTCACCAACATGAGGCCAGAGGCGATACGATTTTGACAGCTCTATAACATTATTTGATGTTCCTAACCACAGTTCGTTTAAAAAAATATTATATTGTTATTTATAATAAGTATCACATATAATAAGTACTACAAACTATTTTTCGGTGAACTGATGGCCTGAAATTCTGATAGAATTAAGTGTAACAGCATTACCCATTCTGGTTTCCTATATCAACGTGGAAAAGAGGACCCTACTGCTTGTGCAATCAAAAATTATTGAGTAAACCCCATATACTCTTAAAAATCATCAGATCCACAAGTCTGCTATTTCTGAAGGGAAAAGCAGATCCTATTACTTCAAAAGGGAAGAAATAAACATGACTATCATGAAAAAAATATGTAGCCTAAACTTGATTTAAGGTTAGTATGTTGAGCATTGCAGTTTTATTGCTTGGGTAATATTTTAATAAAAAAAAAAAAAGCAATCCGTTATGAGCATCAGTGGGAATGCAGTGACGCAAAGGTCGTTAACATGTAAAACATATATGCTCTTAAAATGCCTTCAAGTAATAATTCATTTTGACGCTGTGCTATACGAAATGCCCCCTTTCTGCCGGGAGTCCCGCCACACCCATATTGTATTTGTTCAATAATAAAATTGTGGGCTTCCGCGCACTGTTTCTCCGTTGTATTTTTGTATTGTTTGAGGGATTGGGGTGGGGGAGGGAGCAGGACTTTTGGGACAAAAAGGTCAAATTTATTACATAATTGATGAGGATAGTATGCCGGCATTAAACACATCCGCATCGGATCCCGTAATCTTTACAAATGGCCCGAAAGCGTGATGTCCCGTTGTATACTAACAATATTTTGACACCGGGGTTCCAGCTAGCAGATTTTATCTCTCTCTCGCACCGATTTATGCTCCCAATTAGAAATAGATAGAGCTTCGCGTTGGATATGTAGCATGGCTGCAGGGGTTGGATATGGATATGAGAGCAGGAGATTAATCAAGAAAGGGGCGATATGGTTCTCTGAAGGTAAGCATCAACCGTCTGTCATGGCTGACGCTCTCTGACTGGTAGCGATTACGCAGAAGCCATCTATGACAGGCCGAATCAATGAGGTCTTTCATAAAAGATATAATACAGAAATGGAATCACTTCCATATGCTTAAATGAAGTCCTCTTTAAGCTTGAATGATATGGATCAGACAAAGCACTTTTATTTATTTTTTTCTTTATTGATAATTTACAATCTGTACAAATATTTACAATAAGTAAATTTGTTCAAACGGCAATACACTGGATAATATGGGTGGAAAAGGCAGACATTACTACCACGCTCAATGACAGTTATGGTCTTGTCTTATTTTAATGCAAACTTGGTTTAACTATACACGCTATGTACAATATTTACACTTGTGATAAGCTGTCTCGTAGCCATTGGCAGCGGAGGTGTCGAGGAGGATTATCAGGAATAACATTTGAAGAGAGGGATCTGCCAAGAGGATTGGGGTGGGCTGGGAGTTTAGAGAAAAAAATCAGGAATCGGGATTTGGCTAAATCATGGACAAAGGGTAAATCAGGGTCAAGTTTGTGACGTAGAAACGGGCGTCGAGGATTTTACGGAGGACTTTGGATTGGAAACGTTAGATAATGTTTATATTTAGGCTTAGCCGATCCCCATAGTTCTATCCCCATAGTTTCAAATTTCAAATTCCAATATCTTATTTTCATATCTAAACGTATAATAAAAGTTGTAACAGATTGCTGTCTGTTTGTGCCCGCTAATCTCAGAAACAGCTTGTTCGATTTAGTTGCAGTTTTCACTAATTTATTGTGGTAATCTTCACTTAATATTTAATGTTTGTTTCGGCAATGTAAAGAATCACGTCAACGTTTGTAGGTTGTAGCCGAGAGCCCTTTCCCCGATCTAACCTCCTCAGATATTGCTGATGAACTAATGAGGAATTTTTAAAAGTCTTCATCGATCCTTCAGCTGCCGTAATTTTTACCACGGACCAAGGAATGTAGCTATTCAGGTTCTACTCATGAATGAATTTTGAAACATTTATTGAAATCTTCTTCAGTAGTCCCTGTTATGATTTATATGTATGTGTATATTCTATATGAATGCCCGTGCTTCGTCACGGCAGATAAGTAGTTTTTTATTTTATTGCGTTAAATAATGTATCATCAAAATTAACGCTACTATATAATTTTTTATTATAGCATGGCTCCCATAAGTAATCAAAGTACAATGTTTCTTGAAACCGGGGCGCTCCAGACCAGTGTCAACAAGCAGATAACCTTGAGATAACCCGTTATCTATAGGTTACCAGTAGCAGCAGTTTAACCAGTACAGGTTAAAATTAAATAATAAATTACGTTAAAATTTAAAAATGTATGTTTCTCAGATGTAATTTCGAAACACCCATTATATTTGCGAGCATTACCAAGAAGTATTCTGACTGGGGATGCCGATGGGTGAGGAGGCTATGCAAGGGTTCGGGATATTATTACCTCGGATGGAACATCACCAGGAAAACTCTATGGGGGACAAGTTGAAATGAACCTCAATTAAAATGGTGATTTTGTCCCTCATAGCGTAAACTCAATGAGGGACAGTTAATTTCTAGTAATTTAAGGACTGCCATCATAGTTTAAATTAACCGCAATTAAAAATAATACTATGAAATAGGTACAATACGGTGTCAGCTGCTCTGTTATCGTCCTAGCAACGCATGCTGCGTGGACGAGCATGCTCTCTTTAAAACTAAAAATTCAAATCCCCTTTAAAAATACCTAAAAATTTTAATGTCAAAGAAACCTTACTTGCAAGTGTTTACATGCTAAAGGGAGTGCCCATGCAAAATTTCAAATTTTTCTGTCTGGTGGTTTGGGCTGGGCGATAATAGGTCAGTGAGTGAGTGAGTGGTATTTGACAAATATATTAAAATTCCTGTAGTTTTAACTTTTCTCAAAAACGATTAAAGATATCACCTTCAAAATACAGCATTCGAGAGAGTGAGAGATACAGAGAGATAGTGAAAGGTAGGGGGTGTTGGTGATGATTCTGTGCTACTGCTTAATTTGCATCGTAGGTGAAGCTCGGGGGCAAAAAAGAGTAGCGATGATGATGATGAGGGACGAGCTAGATGTTGGCCCACCATCAACAGTTTTACATATTTTGATGACCCCCGCTGATAACATCACCACTCGTTCGCCCTCTCACTCCTACTAATGATAGTCGCTTTATGTGAATAAACTATAACTCAACATCTTATACTTCAAATCTTGATAAAGCCACTGGTCTGTGTGTGTGTGTGTGTGTGTGTGTGTGTGTGTGTGTGTGTACATCTGTTCTTTTCTACAGTGCTACCAACAACACACACTGCTACCAGTCTTACTCACTTTTTTTTTTATCTTGGTTCCCGTTTTGAACTACTTCTACCAGCTCTCTATTATATCGGCCGTCAAAAAATCCACTCACCATCTCCCTTTCCTAATCAATAGAAAATGGAACGGAAGCACTATGTAAATTGCACTTTCCAAGATACGGCCGGTTGATTCCCATAAATCCGAGAAATAACAGTTTAATTGTGTGAGAACAAAAAGATGTTGGTTCTGATAAGATGGGGGCCGATCAAGATGTCGGTCCATTAAGTGAGGGAGGCTTCTTATGTTTTCACCGGACCTAATAGCCGATGTCATAACCTGCTCCTTTATCAAGGGAACATTTCTACAGACCAACGAACATGAGACAATGTTAAGGGCAGTGGCACATATTCTTCACCTCGCTATCTTGCTTCTTGTACAGTTAACACTCTTCCTCTAATTATGACAATTATTGCTTGAAACGTTAAAGGTAATGTGCAAAAGTTTAACATTTATTTTTCCTTCATCACTCCATCGGGATGATATCCGCTTATGAGCTTATGACTTCAAGCCGATGATGAAATGCCACGAGTGTCCTAAGGGACAGATATTATAGAGGTATCTGATTTACGATCATACGGCACACCAGGGAGATAGTGTAGTCAGTACTATGCCCCGTCCGCCGCATTTTCCCCTTGCTGCTTCGACTGCTAGCGTCATTAGCACCAAGGTACCCAACAATAAATTATATAAAGGCTGGGTTGGCCTAGGGACGGTCAGGGAGGCAGAATCCAACCCATAAACGAAGACACTAGAAGATAAAAATCTTTAGGGCTTGCTCGGGATTTGAACTCAGGTCCTCCAGAATATTAGTCCAGTGCTCTGCCACTGAGCTACCTCGCCCTCTTCAGAACCCATAGGCCACGAAAACACTAGTGGTTCTAATTTAATTAATCCCATCCTTCCTGCAAACATTATATATTTTTAAAAAATTGAATAAAAAATAAAATAAAAATATCTCCTGTTTTATTATTTAAATTATTTCATTATTGTTATTTTAATTACTTAATTTTAAAACTTTATACTTAGAGCTTCACCTAAAACGAAAATTTCTTTAGTTTCGGTCATCCAGCCATTTTTACACTAAAAGAAAAATAAACTGAAGTATTAACCTATCGCCAAACCCCCTTATTTCTCCTTTAACTCACCTATTTCCAATATTTATAAACAATTTTTATTTTTATCAGTTTGTTTTTTAAAAATTTGTTGGAAGTATATGTAAATATTGTATTATATGCAATTATAATATTTGAATGCTTTATAATTATTACTATTATAGTTGCCCTGTACAGACACAGTTCCTTTGTAAGGAGCTTTTGCCGATTATTTTTCTAATTACGGTAAGTAGATGTTTAACGTGGAGTTAGAATGAGTTTTATAGTTATTAATATATTATATTAGATATTAAATGCATATATATATATATATATATATATATATATATATATATATATATATATATATATATATATATAATGTACATTCTAGGTTTTATTTTTAAAAATACCAAAAAAGCTTACAGAAAAATGTCAGATATTGATAAGGAACTCTTGGCTGCTGGCTGCAACCACAATAAAGGTGAATTGAAAAAACAAGAAGGGCTTCACCACAAGGCATTTATTAATGAAGCCTTATAGTAACCGAGGTCTCTGTTCTCAGTCGGTTATTTTCAATTTTCTCTTAATAGGTCATTTCTTAACAAAAAAAAAAAAAAAAAAAAAAAAAAAAAAAAAAATAGAGAGAAAAGAAAAGAATGTGCTGAAATTGATGTCCTTGACTTTGGACTTGTACCCTATCAGAAGTTTGCTTCAAGTATTTACTTGAAGTAAACTTACTTATACTTACTTATTACTTGAAGATATTTATTTTCTTAGAGACCTCTAAAGGAAGAGGAATCTTTACAAAATAACATAAACAAAAATGACAATATAGTATTAATTTATAAATTAAGTGTTCATGATGAGAAAATTAAACATGAAACGAAATAAATATCAAATAATCGGTGATAAAATAAGGTTATAATTATAATAATGTTATGTCTACCCGTAAAAACGAATTATATAAAATAAGAAAATAAATAAACCGATCGACAATGATTGTAAGATCAGAAATGTTTATTTATACCATATTTTAGAAATTGTTTGACACTTAAATATCACTTTTATATTATAATCATTTGAAAAGATCTTGCTGTTGTTTTCTGTTGATACTATAATGCATATTTCTGTTAGGATTTGGAAAGTTTACAATGAAAATTCTTTATATTTCACTGATAGTTTGAAATCAATGGCATTTTTGTGTTAATAATTGGAGGTATGTGTAAAAAAAAGAATCACTTTCGTAGCAGATGCTCATGAATAAATAAATAGACAATAAATCTAAATATGAGTGATTATATTCAAAAATATATTACCTAAATATATTATCTCTTTTTTTTCTGATTTACTGTTTTTCCCCAGTTTTTAATAACGTGTATATTTTTTTTTTTTAATTTTGTATATTTTTTCCTATGAGGTTCTATACTATATAGAACTATATATATATATATATATATATATAAAATAATAAATAAAAAAAAACGGAGATAAAATATTTTTAAAAAAATATTTGTCAATATCATAGACGATATTTAGAAATAATGATATCAGTTATATGTTATTATAATAATAAAATCTATCTCTGGAAATATATTTTTAACCATATACCTATAGACTTTAAACATCTGATTCTCAACGGCTATTTCTATTTTACCAGTGGAAGGTCTTCCTCAGTTTCAGCTCCAATGAGATGTACACAGTTAAGTTTCTCCTGAAGAGGTGTCTAGTGACGTGAAACATGTAAAGCACCAAATAAAAGAAATTAATAAGAAGTTGACGATTTCTTTAAATAAACGACCTTCACCCATTTTATTAATATATTATTGAGATCAAAGGACCACAATCTTATAACATGCAAAACTTATTGTTTATAAATTAAGTACTTCTGAGTGGTTAAAGGTTTTCACTATGGTTTGTAATAATTTGACACTAAACAAACGCATATGTTCATAGCAAAGAAGTACACAATTGTGAGCGTTTTTTTTTGTGTGTGTGTGTGTGTTTTCTGAAGAAGTATGTTTTTTTCGGAAAATCCTCCCCTTTGAAGGAAGAGCACTATTTGGGATTGTAAGGACTGCGTGGGAGGAACAGGAACGGATTTGTCAAAATGACGAATATATATGGAGACATCTGCCTCCACGCCCTTTTTGTCAAATCTAAGAAACTATATCGGGCTCGAGAATTTTAATTTAGCTTAAGTTTAGTAGTCTCCATTTATTATTGGCATTGCAAAATAAGTGCATCGCTTTAAAGATGATTTCGCTCTTTCGCCTCGTCATTGTATGATGTATGATCTAATGAACGGAAGATAATTTATTCTTTAATTATGTTAATAAACGTCTGGTTATTCAGCTGAGGTATTAAAATTATTATTTAAATTTTAACGTCCATTTATTATTAACAAAGAATTTTTGGACCGGTTATCTAAAGGTTACCACCCTTTTCTAGCCAGGATAGGGCTGATGCCTTTTCTTTTTTTTCCAAAGAAAAGCCACTATCCCTAGTGGGAATGGGGGTATCCTTCCTAATGCCACCTTCTATATCCTTCCTAATTTACGCAGGAGTAAGACCCTCTTTACCAAAGAATTTAATTACTGCACGGTACTCGAGTTTGAACATTGTAAAAATGGGGAGTTTCCTTCAAGGCTGGACACTGACTGACAAGACTGAGGAAGTGCAGGCGATGGGTATGGAGTGAGCAGGCATGGACCTGCATATGCGTGCAGGTCCCGGCACGTTTGAAGGAGGGGAAGCAGGACAGGCCGGAATCTTATGGACCTTACCTCGTATATCCTTCCTTATATCACCTTCTATATCCTTCCTAATACCACCTTCTATATCCTTGCTAATACCACCTTCTATATCCTTCCTAATACCACCTTCTATATCCTTTCTAATACCACCTTCTATACCCTTCCTAATACCACCTTCTATATCCTTCCTAATACCACCTTCTATATCCTTGCTAATACCACCTTCTATATCCTTCCTAATACCACCTTCTATATCCTTTCTAATACCACCTTCTATACCCTTCCTAATACCACCTTCTACGTCCTTCCTTATACCACCTTCTATATCCTTCCTAATACTACCTTCTATATCCTTCCTTATGACACCTTCTATGTCCTTCCTAATACCACCTTCTATATTCTTCCTTATATCACCTTCTATATCCGTCCTAATACCACCTTCTATATCCTTCCTAATACCACCTTCTATATCCTTCCTAATACCACCTTCTATATCCTTTCTAATACCACCTTCTATACCCTTCCTAATACCACCTTCTACGTCCTTCCTAATACCACCTTCTATATCCTTCCTAATACTACCTTCTATATCCTTCCTTATATCCTTGCTAATACCACCTTCTATATCTTTCCTAATACCACCTTCTAAATCCTTCCTAATACCACCTTCTATATTCTTCCTTATAACACCTTCTATATCCTTCCTTATAACACCTTCTATATCCTTGCTAATAACACCTTCTATATCCTTCCTTATACCACCTTCTATGTCCTTCCTAATACCACCTTCTATATCCTCCCTTATACCACCTTCTACGTCCTTCCTTATACCACCTTCTATATCCTTCCTAATACCACCTTCTATATCCTTCCTTATACCACCTTCTATATCCTTCCTAAAACCACCTTCTATATCCTTCCTAATACCACCTTCTATCGTATATCCTTCCTTATATCACCTTCTATATCCTTTCTAATACCACCTTCTATATTCTTCCTTATAACACCTTCTATATCCTTCCTTATAACACCTTCTATATCCTCGCTAATAACACCTTCTATATCCTTCCTTATACCACCTTCTATGTCCTTCCTAATACCACCTTCTATATCCTTCCTTATACCACCTTCTACGTCCTTCCTTATACCACCTTCAATATCCTTCCTAATACCACCTTCAATATCCTACCTAATACCACCTTCTACGTCCTTCCTTATACCACCTTCTATATCCCTGTCAACACCTCCTTCAATAACCTTCGTAAGATCATCTTATCGGTAATAAGAATAAATTGATTATGTACTTGGGAGTTTTCTTGTAAATAAATTTGTATTCACAAATTATAATGTGAATGTTTGTGAAATCACTTGATTTTTTGTGAATCTTTACAATTTTTCCTGTGAATTTATTTGTATTTACAGGAAAATTTGGGAATAAAATTTTATTTGTATTTATATATTTAATATACGTGAATACAAATAAATTCGTATTCATACTTATGTTACCAATTCGCACTGAACTAATGTTACTAATAGTCGGAGAGCTGGTAACGCACTTTTCATGAAGTGTTTTATGCACCTTGAAATTTTGCTATAATGTATCTCTTGGGTAGATGAGAAGGTAAGTATATGTTTCCTGGACATACCTTGGAACACCAGGTACTGGGCATAGGGGAAAGGTGCAAAACAATATTGCCTAAAAATAATGTTTTATCTAGAAGCCAACTATCATTAGTGTAAAAAAAATTAAGGCAATTTTACAATGAATAATAAGTAAGGCAGACGCTTTTAAGGGGGTTAAATTGTAAAAAAAAAAAATTACCTAGTTTTTATTTTTAATATTAAATTAAGTTAATATTAATTTAAATTCACGCTGCGATTTAAACAGCGTGTTCAATAAACATATTTGAAAATAATTACAAAAGGGCAGACACTTTTGTGGGGTTTAATTATCATAACATAATGATAATTGTTGCCTATGATAGACAGCAATATACTGCGTGTAACCGTAAGAATGAATGAGAGCATCGCGCATGTGTGGTTATTTTCTGTGCTCTCATTGGTTCTTGCTCACATGATCTTGCCAGCTGTTCCGGTTTAAATGGCAGCGTGTATAAAACTCTCATTTAATATTAGAATAAAAACAATTAAGTTTTTTTTTTGTTTACATGTTACACCTCTTAAAACTGTCTGCCTTATTTATAATTCATTGTAAAATTGTCTTAATTTTACAATGAAGATAGTAATGCTTCTGAATAAAACTCTATTTTTGGGAAATATTTTTTTGCACCTTTCCCTAATGCGCAGTACCTGGTGTTCCATGGTAAGTCCAGCCAACACATATATACCTTCTGATTAACCCAAGAGGTACATTATAGCAAAATTTCAAGGTGCATAAAACACTTCATGAAACGTGCGGTTACTGGCTCACGAACTACAATAGAACAGGCCTCTTTAATTGAAATGTTTTCGCCGTAATAAAATCAATACGTAAGCCATAATACTGTATTTTTAAAGGATAGAACGGAGAAAAATATATAATAACAAACATACGGAATAAAACATTAAAATTGACAGATAAAAAAGTAAATGGCCCATCGGGCATTGGAATAAAAGAAAAACAATGTAATTTAAAGGGCAGTTAGGACAGAGAGTTTGTACAGTAACAATCGATACTCAACGGCCAACTGAGGCAATTCAATAAATTATTGACATCTGTGTAATGGTCCAAAACTTTGATAACTGGGGCCTAGATATTTACTGTTCCCTGAAATGTCCTGTTTATATTTGCTCGCGGCCATTAGAGAAACTTACTTCAATTAGAATTGGTCCAAGTTAACTAATAACCTTAAGTAATGTCGCTACGATTTTTAGCGGCATCTGGTTGTTGAGTTTCAACTATTGCAAACTTCCAGGCCTTGGGACCGGTTGTACTTTCTCAAGTATTGGAATATTTTCTAGTTAAATTGCTATTTAAACCGAAATCATTTTAACCAAGCAGTAGGAACGTTGGGCCAATCTGACCCTGCGATATCTATCTCAGGAGCTGCGTCATCTTAGCGCGGTTCCGTTCATATTCCTAATGCTATTAGCAAAGGAATAGAACCAGTTATTGGTAGGTTTTGAACTAAGCCGTTAAATAATTTATTAATAGGCACCTTGAAGCAGTCGAATCAGCAAGGGGAAGATCAGGTGTTCGGAGAATAGTACTTAGCACACTATCTTCCTAGTGTGCCGTGTGGTCATGAATCAGATACCTCTATAGTATCTGCCCCTCAGGGCCCTCGTGGCCTGTTACGGGATTTATTTTTATTAGTAGGTTTCGATTATATAAGTATAAATAAGTATATATATATATATATATATATATATATATATATATATATATATATATATATATATATATACAAATTATGTAACTACTAAATCGATTTTGATCCGAACTTAAAAGAAAAGATAGTTTTTATCTAATTATTGACCTCAATATTTGTTGTTCAAATTAAATTTTTATTATACGACAATAGTGCATATTTATTGGTTAGTTCTATGAATTCCTAATAATTGGCGGCATATGTTAATTCAATGAAACAACTCTATAGCATCTGGTTGCGTTGACTTCCGGTAGGCTTTTCGTTTCGATTTCTTGGCAATACATTCTACTCAACGTCAAATTTAATCATTTATTTTGATATAAATTATTCATTTATTTTGATTTAATTTATTCATTTATTTTGATTTAATTTATTTATTTAAAATAAAATTATTGTCCATTTTTCCCCCAATTTTAGCACTTTCCTCCGAAGGAAAGTAGTTGGAGGTTGGACTCATGACGGAATTTTTGAAAATTTCTTCAAATCTTTATCGATCCTACCTAGTAGACACCGAAAATGACCCCCGTTAAAATTTATATATATCTATATATATATATATATATATATATATATATATATATATATATATATATATATATATATATATATATGTGTGTGTCTGTTAACACGATAGCGGCCAGAGTTTTTGTTTTTTCGTCACGAAACTTGGTATATAGCATTCAATTAGCAAACGATTGAACGAGTTCGTTAACCACCAAAGTCGGTCCACCGGAAGGGGGGGTTTATCCCGAACCCAAAACACTAATTTGACTATGTCAGCCGTAATATTTGTTATATTTCAACGAAACTTGGTATTCGTAGTGGTAATATAGAGAGAAAAGTGAGATATAAAAATGAACTAAATCGGTTCATTAGAAGGAGGGGTTTACTCCGGACCCACAATACCAATTCGCCACTACCAGCCGTGATTTTTGGTATATTTCGATGAAACTCGGTATTCGTAGTGGTAATCCACAGGTAAATAACTGTTGTAAAAATAAACTAAATCGGTTCATTAGGAGGGGGGGGGGGGTTTACTCCGGACCCACAATACCAATTCGCCACTACCAGCCGTGATTTTTGGTATATTTCGACGAAACTCGGTATTCGTAGTGGTAATCTACAGGTAAATATGTGTTGTAAAAATAAACTAAATCGGTTTATTAGAAGGGGGGGTTTACTCTTGACCCACATTCTTAATATACTCATACCGGTCGTAATTTCTGCTGTATTGTAACGAAACGCTGTATACGTCGTGGGTAACTCATGAGAAAGAAGTGTTGTAAAAATGAGCTGAATCGGTCAATCGGAAAGCGGGGGTTTAATTTGTAATATATTTCAATAGAAAAGCCCGTCAGACGTAGGTTCACAAAGCCGCCGCAAGGAGCGCTTTCTACCACTAGAGTGACTGTATCCTGTTCCTGCGTTAGATCAAAATACGATAATATGAGGGTTTTTGTATTTATTACGTAGTGTAATAGGTACCATGTGTAAACATAACTCTGGAAGCAAATTATTAATTGAACAGTTACTCATTACAAATTTAAAAGAGAACTATTCATGTTTTTATTTTATTTATGTAGGATATTTTAAGCAAATTGTTCTGGAAAGCAATCTACACTACCCAAATTCTGAGGAAAGTGCTTAGTTATGCAGCTCCTGCGTGACGGACTTTTAGTATAATGCCGCGGAAAACCATCACAACGTCCATTCGTGATAGCAAAAGAAGGTATGACCAGGAATATTGTGCACTAATTATAAATAATATAATAATATTAAATTTTATGTAATTCGATATAACGGAAATAATGGTTTACACAAATCTCATCTACCTGTTTTATAAATTTAGTTAAAGTTCACATTAATGAAATATGAATTCAAAAAGAGTATGTTGGTATATTCTTCAATTCTCTTTAAAAATCCGGCGGAACGTTTTATTCTTAATTTATGATTTAAAACCCGTTATATAAATAGGAGTGCAACCACAATAGCTACTACATTTGTCTGGAAAGTTCTGAAAGCAGTGTACGTTATTTAAAAAAAAAAAAAAAAGAAAACCGTCATTAAATTAAACCCACCTCATATCAGTGTAGTTAGAACCTCTTCTTACGAATTTAATATGTTTTGTTTATTGTTTCCTTTAATATCATTAAATTAAATGCAGAATGTCAATGCTAAAAACATATTGTTACTTCTGCTCCAAAACTCCGGAAATGAAGAGGCGTCCTGTAATGGCGAGAAACAATTAGAGCTGTTAATAAAGGATTTAGGGCTGACATTTATGTTAATTTTGAATTTAATGGGGTAAAAGACTTAGATTATTGTGAAAACTCTATATATGCTCCATACATTACTAGGCCTGGGTATATTTTTATTTTTTTAAAGAAACAATTCATTCAAAAATTTTAAATTGAAAAAACTTTTAACAATTGAAGCAGGAACAAAAAGCGGACACCACATGATGCAAATGAGGATGTAGATGGTATAAGTTTCACCATAAATTGAGCAGAAAGCAATATAAATGTAAACAAGCCCACTCTCATAATTTCCCCATTCCTGGAAGGGTCATACTTTCCTATCACACATTCAACATTTTACCTTTCCGACAGGCAACATTAGTTACTTTTTATCAATTATACATTATTAAAAGTTCAAAATTTTGCTTGTTTTTCAATATTGATTTAAAATTGCATAGAATTAAATAATTTAAGATTTAAATCCAAATTAAGAAAAATCGTCCCTTTCACTTTGTATCGATTATTTGATTTCAGCCAATATTTTGTATTTTGGGTGCAGCATATATCCTTTTTCGAGTTCATATTGTACACAATCTTGACAATTTTGTAAGGAAAATATATAGTCCTCCATACGCAGCATCACCTAATATCAATCCAGACTCATATTGGCGAGCTTCCCTATAATTTATATTTCTAGAGGGAAGTGGAAAGCTTAGAATAGACATTCTTTAATATTTCTCTTTCAAGGGACACTACCATATATAGAAAATAGTTTCGTGGGGGGGGGGGGCTGGTAGTACCTAGGCATTTGGGATGTAGGGTAAATTTTAAATATTTTTATGTAAAATGGTGGGTTTTAAGGTCCTCTGAACACTAAACCATGTAGAAGACATTTTTCGTTGCTATAGGCATTTTTTTTACATAAAATGTTCTCGACAAAACAAAATTACGGGGGGTTTTTCCCCGTATATATATATATATATATATATATATATATATATATATATATATACGTACACATACACTCATTCAAATTGAAATAACATGTACATTCCAAAACACACCTGTGGACACCTTCATAAAAAAATGACTCCGCATACACTCACATTTATATATGATAACAACTTTAATTAAAATTTTTTGTTAATTATATTTTCTTAAACATATGTAGGTCTAAGGAGACTCACTGCTCTCTGGCTTAATTCATGGTTATCCCCAATTATTTTACAGAAAAGCCCATGAATGTCCATTTATTTTCGAACTGTTTTGTGTGTTCTGGAATCTGTGAAAATATTAGGTCACCCCATAAGTAATGTCGGTTTTTCATTTTATGTCTGTTTATGTTCCCTCCTTTTCAATTTATTTTTGTTGTACACTTCTATTTGTCTTGTTTTTGTTGGTGAAATTTATTTATTCTGTGCTGAAATTTCATTTTAAATTGATCTCCCAAGACACCACTTACGTCATGTTATGCTTTGGAAATTCGATAAAGGAGAAAATCTGCTTCAATTAATCGAAAACGTGTAGAAACATATGGCGAAAAAGTCAATAGAGAGCGACAAATGCAGCGGAGGTTCGAGCGATTTCTAGTGGGAAACCGCAAGCTTGAAGACGAGCCTCGAACAGGATGACCGACAGAGGTTGACGAGGAAATCCTGCAGGGTACTGTAGAAGAAAATCCTGTTGTAACAGTCGATGAGCTAGCAGAATCTTGGATCGACACATTCCACATTTCACCCATGAAAAACTGCATTACTTAGGGGATGACCTGATATATTTCGTCGATTGTGTTTTCGCCACAAACCACGCTTTCAGGGCCAGATTATAATCAAAATAAGTATGCGTTGGTAAGATTAGTTCGTCAAAAACTCATTCTTGATGGAACCATCCCATCTCGCCTTGTGACCAAATGCCGAGGTCCTCTTTCCGTGTTTGTTCGTAAATATTGAAATTTGTGAGCTGCATTGTTTTTAGCGAGAGGAGCGTTTCACAGTATACTTCTTTAAGACACTGGCATCGTTTTGCATTACGTTTTCCCGTATCCTTACGATCTAATGAAAACGCACTAAAAATACGCACCTCCGTTCAGTAGGACATATATTGGATGGACTATGTCGTTCTGGAGAATTATCTGATTTATTGCATAAAGAAAATAAATCTAACAAACAAATTTTCCTAAAAAGCCGTCATGCTCACGAAATGACACATACAAACGTCCCGAATCAATAAATAAAACCTACGTACTTTACTGCCGCATATTTCTCCCAATATTGCATGCAGAGAACTAATATTGGACTCCTCTCAATTCAGTCCAGTATAACTTGGGCAATTTATTTCTCGAGCAATCAGTTTTTCCTCGGTCTGTTATCGGGAAGGCCGGCCGTGATAACGAAATATTGGAATGTTTATTTTTCCCGAAACAAAAGCCAGTTTTACGTTTCCGCTCTCCAACCTCCCCCCCCCCTAACAATCCCCTGTGGGCATAGATAATATGTGATCCTCTAATATCAGAATAGTCTGCATATCATATTGCAGTCCGTAAACGGCACACCATCAAATTCAATATTTAATATCTGTTCGATATTAATTTAAATATGCTTAACTTCTTGTGCTACAGAATGTCCCATGGAACCAACAGCACCCCGTAATCATCTCCAGCAAATCTCTCACTTCGCTCCTGTGCTTACAAAACATTTGGCAGTTTACAATCTTTTGGAAAACACCGAGCACTATGGTGGCTCACTATAAAGACTTAGCACTAAGCACTTAGGATGCAATTCTTAACAAGACGGATCTTACCAAAATTAAATTATACTACAAACTAAAATGGCGTAAAAGACAATTGATAATTACACAGGCACACACAAAAAAGTGGTATTTTCCAAAGACTCCATACATATATTCTTATGTATTTCAACACGCTGAATCAGAATGCGGAGTCCGTTTCACCCTATCACGTGCGGTGTAAGAGCATTTGAAGGTGAAATTTCGTATGAAATCGCTTACGAAGAAATAAATAGAGCTTCCGTAATTTTGAGGGTGACTGAATTCGAATATGGGGTCTGTTTCACCCCACCGGCACAAAATCAAGGTCATTTCAAGGAAATATATGTCTACTTCGCAAAAAAAGAATTTTAACTGCAGATTCATTTCTTGCAAAATAGACATATTTGTCCTTTAAATTACCTTGATTTTTCGCCGACTTGGTGAAACAGACCTCCGATTCGAATTCAGCGACCCTCAATACCATGTAAGCTCTAGTTATTTCTGCATTAACGACTTCATACGAACTTTGACCTTCGAATTCTCGTAAAGCTGACGTGATTGGGGTGAAACGGACTCCGGGTTCGGATTCAACCGCCCACAAGTGACAGTTCAACATAGAGTAACCGACTACCTTGAGACAAGACTTGGAAGCTCCCCAAGGCATGTACGAACCTCTTGCAAGGAAACTAACACACGCGAACCTCGTCGATTTGTTCTTTTTGCAATATTTTGTAGTACTTAACAAAATATTAGATTCGTATTTTTTTAAAATGGTATGTCATCGATTTAAGATGTGAAAATTGATGTTAGGTATAGAGTAGTTTGAATATCGTTCAAGACGTTGTGCCTAAACATCTTGGAACATGTTGGGAAGGAATTAGCAGGTTAGGCCTGAATTTATTTTCTATTATTGCCGAATTTATGAATGACAATGCTCAGCCATCTTGAAACCACCGGTCAGCTGTATAATTTATTCTCTCGAAATAGAATTTCATATGATAGTTCTTTTGCCTCCTCAGAGTTCGGATTTGAATACCGTGGGATGTATTAATTCTGATAGCATTCTTGTAGACCATGTAAATTCCGAAGTAATGAAGGAAAAACGTTTTCTTAAGTTAAAACTGGTCCAAACAAGGTTAATCAGAATGGAAAGGGTTCCTGCAAAACCTTGTAGAAAATAGAGATTTCATCCAAAGCTTGATTGGATGGATTGGGTGTTTAAGAGCAGAAAACGTCTAGGTCCTCACCGCCCTGAAGTGTAATGTTATAGAGACGTGTATATGTCGTGAAAGGGTTTGTAATTTTTTTGTTTAGGACAGTGCATGACAATGAACTGTTATTTTGATAACTTGTATTCAATTTTCTTATTTAACTAATATCATTTCTTACTACTAACATGTTACTTACTAATAGAACTATTTGTGCTAAAACTAATACTAATATACACTATAGCACTATCAATACAAATGATAGACTACTAACATGTTACTTACTAATAGAACTATTTGTGCTAAAACTAATACTAATATACACTATAGCACTATCAATACAAATGATAGACTACTAACATGTTACTTACTAATAGAACTATTTGTGCTAAAACTAATACTAATATACACTATAGCACTATCAATACAAATGATAGACTACTAACATGTTACTTACTAATAGAACTATTTGTGCTAAAACTAATACTAATATACACTATAGCACTATCAATACAAATGATAGACTACTAACATGTTACTTACTAATAGAACTATTTGTGCTAAAACTAATACTAATATACACTATAGCACTATCAATACAAATGATAGACTACTAACATGTTACTTACTAATAGAACTATTTGTGCTAAAACTAATACTAATATACACTATAGCACTATCAATACAAAAAGGAAATGAGAACATCCCAGATTCCATCCCAAGAGAACATCTGGGAGCAGAAGCAGCTTCATTGAAGTTCAGATTGGTACTAGTTCTTTGGTTTTTTTTGGTTCTTTGGGGACAATTCAAACGGTAACCATGGAATGACTGTGCAGGGACCTTTCAAGAGCTTCCCTACATTTTAAACAACCATGCTCACTGGTATATTGGATAACGCGTTCCATTGGTCAAAAAAACAAGCACGCCTGAACACAATGACGTTAATTACATTTTTTTCCTTTATTTTATATTATGCAGCATCAGGTCATTAGCTATTTGCAATATATACTTTTTCATTACGAGGACGATGCTACTGATCATAATCCGTGGGCTTTCTTGCCAATCAAAGACAGTAATTGAAATACATAAAATAAACTACTAAAATGGTTGTTTCAGTCGAAGAATGCGTAATGTATTATTTTGAAGTGTATATAATATGTCTATACAATATATATATATATATATATATATATATATATATATATACACACACAAATTATATATATTATATAATATTCATGATTTGAATCATGTGCCATTAAATCTTAATATTTAGTCAATACGATAACAGCTGTCATTATCAATAATAATAATAATTATTAATTAATAATAAATAATAGGCCACGAGGAGCCGTAAGTGCAGATACTAAGAAGGTATCTGATTCTTGAGTACCCGGCACACTATCGTCATTACTATGCTCCGGCCGACTCATTTTGCCCTATTATTACTATTAAAGCTGGGTGTGCCTAGGAAACATGTGAAACACTCAATCCGACCTTGAAAGATGACAAAAGAAGTTAAAATCTTTTTACTAAGGTGGGATTGTCGGAGTTCAATGATGATCGTTAATAAAATTTCCTTTTAGCGCGGTTCCTCCCTCCCCCATAGGGAGGAACCCCGCTTATAAGGTTGATACAATGAAACGATCCGGAAGTGCTGACTAGAAAATTTTGCGTTTCAGAACCCCTAGAAACCGAAAATAACGGTGGTTCAAATTTGTATATATATATATATATGTATATATTTATTTATATATATATATATATATATATATATATATATATATATATATATATATATATATATATATATATATATATATATATATTTGTCTGTTCGCTCTCTAAATAGAAGACGAATGGTCCGATTTTGATGAAATTTGGTACAAAAATCTGTCGTCCAATTTGAAAGGTCAAGTTCGTTAACCAGCAAAATCCGCCCACTGGAAGATGGCGTTTGGGGCGAAATTCGCGCAGAAAAAATCGTAACGCTTACGTTTTTGAGTTCATAAGCTTGTAAGTATTCCTTTTATAGGCTTCTTGGGCTAGGAAAACGAATGAAACCATTTTCAAGGCGATAGCTTTAACCGTTGTTGAGAAAATTGGAAAAATAGTTTTTGAATACCGTTTTTGGTTTGGGTACTTAGAATAACGGGATTCAGTTGAAACATTATCTGCATGTTCTACGTTCATTAAAACTAGTATGTTGAAAGTTATGTTACGTTTGGAGTTAAGGAAGGGTTAGAATAAAATATTTTATGAACAGACATGAAAAGTTTTGGAAACTTCGTATACTTTCATTAATATCTCGAACACGGTTGGGAAATCGTGGTAAGTGGATTGAAACTATTTGAAAGCTTACTAAATTCTCTACAAAAATGATTCTAAAACTATTTTTGATTAGGTTATGTCAATCGGAGAAATAAGTGCTTAAAACTTCAAATACGTCTGTTTTGTTCTTATGAACGGGTTTTTGTCGTTCTTTTTGTAATTTTTGTCTCTTTCCCTTGGTTTTTTATTGCTTTTTATTTTTGTAATTTCTTATGTTGTATTTGTAAGGAAAATGTATGTGTGTGTAAAACAGGATAGGTAAAATGAGACCAATTTTCTGTTGTCAGAAATAATAAAAAGTTTTGGGAACTTCGTATAATTTCTTAATATCTCGAAAACGGTTGAAAATCTTGGGAAGCGAAAGGTTACCATTCGAAAGCTTACTAAATGGTCTACAAGAAAGGTTTTAAAGAAAGTTTTGAATAAGCGATGTCAATCGGAGAAATAAGTGCTTAAAACTTTTAAGTAATTGATTTTGCTTATTCGAACTATTCTTTTTGTCTGTTTTATTCCTTGTTGTTTTTAAATTGCTTATAGTCAGATAATGTATTTGACAATAAAACAGATTAAGTAAAATAAGAAGATCAATTTATTGTTAGAAATGTAGCGTTTAAAGAGAGAGATCCCAAGGCTTTCCAAATGCCTCTGAGCGGAGGCCTTTCTGCCCGACTTATGGTATAGCTGACCCATACAGGTATGATTGTAAATCAACAAAGACCTTTCAAGACTGGTTTGTTTGAGATTTCATTTGGATAGCTGTTTCGCTATTGATCTAAACAAAGTAATAACTTTTTCTATTCTATGCCTTCATAAACACTAGAGATAAGAACGGAACCGCGCTAAGATGACGCAGTTCCTGCGAATCGGACTTTTTTTCTTAATAAAAATAAGTTATTATTGCCAACTCTTTGGCTTAAATTTTAATCCTTCATTGAGACAACAAATAATGACAGGTTAAATACTAACGACAAAATATTTATAATAGAGTGAAATATATAAAAAAAAAAAAAAAAAAAAAATATGCTGGAAAATAAATATGCTTTAGGTCCACCCGACAAACCTATGTAATCACATAGGCGCATGCGCGGTGGCTATGTTCGTACATGGCTACCGCGCATGCGTGAACGCAAGCGGCAACGTTTTTGTAACGCTCTTTATTAGTTTAGTCATCGCTAAAGCATGTTTATGCTAAAAAAAGTGATAATGACAGATAAAATCTATAGTCCGAGTTTTAGGATCTCACAACATAAACACTCAACCGCGGAGACAAACTAAGCAACATGGGTTATGGAATGTCAACATTTCTTGTCAGCCCTTTCGGATTGCACCATCGAGACGACGACAGGAGTGGACTTCCTTCCCCCTTGGGAGTGAAGAAACATGTTAAAATATTTAAATTATCCAGATAACATAAATGTCCCCGTTAGAGCCCTCTCAAATTCTAATACAGCGTCCCTAAGGGACGTAGACAACCTTCGGGCAAGTTGCTAATACATGTTGTGCATGTCATATGCTATTACTAATCCAAGTTGCGCATGTGATATGGTATCACTAATATGGTTCAAGTTATTCATAGCGAAGGATCAGGAGACCAGGTCCCATGAATCCTGCATGAACTCCGCCTCCTATTCACTTCTCCTCTAGGCCAGGTGGTGGAGTGGGGGAAGGAGAAAGGGTGGGGGAAGCACTTAATAAACATAGATTTGTTAGCTCTATGTTTGATTATCAGGGGACACGATGCACGGCCACCGTCCGAAGCTTCAACTAGTCATAGCTTCTGTATATGTAACTTACTCAAGCAATCTCGATACCCGTAGCTAGTTTCAAGTCGAAGATCATATGAGATTTTGAAAATTATACAACACCATCTAGTGTTATTTGTGGTTAGTAGTTTGATCATAATTATTATTAGTTTATTAAAGCGGTACGAAATAACAAAAGTCCGTCGAGCAGGAACTGCATAACTAATAATTTGCTCATAATTTGATATAGAGATCTACTATATATTTGTCAAATACCATTCACTCACTCACTGACTCACTGACTATCATCGCCCAGCCCAAACAACTTGACAGAAAAAGTTTGCATGGACACTCCCTTTGGAATGTAAACTTCGCTAAGAAAGTTTTTTTTTTATATTTAAATTTTTAAGTATTTTCAGAGGGGTTTAAATTTTTAGTTTTAAAGACAGCATGCTCGCCTAGGCAGCATGCGTTGCTAAGACGATAACAGAAAAGCTTTTACCGTACTGTATCTATTCCATTGTATTATTTTTAATTGCGGTTAATTTCAACTATGATGGCAGTCTTTGAATTACAAGAAATAAAGTGTTCCTCGTAAAGTTTACGCTGTGTAGGGTAAAATCGCCTGGTGGTGGTCCATCCGAGGTAATAATAACCCGAACCCATCAGCATCAGGGTGTTTCAAAATGACATCTGAGAAACGTATTTTTTAAAATTTTAACCTACATTTATTATTGACGACGAAATTTAACCTGTATTGGTTACACTGATGATACTGCTAAGGGATTATTCACGCTAGACCGTGCCGCGTCCGGGACGGGCCCCGGACGGGGCACGGACGGGGCACGGACGGGACCCGGTTGCCAAGGCAGCATGCATGCTATAACCTATTCACGCTAGACCGTGCAGGGTCCGGGCCGGGCCCCGGACGGGGCACGTACGGGACACGGTGAAACAATCACACCACTGTTTTTAATGGACTAGTTCACGCTAGACCGTACCGGGTCCGGGCCGGGGCCGTGCCGAGCCCGTGCCCCGGCCGGGCCCCGTTGAGAAAGGGAAGTAGATATTCTCTCCCGTCCGGGCCCGGCCCGGGCCGGCTCCCTCTCTTCTTTGTTTATTTATGTATTTAACTAGCTGAATCCGCGAACTTCGTACCGCCTAAATAGCTACGCATCTTTGGAAATAACTAATAAATAAATTACATAAAATAAAGAAAAATCGTTTAGAGCTTCTGCTCAAATTCAGGAAAATAAATATGCTGTAGCTTCAGTTGATACTACAGTATAAATTACAGTCTTATTTTTCTTACATGGCTACTGCGCATGCGCGAACACCAGCGGACACGTTTGTGTAATTTTTTTTTAGTTTAGTCATCGGTTAAAGCATATTTATGCTAATATAAACTATATGATATGAGAATGTCTCTTCCAGAATGACCTGGACGGTGGGGGTCCTCCCTCCCTCCATAGGGAAAAAATCCGCTTATAAGGTTGACCTCACGACGCAATCCGGGAGGGCCGAATACAAAATTTTGCATTTCATAACCCCTAGAGACCAAAAATAACGGTGGTTCAAATTTGTGTGTGCATATATATATATATATATATATATATATATATATATATATATATATATATATATATATATACATATATAAAATCAGCCCCGTAACAGGCCACGAGGGCCCTGAGGGGCAGACACTATAGAGGTATCTGATTCATGACCATACGGCATACTAGGGAGATAGTGTGGTTAGTACTATGCTCTGGCTACCTAATTTTCTTCTTAGGTGCTTCGACTGCTAGAGTCATTAGCACCAACCAAGGTACCCATTTTTAAATTAATTAAATGCTGTGTTGGACTAGGGACGGTCAGGGAGGCCGAATTCAACCCATGAACGAACTCATTAGAAGAAAAAATCTTTAGTGCTTGCTCGAGATTTGAACTCAGGCCTCCAGCTTATTAGTCCAGTACTCTACCACTGAGCTAACCTCGCCCCCATATATCTCTGTCTGTCTGTCATTTTGTTTGTTTGTTTGTTACTTATACAAATCCACACCGTTTGACCGATTTTGATCAAACTTAGAATGATGATAGGTCTTGATTCGGGAAATCTCCTAGACTAGGTCAAATAAAATTCCAGCTGTCTGTCTGTACGTTTGTGCCTTATACAAATCCACACCGTTAGATCGATATTTACCAATGTTGGCATACATGTATGTCTTGATACGTGGGTGTGATAGGGTAGGTCAAAGTCGTCTAGGAATCACAGTTGAGAGGTCACGGGCTCAAAACAGTTACAGATCCGTGTTATTATATTTTAATAATACTTATTTTGTTCCTAATTTATTTTGGCTGTTCTATATAAAGAAAGCAGGTGTAGCATGGCACGCCGGGTAACAGCTAGTATATGTATATATATATTTATATATAAATAGGGGAAGGTGTTGTACCTCTGACCGTCTTGTACCTTTGACCACCGGGGCTGTCGCGGCACGTAGCAACATTTTATAAATTTTGGTGTGATTAGTGTTTAGCTCCTTCACTAGAGGGCTTGTGTAACCAACTTTGGATAGTTCAAGTCAAAGAATATTCTTGCAAAAAATACTTATCCATTCTTATTATAAAAATGTAAGTTATTTATTGATAACGGTTTGCCTAATAATTTTTTTTGTATTACTTCTTTTTAGATGGAAATCATTTGACAAAGGAGCTATTACAATAAGAAACGTAGTGTAGCTTCTGAAATTGATTTATCTTAACCCTAACATTTTTAGCATGCTTTATAATTTGCGCTACCAGTGTGTTGTACCTCTGACTACGACTAGGTGTTGTATCTTTGACCAGGTCAAAGGTACAACACACCTGAGCGATTTTTACATAATTCATTTTTTTTGTTCTTCTGCTACAATATCTTTTAAATTAATATTGGTTGCTTCAATTTTTCAAAGAACTTAAAAAATAATAAATTAATAAGTTCAAGCTGGCTTTATTAATCCTCAGTGTAGCAGTTCGAACCTATCGCCCCTTATCGTTCCACTTGAAGTTGTAATACGCCATCGAAAAGTGCAGACTAGGAAAATGTCAAATAGGGGCCGGCCTAAAGGGAAAACTCGTATTCCGACAGATATTCCTGTAAAGGTAACTATTGAAAGTGAAAAAACAAAACAAAAGCCACACTCTAAACGTAAGAAACCATACACAAATGAACCCCTTCCTTAAAAAGTGGTAAATAAAAAGAAAATTATTCTAATAACAATTCAGATTTTGATACTGACACCGAAATTTCTCCAGGAGAAAGTGACTTTTATCTGTCTAATGAATGTCCTGAATTAAGTCAACGAACCAGCAACAATTTGAAAAAAAGGAGTTAAAAATAAAAGTAAAAGGACTATTACATATTTAGTCGCAGAGATCTGTGGTATTAAATGTCCAATGTTTAAGATCCAATATTTGAAAAAACAAACTTTAAGTATCAAGTTTACGAGAGAAGATGAAAATTTGTTTGATATAGATGTTGAAGACATGGCGACTTCCATACCCTACTATTGCTAGTGGATCTGCTTGACAGTTAAAACGTTTATCGATGGACTGGATTTTTCAGCATATTAAGCATAACATAATATCAATAATAGCTTTTTATTATGCTTACACCCATGTCCTGTATTTATTAAACTTACAATTATTTATAATATTTCTCAATACAATTTTTTTTCTGCACTGCTGTGTTGTTTTTAGGTGGTCAGTGGTACAACACCCCGTGGTCAAAGGTACAACTACATGTTGTACCTTTGACCATTGTAAGATTATTTTTTAAGAATTAATAAAAAAAATTAAATGTAAAGTTAGAACCTTGAAAAAATTATATATGATAAACAATATAATACTAATTACAACCAAAAAAAAAATGAATTTACCATTAATATTCAAGCTGAAAAAAATTCAATTGTGCAAAGTGGTCAAAGGTACAACACCTTCCCCTATATATATATATATATATATATATATATATATATATATATATATATATATATATATATATATATGTCTGTTCGCGGTTTCCTTGTCTTAAATGATCTGATTTTCATGAAATTTGGTATAAAAATCGTTCGTCTAATTTGAAAGATCAAGTTTGTTAACGAACAGAAGATGGTTTTTGAAGCGAAATTCGCGCGAAAAAAATTTACGCTTACATCACATGCATGTAAGTACTCGTTTTATAGGCTTCTTGAGCTAGTAAATGACTGGAACCGGATAAAGCAATAGCATTAACCGTTTCCAAGAAAATCGGAAAAATAGTTGTTTCATCAAGTTTTTGGTTTGGTTACATAGAATCATGGTACTAGACTAAAATATTTACTGCATGTTTGAATTTCTTTTTTTTATTTCTTATTCTGTTATTCGGGACACAATGTCTACTAGTAAGATAAAAAAAGAAAGTTGATAAGTCAACGATTAAATAATGTAAAATAAATAGAAATTGTAAAACACTTAAAATTCTATTAATAGTCAATAAAAAATCACAATGAAAATTACGATTTATTATTATTATATCTACTTGTTATATTACATTTTACTTTTACTTGCCTATTCTAAATTAAGTTTCATTTGTATTGTAGTTTATTATGGTACGCGATAATTTTTCTTTGATTACCTGACGCGTAAACAAACAGAGCAGATGGTTTTTCCACCACGGGAAAAGGCGACATAAAATTGACCATGCGAGAAACATGGGTTTTCTAAATGAATACCACAAACACATAATGACTGCCCCTGGAATTTGTTTATAGTCAAACTGAGTTCATAGGTCCAATAGCAACACAGCTGCAGGCACTGTAATGAATTCACAGCAGCTCGATTCAAACTTGCACCATTATTAGTCGAATGTCGCGCTTCTTGAGTCTGTCTTAACCGAATTCTTTCACGTTCAATGCGATCTTCACGTTCCTGGGCAGTACAATAACATTGATATTTAATTTGATTCTTTGCATTTCGGGTTCATCTGCCTAAATTTGTCCGCCGCCTTATAGGAGGCATATTTAGTAAGTCACAAACACACAACACTTTAGTAATATTATAGAAACTTGTGGCTTTTAGATTTACTAATATTATAGATGCACAGCAAAGAGATGTTTACATTTCAAGTGACATTTTACCACAGACAATTTATATTTAATTATAGACAATTTCTTTCTGGCTAATGTTACCATCGTAAAAATGAAGGGCTGAGTGCCAAAAACTAGTAATAACTAAAAAAATCTGAAAAACATTACTGTTCATGACTTAATTGACTTAAATTGCTCCAATTGAAATCATTTTTGTCACCAACACAATGTATTTTAGATTCTATTTACTTTAAATTCGATTTTTTAAGTATTTTCTAATTTCGGGATAGTCACCTTTGGCAATGAGCCCTTCAAATATTGACATATTTACAATTTAGTACACTAACGTCACTCAATTGTTTTGCTTTCCCTGAACCTCTCCACTAACACTAAAACTTTGTGGTATGGTATTAAATTTGAAATTGACTTTTAAGTATTATTGCGAATCTTTTGTATGGGAATATAGAAAAGTGGGTTCTTTTTTTTTTTCCTCGTTAACGCAAATATAAATTAATTTAAATTGCATTATTATCTTTTTGAGCTAGCCAGTGCATTCCCCGGACCATGACCTACCTGTGTGCCAAGTTTGATCAAAAACGGTCATTTTTTGTGTAGAACGAAATGCAGACACACAGCTGATAGACTATGTTGACCTAGTCTATGCCATTTCCCAGACCAAGACCTACCTGTCAGCTAATTTTGGTCAAAATCGGTCAAATTTTCTCAATTTGGGTACAGAACAAAATGCAGAGAGACAGCTGATAGACTATGTTGACCTAGTCTATGCCATTTCCCGGATATATATACCTACATGTGAACCAATTTTGTTAAAAATCGATGAAATGTTGTGAATTTGTGTAAGGAATAAAAATGCAGACAGACAGCTGATAGACTATGTTGACCTAGTCGATGCCATTTCCCGGATATATATACCTACATGTGAACCAATTTTGGTAAAAATCGATGAAATGTTGTGAATTTGTGTAAGGAATAAAAAAGCAGCCAGACAGCTGATTGACGATGTTGACCTAGTCCATGCCATTTCCTGGAAGAATATATCTACCTGTCTATCAATTTTGGTCATAATTGTTGAAGTGGTATGAACTTGTGTAAGGAATAAAAATACAGAGAGACAGCTGATAGACGATGTTGACCTAGTCTAGGCCACTTCCCCGACTATGACCTACCTGTGTGCCAAGTTTGATCAAAAACGGTCAAATATTGTCAATTTTTGAACAAAATGCAGAAAGGCAGCTGATGGACTATTTGGACCTAGCCTGTGATACTTCCCGGAAATATACTTACCTGTGTGCCAATGATGGTCGAAATCGATCAAATGGTGTGAATTTTTTGTAAGACACAAAAATGCAGAGAGACAGCTGATAGACGATGTTGACATAGTCTATGCCATTTCCCGGACCAAGACCTACCTGTCCCGTGTGCCAAGTTTGATCATAAACTGTCAAATCATGTGGATTTGTTTAAGGAATAAACAGTTAGGCAAACAGCCGATAGACGATTTTGAACTAGCCTAACATTCTTCAAGTATAAAGACCCATCTCTGTCTCTAGTTTAGTCACAATTGGTCAAACGGTGTACATTCCTATAATGAACAAACAGACATACAGAGAGCTGATTGAAGATTTTGACCTAGTCTAAGCCACTTTCCGGTTAAAAACCTACCTTTGTGCAAAGTGTAGTCAAAATTGGCCAAACTGTGTGTATTTGTATAAGGAAAAAACAGACAGACAGACATCTGATAGACGATTTTAAACCATCCTGTGACACTCCCCGAATAAACACCTAGTTATTTCCGAAGATTCGTAGCTATTTAGGCGGTACGAAGTTCGCGGATTCAGCTAGTTAAATAAATCATTAAAAAAACAAAAGAGGGAGCCGGCCCGGGCCGGGCCCGGACGGGAAAGAATGTCTACGTGCCTTTCTCACCGGGGCCCGGACGGGACACGGGCTCGGCACGGCCCCGGCCCGGACCCGGCACGGTCTAGCGTGAACTAGTCCATTAAAAACAGTGGTGTGATTGTTTCACCGTGTCCCGTCCGTGCCCCGTCCGGGGCCCGTCCCGGACGCGGCACGGTCTAGCGTGAATAGGCCTTAACGCATAGATAACGGGTTACCTCTAGGTTATCCGTTTTTTGACACTGGTCCGGAGCGCCCCAGTGTCAGGAAACACATCATACTTTGATTACTTATCAATTGATGTATAACATATAGTACGCTGGCCTAGATGTCAATGTGACGTAAATATATATATATATATATATATATATATATATATATAGTTGCTATATGTAGATATATATTTCTCTTTAGTTGTCCACGACGAATACCGAGTGTCGATGCAATATAACATGCCTATATGAATCTAGTCTAATATCGCCGGGCTATCTATAGGTTACCACCATTCCTAAACATCTTTGGCGGAGCAGGGAATCCCTTCAGCGAGCACAAAGGTGCAAGTACATAACCTTCTGCAGGTAGGACTCGAATCTGCATCTTCCGCCTGTGAGTCCACTAAAAGTTCTCATCATATTTCCCTTTTAAAGATAAAATGAGGACAAACAATTCCGGAGAAAATGCGGTAACATATTTTCCAATTACGAAGATCAGTCAGTCAAGATGGGCGTCAATTTAACTTCTATTAGACACCAATGAATATAAAAGACTTTATTTGAAAAGAGCAAAAGCCGATAATTAAAGAGATTCTGGTAAGCGTAAACACGGTGTAAATATAACCTCGTAATGGGCGTTTAACCATTCACATGGATAACACTTTCTGACAATGGTTAATCAATAATTTTGTTCTCATATTTTTTCGTTACTGTGCTATTTCTATTTCAGCTCTTTTTGAAAGAAGGTAGCTATGTAGGTTCCACTCATGAAACAATTTTGTTTTTTAATTTTAAAGTCTACACCGATCTTACAAACTAGATTCCAAAAAATAAACTTCGTAATTTTATTATGTAGCTATATATGACGGATACAGGGAAAAACAAGGATAGTCCAAGGAACGAGGATTTTTTGTTTTTTAGCGCATTTTATTGGCCTTGAGGAATACTATCAGGATTATATCTTCTTGTAACTTGGGGAGTATTGGTAACTTCTAAAAAAAAACTACATATAATTTAGAATTTTTGCAGCGTTTTAAACTTAGAAATCAGATTTTCTCACGGTGAAGAATTTGAGACTGTCCTTCTTTTTCCCCTGTACCCTACATACGCAAATAAAAAAAAACAAACACTAACACCTACTCTAATTAAATCTCGAAGAAAAGTAAGATTTTAGGCGCGAAAATAAACAGTATATCGGCAAAAAATCTCTCACTACGTACGCTCGATTTCAGCTCTGTTATCAAGGAAAGTTAATTACAAAAACGTTTTCCATTTACTAAATATAATGTAAAGTAATATTCGATATTACGGTCACATTCGGAGAAGTAAGTGCTTAAAAGTACGAAATTGTTAGTGTCGTTTACCTGATAGTATTTTTCTGATTGTTATTTTATTTATTTGATTTTTCTAGCATTCCCACAACCATCCGGCCAAATCAATATAAATATATGCATGTTTATATATATTTAAATTTTTCACAATAAGGACGAAACATGACCTGTTTCTATTAAAAGCTTTCCTTGGAACTAGGGATAAGAACGGAAACGTGATATGATAAAGCAGTTCTTGCCTGTCGGACTTTTAATTTGTTAAACAAAACTACCTATAAACCATTCGAAATAATTATTTTGGCTTCTTCTATTAATTATTTAGAATTTTAACCTGATAATTAATATACGAGTTACATGTTTAACCATCCAAGCAGGTTGGCATTTTGCAATAATTATGATTAGAGATTATGAGGAGTTTAATAGCCTATCATACGCTATCATATACCAATAGCTTATTTGTAGCAAGATATATGTATATATATATATATATATATATATATATATACATATAGTACTTTTAGAAATGAAGAAGAGGCCACAAGGTCATAATACTAATTTCCACCAATCAATTAACAAACAACATCTAACAAATTAGAGCAGGTTCAAAAATGGTAGAAATGAACAGAAATTTGCTTGAAATTCAATTTCAATATTGCACCATTAAATGCTTCAAACGAACAATTGAATCCAAGTCAACGTGACGTTCCTAAATGTTAAAGCATAGTAATTATCAAATGGAGTCATTTTAACGTTGGGGCCCTATATTTGAAGTTATTATTTCAACGGGTCGAAAACCCCATTCTCATAGAGTAGGTTTCAATGGATTGTTCAATACGAAATGGAATTGCCACCTTTCAGATATTGTATTCCATCAAAATGAACTTGTATTATTTTCTAAAATTTTATTTTATTTCCAAAAGTATTTTAAATATGGTATAGTTTTTTTTCATTTAATTTAAAGCCTCCAGCTCTAAGTTCTGCTGTTAACATAAAGTAATTATTGCACATAACCAGGTTTAATGTAAATTATATAAGGGTTGTTTAGTACATGTAATTGTATAAATATAATATATACATATTTATATCTATATATATAAAAATCACGTGTCTGTCTGTTTTTTTCAGTTTGTTTGTTCCTTATACAAATCTACGCCGTTTGACAGATTTTGACCAAACTTGGCACACAGGTAGGCCTTGATACGAGAAATCTCCTAAGCTAGGTCAAAATAGTCATATTTTAAAATTTGGTCAAAAGGTCAAAAGTTTTGTTCAAGAAAAATTGGCTACACTGAACCATTTAGATTGTGACGGCCATTTTGAATCGACTATTACTGGCCTCTGTCGGCTGTTAGATATAGTGCTGTTGTGCTGGCCTCTGCCGGTATTATTATGAACTAAAACAAATTCACATCGTTTGACCGATTTTCGTAACTGGGTATAGAAAACTGGGTATCAAGTAGATCTTGATACGGGGAGAGTCATAGGCAGAAAGTAGGTGTAGCATGGCACACTGGGTAGCAGCTAGTATAATATGTTATGTTTGACTGCACTATGATACCTCCATCGAGTATAGTAGCTGTGGTCTAGTAGGTGAAGTATAAGGGTATTTAATTCTGTAATTTTTTCTTATTATTATATTTATCGTTTTATTGTTTTTGTTTTATTTATATATATTTTTAGTTTATATTTTTGTTTCTATATATAATTATTAATTTGTCACGACTGACAACAAGCTTCGAGAAATCAAGCATACATTACAGGAATGGCCATCCAGTTTAAGATCAAATAGACGTGAAGAAGTGGTTTTATGCCGTCTCAGGATCGGCCATTCACGACTCACAAACTCCTACATTATCTCGAGACAGGACAGACCTACATGTACATACTGCAATACAGACTTAACAATAAAGCACATACTAACGGAATTTATAGAGATATGTATTTTTGTTTCTTGTTAGTTTTTTCATGAGCTACTATAAAAGTGATGTGTACTTATAATTGATTTAGGTCTCACAGCAACTAGGCTTGATGTTTTCAAGCCTAAATAACAAGGGTGAAGGAGTCGCCCTATTGTTAAGTTGACCACATGTCTTTTATACAGTGTATGATGATAATGTAAGTGGATTGTATCTCCTAATAAAGAAAAAATATATATATATACAGTTCAATTAATTTTTAAATCCTATTGCCAGTTTTTGAGATATGAAATACCGGTGTACCATTCGTCCTTATTGCTGTGCTGAACTAAATAAATAAATAATAATTTATATTGATTGAGTTTTATGAAATATAAAACGGAAAACATTGAAAGGAAAATAACAAAATGCTAAAAGTAACCGAGAGAATTTCAGTGCTGGAAGAAGACAAATTTCATCACGAATCGTTATTGACAAGTTGCATGAATAATGCCAGTAATGAATTTCGTAAAAAAATATTAAAAGCATAATCATATTACCTGAAGAGAAGAAGAAATTCCTGGAGAACTTTTATATAAAGATGGTCTCTGAAAATTAGATTCACTCCAAGGCTGAAACGAATTAAAATGATTTCTCAAAGAGGAAATATAATTGAATTAAATATGTAAGTAAAGGCTTCTGGGTAATAATGAAAAAGCTGGTTTCAACTTTCTATCGTTATTTATTACATTTACTGAATCCTCTCATCAAAAGGAGACCTCTTGTTTGCAAAGTTTACACCAATATATACTGGGCAAGAACAAGCCAATACATACCTACTATATATTGAACGTATACTTATTTATGAGTTCCCCAGAGGTCAAGGGGTCTAAGTAAAAGACTCATGGTTTTAAAGAAAATTGTGTCCAAGTTGAACATAATTGGTAATAGAGAAAACTAGATTTTTACAGTTCCGATCATACTTGACGAATCCTCAGGTCCTTAGCCATTTATTATCAATGATACATAATATGTACATCATCCTTTTTATGATTAATACGCAAAAGAATTGGAAGGTCCGCACTTAGACGCTTTAATTTCCTTCCGGACTTAATATTACAAACGTGTCAATACTCAAGAGAACACAAGTTATTAACTGTCAAGAAAATCCCCACCCACAAGATTACGTTAGTCGCAACCCATTCCTCTATGTAACTAATTTTTTTTCTCAAAAATGTCACTCAGAGCCCTTGGCTTCTGGGGCGTCATCTGATATGCACCAGAAACATGTTCTGCTTGGATGACAGTCCCAAGAGAGAGGAACCCCCTATTTCTTCTCTCTTGGGACTGTTCTGGGGTCTTCCGCCGGACCTGTTACGAATTCATAGCCTCTGGGTACCCAGAGTTATTAGCATTGTGCTAAAAAATGGTACTACGACTGATTTTGGTGGCAAGAGTTTCATTTTGGTTCGCCTTTCGTAGCGCAGTGGCCGTATGTTGGACGCAATGCAATAGAGTGGCCAGAACTTGGCGTGGCTCTGAATTGGGCAAAGCCCCATTGCACTGCACTCCAGGGCGGAAGCTTAGTTGGATGGTCTCGCGAGCTCCCGGCATAGCAAAACACCTGGGGTCCCTTAAAGGTACGGCACGACCCTTTGCCGTTTTCACCTTCCGCAACGTACAGATATTAATCACACAAGCAAATGGTATGAATTTGAGGAATAACTCTGTTGGTAATTTTAGCTTGAAGAAGAAGTACTGATGCGCTTGCGTATCGAAGACATTAGATTCGTCAACGTATAATTGTTTATTTATTTAAAGTGCTTACCCGTGCTAAAGAGGCAATAGTAGCAAAAACCGAATAAACGTTCAGTGAATTTCAGAATAGACAGAACGTTGCACGCTCCATAAGCCCTTCGTAAGCGTTCTGAGACCAAGTAAGAGTTAAATATTTTTGGGTATGACCAGAAGGGACCTCAGACAGTAACTATTATCTCTGGACACTGTGCTCCAAATAATTACATGAAAACGCGCTAAGATGGCGCAGTACCTGCGCAACAGAGTTTGTTTTATAATTAACTGTTCATAGGTAATGAATTTTAGTGAAGGGTAGGGCTACCGATTGAATTAAGATCTAGTTCAAAGTCCAATGCTATTCCCAATGCTTTTGTAATTCGTTTAGAAACATCCAAAATCATTGTATGGAAATCATAATACAAGACGATCCACATAGGTATCAGGCCACGGCTGAGGATTGGTAAATGGTAATGGAGTGAGAAGGGGTTAGGCTTGAGTCTATTCTATATAAATTGGCTCATTGAGCCTGTCAAAAGCCCAGCTCGTAGCGGCTACAATGACAAATCGAACCTAATATTGGACTACTGACGGATAATATATTATCGTATTGATTAAATTAGTGAGAAACAGGCGACGGAGGCCGACATGGCTACAATAATTCTAGGTACAAGACTAATTTTCTATCCGGTACAACATACAAATGATTCTTAAATGTTCAAAGCAATTTGTTTGATGCCTCTAAATGCAGCACGATCACGATCCTTTATTCTCGTTTAGCTCGTGCAACAGATGTTTACATTTTAGGCTAGAGAGTGCTTTGAGATTTAATAAATAACAGTAGTCCCTTTTAGAACTTAAATAAATATTTTGGCGCTTTTCATTCAACGAAATATCCATTACTGCTCGCAGTTAAAGCACTTTGCTGCAACTAAGCATGCTCTAAGATATGGTAAATCATTTTCGTCAGAGAATTCGAAAAACCTTTGGTGAGTTCCGTTTATATTAACAATTGATATGTCTAGTTTTAGAGCTTCAGACACATCCAATCATTTCCCGTACGGAGACTGTTGCCCTCCTACTACAAGTAGGTGTCGAAAACGACACCTTCCGATTCATTTCTTTGTTTTCCTTACAGCAATTCTCTGCGCATAGCTTGAGGGTAGTGAATTACCTTATCTATCAGTAGTCCTCTAGACAACAAACTGAAAAATTAAGTCATTGACCTTTATTCTTCCTCGTAAATTTGGTAAATGTGAAGGAGCGCGGTCTCCACACCGATCCTTTTGAAATGTTGCACTATAACGTATTTTGATGCACTAAACACGAATCCGTTAAAAAAAAAAGCTCGCTTTTCACTAGGAAAGAAGTTATTAAGCACTAAAGTTCACTGTTATGGAGGTTATAAAAGACGGGGTAACAGCGTATTTGTAAACACGCGCATGCGCAATAGTCCTTAATGACGAAATGTAATTGAAATTTAGACTCACCTTGTGGTAGGTGACTTGGTCGTAAATTGTCGCTTTTGGGCATACGTGCTATGCGTTTCCGCTCGCTCAAGAAAATATCAAAACCCCTAGCCAATCCAACTCGCTAAAATTAATAGAATTCTATTAATTTTAGCGAGTTGGATTGACTAGAGTTTTGATATCTTCTTAAAATTTAAAGAATGGTTTATTATTTTTAAAAAAATATTTTTGAATAACTAACTGGAGATAAATTGATAAATAATTGATGGTAAATTTCAATTAGACATCCTTATTACGAACTTTTCCATACCCGCGCATGCGCATGTTGACAAACATAGTAGGTTACATTACTTTTCAGAACCCGCTTAACAGTGAACTTTAGTGTTTCATAACTTCTTTCCTAGTGAAAAGCGAGCTTTTTTTTTTTAACGGATTCGTGTTTAGTGCATCAAAATACGTTATAGTGCAACATTTCAAAAGGATCGGTGTGGAGGCCGCGCTCCTTCACATTTACCGTAAATTTTGTACATATGTGGAGTTCCAGTGTCGGATACGACACCGCCTTGTGGTATACGTGACAACTTTTTCATCGTGTATGTAGAGCTCACGGAGTTATTCCATGATTATTTACCATTGTTTTACACGATAATATGGTATTTTATCATCTGTCGGTTATCGATGAAAAAATTCTACAAGAATTGGCCCAATAAAAGGCTGAAGGAAGTGAGAATTTCAAAGTTACGAAACGTATAGTGAAACTAAAGTCTTTTTGAAGGCTTGCTTACTTTTTAGTAACACCTTAGATGAATTAAAGGTTAAAAAAATCCCCTCATTCCAAAAACAGTCCAAGATGAAATCTACAGCATCCTTGATAAAGAAATATCCGAAAACTCATCACCACCTCCAACTCCTTCAGAAAGATTTGAAAAATGTACTTTCTATGGACGTAAAAAGATCAGGAAGAGAAACCAAACCAGTCTCATCCTTCAATTCAATGAAACTATTTGTTTGTTTGAAGTGTTTTAAGGCGAAAAAACGTCATGGTCGTCAGCGCCCAACCGTGCAGAATAGCCACACAAAATTTTCATCACAGCTCCTGGTTTTATTTTTTTTTTCCTGTACTCATTTTGTTCTTTTTCTTTTTTTTAACCAGTACTTTTTGCCACATTCAATCTCCCTTGTTAAACATTTCATATTAACAACTATGTGTGGTGAACACAAATGAGTAATATGTCCGTCCGTCCACGCGAGAAATTAAAAAAAAAATATTTTATATTATTCTCTAAATTGATCAACCATCCTAATCCATATCCAGCACCAATCATCCTTCCTCTCCACCCAGACGTCTTCATAGGAAGTGGCCCCGGGATCTACTAAGGCAGTGAAGTGTCGTGGGGTGATCAAAAATCAGTGTGATTGTAATAATGATAATTGAGAGTGATATCGATGAATATTTTCTCTCCTCGTGATATCACAGGCCACGCCTCATTCGCCTCCAATCCCCCCTGCTAGCCACAGGGTATGGTTGGATGGCGCAAGGTTATCCAGGTCATCCTAGAATCCTTCCTAACAAGGAAGGTATTCGGTTGACAACTGGTGGTACCCGAGGCGTCGTCAAGCCACCTATACCTATATCAAATTACATAATACATATATTGTAGATTGTAATATTTCTGTAAAGAAAATATTTATATATATATATATATATATATATATATATATATATATATATATATATATATATATATATATATATATTTTGGATGGAACGGCATTTTTCTCCAGCGGTGGTACTCCTCCTCACTTCTTCCCGGAATATTTCGATGGATTCATCTCCATCTTCTTCAGCCAGGTACTTGTTTCTTCCTCGGTGGTAGCCAAGGGAATGACATTTATCTCGATCTGGGCTCCTTTTCTCCCCTCTAGCCACAGTATCGGCGGACGAATGGTGTTGAAGCTCCCTGGTGTAGTTGGGATTCTGTCCGTTGGCAGCGCTGATGGTATTGCGTCTTTTTTTTTCTCCTCCTGCTTCTATTTTCCTCTCCGTAAGGTTTTATATATTGAATCCATCGAAATATTCCGGGAAGAAGTGAGGAGGAGTACCACCGCTGGAGAAAAATGCCGTTCCATCTAAAAATACTATCCCAGCGACGAAAAATAACATCAAACATATATATAGATATATATATATATATATATATATATATATATATATATATATATATATATATTATTTTCTGAAAATATATTTTTCTTTTAATTTTTTAAATTGTTATAATTAATTATAAATATATTAATAATAAAGAAGTACTTTTTTTTACTATGTTTCGTATCCGACATCGCCTTGTGTTATGTGCAGTGAGGGCAAAAGGGGCGTGCTTGCGGGGCTTGCCCCCTCCCCACCCCAATGGAAATTCACAATATTTTTCGATTAAGTTTAAAAAATAAATGCTTTGGGCAAATTAATAGCAATAAGTTCTAATTAATGTATGTTCTTAGTTTATCAAATACTTCCTTAATGTTTTCCCGGTGCCTGGTTATATAAATTTGATTCTACACCCCCAGGCACGGCGGTAAGCTCATACTAAATTAGCCCCCTCAGATATATATATATATATATATATATATATATATATATATATATATATATATATAGATATATATACATATATATATATATATATATATATATATGTATATATATATATATATATGTATATATATATATATGTGTGTATATATATATATATATATATATATATATATATATATATATATATATGTATATATATATATATATGTATATATATATGTGTGTATATATATATATATATATATATATATATATACATCTATATATATACATACAAAGGTATATATATAAATTTGAACGAACGTTATCTTCGATCGTGATCTATAAGTTCTGGAATATCGTCGTCATAATTGCCATTCATTGGAGGTAGATAGGAATCTCAAAAATGTTTTACCCTGAATCTGCAAACTGCACTGTTACACACCTAAAGAAACCACCGCCGACGATCGAACCTCTGACCTTGGTGCAATTTGCAAACATCGAGGTCCAGGAGTTAGTTACCCCGTCAAAGCCCCCTATAAATGAGGCCGACAGACAGGGGGTTAGGGCTATTTGAATCACACGGGGCGAGCAGCAGCTAGTAGCCTTCATTATTCTGGATTTGCATGTGGATAGACGTGATCGAAAACTGCATGCATAGTAAAGCCACGGAGGAAGATCAATAGGGCCGCCACTCCTCAAGGGTGGAAGGCATGTTTACTATCCTGTGTGATACATATTCAGGATGCAATATGCAAGTCTAGGGGATGCACTTCTTCAAGATCAGCAACAAAGTTATATTTTAATTTTTAAAAAAAGAAGATATTTCGACGAGCTCAGAAGATCCGTGACTTCACTATTGCTATTTCCTACATAACCGGTAAAAAAAATAAAAATGGGTCCCCCCTCGTTCCGGTGCGTGAGGTCTTTTTCATTACAGGGCCTACGCTGCACAATGCACCGTTATTAAAAAAAAATGTATATTATTATTTTAAAAAAAAGGACCGAATATTCCCTCATAACCCCAGGTATATTTTAGGATAATTGAGCAAATTAGGAGCGACTTTTTCTACATCCAAATAAATGAAATAAAATGTGCATTCTTATAAGTTATAACTAATGTTGAATGACTAATATTGCCGAATTGTTGAAGGACTATTGGGCTCATGAGTATCTTTATTCAGGAATGTGAATAAAAAGTCACATATAACCTAAAAGAATGTTAATATTACAGTTTTACATTTATGTAGTTGTATGATCATAGAGTAGAGCTTGTAATAGAAAAGAGATCTTATTATTTTAATGAATGCAAATTTGAATTTGAAAAGTACAATTAAGAGCTTTATTTAAATAAATAACGATAACAGAATATTCTCGAGAATAAACTAAATATATAATTCAGTTGAATTACAAATCAATAAGTTTACAGTAAATTATCCTTTTTAGTCCCATTCTAATGTATTTTTCTCTTATAAATTGTACTTCATGAATAAGGTTTCTGGCCTCCCCTACTCTTGTTTAGATTAAAAAGAGATTTCTAGATCTAGTACTTACTTTAAAAATGATCTTCACATAGACCTGAATCTTTTTAGTTATTCAAACACAACAGAATGGAATTATTACTGTAAAAGTACTTTTTAATAAACTAATACAAAAACCTGTGAAGGTTGTGAATTTTTATTGAAACTCTTGAAAATGAACTTTCACGATGAAGTCACACTGGGTTCAAGCTGAAAGAGCATCACGCATCTTTTTTTTTCTTTTTTTTTTTCTTTTTTTTTTAGCACTTTCCTCTGAAGGAAAGTAGCTATTGAGGTTGCACTCATGACGGAATTTTTGAAAAATTATATATATATATCGTTATATATGTGTCCGTTAACACGATACCGGCCGGAGTTTTTGTTTCTTCCCCACGAAACTTGGTATGTAGTATTCCCCAATCAAACGATTGAACGACTTCGTTAACCAACAAAGTCGGTCTATCTGGAGGGGGAGGTTTACTCCGGAGCCAAAGTAGTTATTTGCCAATACCAGTCGTAATTTTCGTTATATTTCAACGAAACTCGGTATTCGTTCTGGTCAACTAAAGAGAAAAATGTGTTGTAAAAATAAACTAAATCGGTTCATTAGGAAGGGGGGTTTACTCCGGACCCAAATTACTAATTTCCTTATACCGGTCGTAATTTCTACTGTATTGTAACGAAACGCGGTATACGTGCTGGGTATCTAATAAGGAAGAAGTGTTGTAAAAATGAACTAAATCTGTTTATCGGAAGAGGGGATTTACTTTGTACTATGTTTGAATTGAATTAAAACAGGTGTTATTTATCGATATAGGTTATTTTAAGAAAATTATTTAGGAATGCACTCGACACTACCCAATGCTGAGGAAAGTGCTTAGTTATACAGCCCCTGCGTGACGGACTTTTTAATTTTGATTTTGGATAGCTCTAGGTCCAAATATAGTGTAAACTATTATCGAAAAAGAATATTATTATAACAATAATACATAAATTGGCCATATGAATTAATCAACATAACAGCAAATTTGCAGCTGGTTTTCTCAAAATTATATTTTTCTAACAATAAAATATAATAATAACTACCACAAAGATTGAGCTCTAAGCAATGTAAAGCTAAATTTAAAAATATACCTAGAAATCTCTTTTTAATCTAAAAAAGGTACGGGAAACCAACCCCCTTATTCATGAAGTGCAATTTGTAAGAGTAAAATACATTAGAATGGGAATAAAAAGGATAATTTACTTTAAAGTTATTACTTAGTAAATAAACTGAATTATGACTTGTCTTCTTTTCTACTTTTGTAAGTTTACTCTCGACTATATTCTCTTATCGTTATTTATTTAAGTAAAACTCTTTATTTTTTCAATTCTACTTTTTCAAGTAGCAATTGCATTCAATAGAATAACGGGATCCCTTTATTTTATTTTTTACAGACTTTACTCCATGATAAATCATCTACATAAATATAATATAAGAAATTAATGATCCTTTTTTGTTACAAATAAATAAATTTATTTATTTATATATTTTAATGGGGTGAGTAAAAAAAAAAATGACCATTTTATAAGTAAAAATCAAAATTGGTTGGTTTAGTTTAAGGTTTATATTTTGTTATATAAGTTGAGTTTCTTAAATTGTTTGAATATTGTGTCGATGTATGGACTACCTCGAGTCATTAAGTCGTGAATGTCGTGAGGGATGTCTAGGTCACTACGAAGACTACAAATCTGTCAGTACGTGTCTAAGTTGTCTTCAAATGAGATTGTATAGTTTATTGTTGTGTAAGTAGGAAAATATTGTGTTTATGTACAGGCTGCTGTCCCTCAACAATTCGTTCAAGTCATGTGGAATATTTAGTCATAAAAATGTTTATATGAAGAAGGTGGTAAAACATTTTGAAAAAAAGAATGTATATATATATATAAATTTGATTGACTACTTTTCGTGACCTATGGCTTACGAAATGTGTCAACATTTCTTGCTAAGACTTCTGTTTAAGTTTAGTTAGACTGTACTTCAATGACTCATTCTTTTGGGTTTTTTCAAACATCGATTTACCTTAATTCCCATCCACAAAATCATGACATATCCTTAAGGTCAAACTTATTTATTCAAAACGTTGTACGCCGACAGATTCGAGTCATTTATTTGGAGAAGAGTAGAATAGGTCCTACTATTACCACAAATACTAAATTATACGACGACCATACAGCTGACCTTTACTGACTACACGACATGTCTCAAGTAAATTGATCCAAAATGGTATATAATGTCATAAAATAGCGGGCATTGACCGTCCTCTCGATGGTTCGCCCCATGGGAAAATAAAATCCGAAGATTTGACTTATCGTAGAGAGAGGCGTATAACATATCGGCGATAGCCAATATTTAAAGATAAATCGTACAGAGAGTCCGGCGTGAGTATTAATTATATTATGATGAATGTGTGAATGTACTGTAAGGGACTATTAGCCTAATAAGTGTGGGAGTGTTGAGTTATAGGCTCAGGTCCGTGCTCTATGGCCTGAGTGATGGCCACAACTCTCGGCCAGTATCCTCAGTAAGGACTACCTCGAATATCAAGGAAATAATGAGCAAGTCCGAGTCGCTGGAACTGTGTCATCTTAGAGTGTTTTCATTATATCTAGTCTGATGTAGAAAGGATAAAACAGAAAACGTCTCGTCAGAGAAAAGATATTAGTACGTTTAAGAATCTGTTTCTCAAAACTACGTTAAATTTACTCTTCTTAAAAATATAGATTAACGTCATTTGTCACCTTAACGGATATAGAGAAGATGATACCAGTCGGAGATTATTCGTCCCTGAAGAAATCACATTTTTCTCTCTGTATCGTTCCAATTTTAGTTTATCAACCGTCAAAGTTGAGTGACCCCATCACATCAAACTACCTTAACCTTTTAATTTTTTTTTTTTTTTTTTTTATTGTATTTCGTATTTAATTATTTTCCTCTACTGGTTTTCCTTTTCCTTATGTATATTAAGAATTATTAACACGGTAAATATTTAAGATAACATTGTCTATCGCGTTTTAACATAAATATGCTTTAGCGATGACCAAACTGGAAAAAAACGCTACAAAAAAAGTGTCCGCCGGCGTTCGCGTATGCACGGTGGTGATGTACGAAAAAGAAGACTTTATGTTATACAGTACATAACATAGGTTTGTCGGGTGGACCTAAAGCATATTTATGTTCCTGAATTTGAGTAGAAGTTTTTACCTTTATTGTATTCTCTCTATTAGAAATTACTTAATACAACTACTTAATAATATTGATTTGATTAAATAGTTCATTCTCGTACACATTTAAACAAATACCAAATATATAAATAGGCAACAATGAGCCAAATAGTTGTCTTAAAAAAAAAAGAAGAAAAGTTAACAATGTAAATATTTTAATCACACCCATTCTTCTTTTTTTTCTTTTTTTTTTTTTTTGTGATTTTCACAGTTCTTAGTTTCCTTCTTATTTTCCTTTCTTTCTTTTATTTAATTTTGCGGAACTCGATAAATTAAATAAATAAATCATATCCATCAGTAAAAGGCTATCATATAAGCCCCTACGATGTCAAACTATCGAATATGAAGATTGGAGCAATATATTGATTTTTTTTTTTTTTTATTTATTTATTTATTTTTTTTCATTCAGGTACTTGGCACGCCCGACGTTGCTTAACTTCGGTGATCTAAGGGAACCGGTGTATTCAACATGGCTATGGCAGTTGGCGAAAAATGGTCTTATTCGATACTTTATTCGATGCATTTCCAGCTATTCTAAAGGCTTGAGAGATTTAACAATTTGCGACAAGCCGTATTGTCCACAATGCAAGAGCAAAGTATCGATTCTCAAAAGCGATATTTTTTTATATTCGATATTTTGACATGGTAGAGACGAAATGTAAAGCTGTGTCGTCATTTTTTTGTAAAATTATATCATATGTAAAGGATCACCAAGGATTCTCTTATTGCCAAGGATTCGAAGAGTTCCAATAATAAAAAGATGTAGGTTGTTGTCGCATTCCTGAAGCGAAGTTATATGTTTAAAATAACCTATATACATATAAAATAATTTTGCTCTGTAATATTTTTAATTAATTAGCTCGTCTTGGACACTGCCATCTAACCCATTCTTACTTAATGGAAAACAAGCAGAAACCAACCTGTGCAAGTTGTAATGAGACTGTGACAATTAAACACATACTGCAAGACTGTAGACTTAGAAGTGACTTAGATATTCCTCACGACCTTCACGACTTACTGACTGAAGGTAGTCCATACATCCACACAATACTCGAACATTTTAAAATTCTAAACATATATAACAAAATATAAATATTATTTACCAGAACTGACTTTTTCTACCACCCCATTTATTATTATTATTTTTTTTTTACCTGTTCAGTTTATTTCATTTTTCTCCTTATTTTTATTTATGTTGGAATATACTTTCATGTCTATGTAGACATGAATGAATTATATACATATGTGTATGTATATGATTTTTAAGCATACTTGCACAAAAGGAAATCACTAAAATAGTTTGTTTATTTAATTCCTAATGTTGTGGGCATGTTTTTTATTTTTTTTTCCTCTCTTGACTGGACAAGGAACGTGTTACTAACTTTATCATGAGCTCATGGCTAACTTTACGAAGCTCATCATAAAATAAAAAAAATTAATTAGCTAGCTCAACTAATAATTTTTTTTTTTTAAATTTTGTTACAGGGTAAACTCTGATTTCTAATGGACCTATTTTGCTTGATCCTACAGTATCAGGCTTGAGCCCGTTTTTTTTTCTTTTTTTTTTTTTTTTTTTTAATATGGTACCCAAAACACCAAGGAATTTTGTAAAACACACACATAAACTACGGTGTGCAATGCCATGAACCGGAACACCGACAAATAAATAATAATAATACTATTTGAATAGGCGGAAGGTCATGCATATATAAAACTCGTCTCGCCCACGTCCATAATACCATTAACGTATTTTTGTTAGGAGATTTGATAAATGTGCGTACATATTGAGAGTGGTTTTGCTCAGCGCAGCAATAACATCACGATCCCAGGGCCCAGAGGTGTAATGATAGTTGGGGAGTGGAATGCAGATGAAGAGGAGTGGGAGGTGAACGTACCTCCAGTTTTGATATAGCACGTAATAATGACTCATTATTAGATGACTCACGTCAGATCGACCAAAACCTCCCCACTACTCCTTTCCCCTCCGATGGATAATTATATCCAAACCCCACCACCGCTTCGGCAAACCCCTCCATAGTAATCTCGTCGTACAATGACTTATGCCGGACTTATCGAGCAATCACCTCTTGAGGAAATCATTGAACCGCTCCAATGAATTTACCCTTCAGGAGATTAGCAACAAAAATCTAAACAACCAATATATATATACATATATTTGTGCCGAATGAAATGTCAATTTTGGACTTGGAAAATTTCCATTTCGAAACCTTGAAAACCACCGGTAAACAGTTCGTTCATTCACCGTTCCCTCCCCGAGCGCCATATTAATGTTCATATACGCCTCAGCAGCGCTATGACCGAGCTTAAATTCATAACGAAAAATAATACGGATTTCCGTTGAAGTCATAATTTAAGTTTTATTTTTTTCTCAGAGGATCGTTCTCACAACACAGTACGCAAGTTACTGATTAAATAATAGGAATAAAAGAGCCTGTAATTCTATATGAATAACAATGATGTTTGTAAATAATGAAATAAAAAAGGGAAAGCATTAAATCGCAAAGTAAACAAAACTGACATTTCATACGGTACAGCCTGATAATAATAAGAAATCAAAAACATTAAAGTCAATTGACAAACCCTCCAAAAAATATAGAAAATAATTAATATAATAATATATTATATAGATACTATTATTCCACTAAAATTGTGCAATATTGTTATTTTGATGTAATTGATAATATATAATATATTGAAATCTTTTGTTTGAGTTTTTAATATTATTGGTTCACTTGTCCCTGACTAGGGGTTCAATTGACACCTAGCTGGGGTCAATCGAACCATTCGGTGCGGATACACATATTTATGATTTTTGAAAATTATTAAATTTGTAAACTCTTTTTGACTCAAATGACCCCCTTCTCCCCCCACATTAGGAATAGCGGTTTACTCAGGAACCAATTTCTAATTTTTCGGTAACGGCCGTTATTTTTATTTCTTTGCAACAAAACTCGGCGGATATTATGCCCAACTAGTAAGAAACATTCAAAAATTGAATGTTGCTCATACCGGTCGTAATTTCTGTATTGTAAGTACACGAAGAGAAAGATGTGTTTTAAATATAAACTTCACGAGTGATGTGTACACCACACACCTTCTGAGGAATTTTATGCAGCTCCTGTGTGACGAATTTTTCTTCTTTCATTTTTCCTCCATTGACTTCTTATTCGTTTCAACACAACACTTCCTAGGCTCCACAATAAACTGAGAACTGATTGTTGAGTGTGTGTGCCTGGCATCTAATATTGTTATAGACATGGTAGAATAAGGTCTAGAAACTGCCTACAAGGTGAGTCTTACAATCAAGCCAGTTCCCTGAGCATTACCTCACCTATAGGTAATTAACTCATCAGTTACCTATTACAGTTGATTAATCTCTTGTGATAATATTGTAATAGTTATCAGCTCATATCTATTTCAGATCCAGTACTCCACCAGCTGAAACCTCCCCGATTCGCATCCTTAGTTTATAATACGCAGTTAGCCGATGAGGGGATACGAAGTCAATGGTTAGTTAGGGTTCGGCTTAGAGAAAACGTGGGAGTTTTTGAAATTCTATATTTCTATTGTTTCAGCATGCTCTTTGGCAGCCTTCTACAGCTAAAAAATAAATATACACCATAAGAAAACAGGATATTCAAAAACAGTAAGCATATTTTGAAATCATGAAAATAGGTTATAAAAAATTATATTATGTACATATAAATAAATGAACGAAGTTAGTAAATCTTTTTTTCCTAACTAATTTTCGGTTTGGGTACTTGGAAAAGATGGATTCAGTAGATTTTTGACATTCATCCAAACTAATATATTTAAATTTTCGTTACACCTGGAGGTAAGAAAGTATTAGAAAACAAATTTGATTAACAGACATGAGAATTTCTGGGATTTTCCTCAAACTAAGATGACGCAGTTCCTGCGAGTTGGACCCGGATACCCTTTTAATATATTTTCACAGCTCTGAATATGAGCATTTTTATGAAATCTTTCGCTAAGAACATTTTCCAACTTTTTATTTTGATTTATATATTACTAGCATTATATGTTACCCGGCATGCCATGCTACACCTCCTTTATGCATCTAGAAAAGCAAAAATAAATTAGAAACCACATAAGTAATATTAAAATCTAATAACACAAATCTGTAACTGTTCGGGTTCTAAGTTTCGGCCCCGTGACCTCCAAGCTGTGAGTCCTAGACAATTTTAACTTAGCCTATAACAACCCCCAGATCAAGACATACATGTGCGACACGTTTGGTCAAAATCGGTCAAATGGTGTAGTATAGTGAACAAACATACAGACAGACAGCTGGTAAACGTTTTTGGCCTAGCCTATGACAATCCCCCGTGTGGAGCCCTACCTGTGCCAAGTTTGGTCAAAATCGGTCAAACGGTGTGGATTTGTATAAGGAACAAACATACAGACAGACAGCTGGTAGATGTTTATGACTTGGCCTACGACACATCCCGGATCAAGATCTACCTGTGTGCCAAGTTTGGTCAAAATCGGTCGAACGGTGTGTATTTATATAAGGAACAAACAGATAAACAGACAGACTCGTGATTTTTATTTATATAGATTACGATACCTCTACCCTACTGGGTCATGGGCAGTGCGTTCAGTTAAATGTCTTTGTAAATGTAATTTTTTTAATAAACCTGAGGAGTTCTTTAAAGTCTGTTCGTCGTCCTGTAAAACGTCTGGTATTGTCTCGGATATCTTAATTGTTAGCCTAATGTGTTTGTATTTGTCGCAGTGCATTCGTATATGTTCTACAATGTTTTGTATGTCACAAGTTTTGGCACATTGGGTGTTGGAGGTTATTACGTAGGTAGTCCGAGCAAGTCGCTTCTATGCGGGCTCGTAAAAGCAATAAATAAAAATAAGTAAGTAGTTGTGGGTAAGTACTGAGTAGTTGTGGCCTATCCTTAGCCTTGTCAAAACGACCTCTTCTCGGCCTCCAGTTTTCTTTTTTATAATTTGTGTGGGATGGGTTGCAAACCATGTGAGGTTCCATTTTTCTCTCCCAACATTTTTCAAGTGAATCTTAATGTATTCTTTTGAGGCTTCATCGTCCCAGTGCAATCAGCTTGTTGGTATTACGGTTTGTTAAAACTGATTCCGCTATGTAATGACACTCACATAAATGATATTTATTTCAGGCTGCACTGAAAGCATAATTATTGAATCTTCTGTAGAAATCCATTGCCTTTATTGAACTTAAAGAATCGGTTACAATCAAATTTTCTTTATCTCTTTGAATTCATTTACAATTTCACTAGAGTACACTGAAATAGTTTTCTGTGTTTTAGCACTTTCTTCCGAAGAAAAGTAGCTATTGAGGTTGCACTCATGACAAGGAATTTTTGAAAAATTTCTTCGAATCTTTATCGATCCTACCTAGTAGACACCAAAAATGACCCCCGTTCAAATTTATATATATAGTTATATATGTGTCCGTGAACAAGCCGGAGTTTTTGTTTTTTCGCCACAAAACTTGGAATGTAGTATTCTTTTATCAAACGATTGAACGAGTTCGTTAACCAACAAAATCGGTCCATGTGGAGAGGGGGTTTACTCCTGACCCAAAGTAGTTATTTGCCAATAACAGCCATAATATTTGTTTTATTTTAACGAAACTCGGCCTTCGTTGTGTTTAACTGAAGAGAAAAATTTGTTATGAAAATAAACTAAATCGGTTGACTAAAAGGGCGGGTTTACTCCGGACAGAAATTACTAATTTCCTTATACGGGTCGTAATTTCTATTGTATGCTTTATACGTCCTGGGTATCAAATAAGAAAGACGTGTTCTGAAAATGAACTAAATCGGTCTATCTGAAGTGGGGGGGGGGGTTACTTTGTACTATGTTTGAATTGAATTTTTCCGCCAAACGTAGGTTCGCGAAGCTCATCAAGATCAACAGATCAAAATGTGAACCTTTGTGTATATATTACACAGTGTAGGACCCCGCATGCACAAAACTCGAAGGAAATTAATTACAAAATTAATAATTGAAACAGCTGCTCATAAAAAATGCAAAAGAGTAGAACAATTTATGTTTTTATTTTATTTATCTATATAGGTTATTTACCCGACACTACCCAATTCTGAGGAAAGTGCTTAGTTATGCAGCTCCTGCGTGACGGACTTTTTGTAAATAGGGTAAGACACGACAGCATACTCTACAAGATCTGTAAACAACTTGATGTGGTTCGAATATTTATTGATTTCTTCTAAAACATGGTTTTGCACGAATTATTAGATGTAGGGCCTTTTAGCACTTTCCTCCGAAGAAAGTAGCTATTGAGGTTGGACTCATGACGGAATTTTTGAAAAATGTCTTCAAATCTTTATCGATCCTACCTAGTAGACACAGAAAATGACCCCCGTTAAAATTTATATATATATATATATATATATATATATATATATATATATATATATATATATATATATATATATGTCTGTTAACACGATAGCGGCCAGAGTTTTTGTTTTTTCGTCAAGAAACTTGGTATATAGCATTCAATTAGCAAACGATTGAACGAGTTCGTTAACCACCAAAGTCGGTCCACCGGAGGGGGGGGGGTTTACCCCGAACCCAAAACACTAATTTGACTATGTCAGCCGTAATATTTGTTATATTTCAACGAAACTTGGTATTCGTAGTGGTAATATAGACAGAAAAGTGAGATATAAAAATGAACTAAATCGGTTCATTAGAAGGGGGGTTTACTCCGGACCCACAATACCAATTCGCCACTACCAGCCGTGATTTTTGGTATATTTCGACGAAACTCGGTATTCGTAGTGGTAATCCACAGGTGAATATGTGTTGTAAAAATAAACTAAATCGGTTCATTAGGAGGGGGGGTTTACTCCAGACCCACAATACCAATTCGCCATTTCCAGCCGTGATTTTTGGTATATTTCGACGAAACTCGGTATTCGTAGTGGTAATCTACAGTTAAATATGTGTTGTAAAAATAAACTAAATCGGTTCATTAGAAGGGGGGGGTTTACTCCGGACCCAAATTCCTAATATACTCATACCGGTCGTAATTTCTGCTGTATTGTAACGAAACGCGGTATACGTCGTGGGTAACTCATGAGAAAGAAGTGTTGTAAAAATGAGCTGAATCGGTCAATCGTAAAGCGGGGGTTTAATTTGTAATATATTTCAATAGAAAAGCCCGCCAAACGTTCACAAAGCCGCCGCAAGGAGCGCTTTCTACCACTAGAGTGACTGTATCCTGTTCCTGCGTTAGATCAAAATACGATAATATGAGTTTTTTTGTATTTATTACGTAGTGTAGTAGGTACCATGTGTAAACATAACTCTGGAAGCAAATTAATAATTGATCAGTTACTCATTACAAATTTAAAAGAGAACTATTCATGTTTTTATTTAATTTATGTAGGATATTTTAAGCAAATTGTTCTGGAAAGCAGTCTACACTACCCAAATTCTGAGGAAAGTGCTTAGTTATGCAGCTCCTGCGTGACGGACTTTTTACTGTGATATTGCAATTTTCTATTTGTTCAAGCAAATGCGCTCTTTATTTTAACAATCCTAGTCAATTTTCAGTTATTCATTATTATTTAGTTAATTTTAAATTTTAACGTCCATTTATTATTAACTAAGAATTTTAGGACGGGTTATCTATAGGTTACCACCCTTTTCTAGCCAGGATAGGGCTGATGCCTTTTCTTTTTTCGAAAGAAAAGCCACCACCTCTAGTGGGAATCGAGCCCACGACCATTGGCACGGAGTGTTCAGTGCTCATGCCTTAACCCTCACAGCCATCGGGTCTCCAGTTATACATTACGCAATATACTTCATTAAATCACCAGCCATAACATAGTTCCCATGTATACCCAGCTGGACTAACACTTGATTCAACTCTCATATGAATCACAACTTTTGAATGTTTTCACCTTCGATACTCCTTCGTATTACCGATAATCATATAGATTAGAACCAAACTCCATCTTTTCTGACGACCTCTATTTCACGGTATGGTTCGGCTTGGTTTTCTTCCGTCGAGTGAAGCATTGTGTTTAACGTTCAGAATATATGGTTTCCCAGCCCGGGCAGATACAATCTAGTGTTTGCTCAAGATTTTTTATCTCTGAGAGAGATATATATTTGCCAAATTATAGTAATACGTAACGTCGAATGTAGGAGGCGTTTAACACGACCACAAATAATAACTGTTACTAAGATCAAACACCCCCACAGATATGGATCAGTGGAATTAAAATTGTACGTCATGTTGGGTGCAATTTCATAACTGAAGAAGTGTGTAATAAATAAAATTACATGTATTCAATGGATAATGTCAATGTAATTTATTGAAGCTAATAACAGCCATTGGGGAATGTTTGTGCTAGTTACAACATTTTCCATGGCGTTACGAAAAGAGCTAAAATGTTTCAAACTATCAAGTAGAATAATCGTCTAAAATGCAATGCTGAAAAATATAAATTTAACTGAGAATATTCGATATTGTGAAAAACGTTTCAAAAAACATTTATAATTTTTTATCACAGATTGTAAAGGCGTAAAAAGTAATACTAGCCAGATTACCCATCGGCCACGGATGTGTGATCCACGAGTATCCAACGATCAATAATATTATACCTACTTGTATTTAACTCAAATTTCACGATCAAACAAATACTGAAAAAAAAACACAATACCTATATTACAAGTTTTACACACTTGGTTATGACACCCATCAAATTGAGTAAAAAAATATACAAACACAACAACAATTCGTGCGGAAAAAATCGTAACCCTTACGTTCATGCGTTCATAGGTTTGTAGGTGCGTTTTTTGTTTGTTCTATAATATAATAAATTAAACAACTAGAATTTCTCAAGAAACTGTGCGTGATAGACAGAATCTGACTTCAAATTCGTGTTCAGCACATTTGAAAACAGTAAGAAAGCATGTTTTGGTTTGAAGGAGGATTTTCGTGCAGAACAGTGTTATCTACGAAAACAGTTCTAAAGACATTTTCGATGGAACGATCTAAGTGCTTAAAGCCTCAAAAGTAATGGTTTCTTTGCTTTGAGCGGTTCATTAAGTTTGTTTTACTCACATCAGTGTTTTATTGCTTGTTGTTTTTATGATTAATAGACCAGTACCCTTAATTTACTAAATCTATATACATCTTCTCTATTAAAATTATTTCAATGGTTTCTCGCTCAAAGGTTTGAAACCTTCACAATAACCTTTTTTATGGACACCATGGACTGACTCTTCTTGAAGAAATCATCTTTTTGTATCTTTGTTCTTCTATTTTTATTTGCGAATGTGAGTCTTCTAAATATCAATCTTCCCGTTTTCCTTAAATATTTCATACCACATGAAAGTAGTATGCTTTATATATCCTTTCTTCATAACCCTAGTTGGTCCTTGTAGTTCAAGAGCAGGTAGCTAATCTTGTTGGTCAAAAAGAAATTTCATATTTTGATAATAGCTCAGAAACGTAATCTTTCTGTTCTTAGGGATCAAATCATAATCGTTTATCAGTGAGTAGGTCGTGTTTTTTTGTTAAGGCCTGAGCACTTTTTTACATTGTACAGTCTATCAGAATATTTTAAAAGTAAGAGTCGTATTACAGTACTTACAAGTTAGTTCGCCTAACCCATCATCTGATATGTATGAGTCAGTCGGAAATGACCTAACAGCCGGCACAGGGCGTTTCTTCTTGTCTGTTATACTTCTTCTTGAAGGCCATTCACGAATTGTTTCTATAATCTAACATAATTTTTATCTCTTGTTTTGAGCCATGTTTTCTACTGTATTTGCATTAATCTCTCTGATTCTGTAAGTTCTCGTACGCCAAGTAAGTTTTTTAAGATCAGTGCCTTTTGCTGGTAAGATTAATAATAATAACAATAACAACTTATTCAGGGTGCTAATTAAACAAACTTCTTTTTAATACTCGCCTTTAAAAATCTACATTGCCTTCTAAATTACTAAGTTATCTACAATTAACGAGCGTCTAAATAGTACTATCTTAGACCTTAGTTATTTTTTATGTAAGCCACTCTAAATATAAAACAGCATGGTGGTTACTTTTTAGCATCTAAATTTTTAACATACATTGAAGCAGTAAACTTCTAAAATATTAATGTATGACATAGAGTTTTCTGAGCATCTAAATTTGTAACTCGTCATAAGAGTACAAATATACTTCATTTTCACTTTTATACGTCAAAATTAATTCAAACATTAAGTTAATTACAGACAAAACAATTGCAATACAGACGAACGAACGACAATAAACAAACATCTAGGGTACACACGTGACTAACTCGTTGTTGCAGGAATTGAATGGTTGAATGATTGGTCCAAATGTCCGGTTGTTGTCACCCCGCGCATTCGCGCCAAATTTTGCAGTGGCTCTTATCACGATAAAAGAATATGATGTATTATTTTACATGTTATTTTCTATTAAATGATGTTGTCTATAGAAGCTTAAGTTATATTTTTTTGAGGACCTTGTGTTGAAGCTGTAAAATGGCGATGATTTGTAAAATCTGTGGTTGAGTTACTAAATTAGACTGCAATGTTTAATAAGAAGGACATGTTAAGATAATTGTTGATCTTCACTTGACGCTTTCTATAGAATATTTAGTTGAAGGTGTAAAACATAAAATGGTAATGAAATGTAAAATCTGTGGTTGAGTTACTAAATTAGATGGCAATGTACCTTTAATAAGAAGGACATGTTAAGATAATTGTTGATCTTCACTTGACGCTTTCTATAGAATATTTAGTTGAAGGTGTAAAACATAAAATGGTGCGGCTTAAGAGACAGTGGCCCCGAGACATTTTACTCACCTGACCTTGTCATAATAATTTTAATACTTATTTAGACTGTCCTGGAAGTTCCAACAATGGTTGGCTTCTTCCAAATTTGTTTTTTTTTTTATTATTATTATTTTTTCATTTACCGTTTTGATCAATTTATACATAGCATATATCTGTATCAACTAACTTGATTATTGTACTTACATGACTTGTACAGATTTCAAATAAACAAATAAAATAAAAAAAAATAAATAAATAAAAAAATAAAAAAAAAAAAAAATAAATAAACTTATTTTTTTTATATATCTCGTGAAAATTGTCAAAATCCTCTCGAACATCTCGAATAAAAGTGATATTAAGGCGTCAGGGACACCGACAGTAGCTAACTTTTACACAGAAGCGGAAATTACAGAATCTGGCTCTCATTCTAAAGCAAAGCTCTATAAATCAATACAAAATATGCCTAATAAAGCCTTTCTAGTGGATACAGAAGCATGGGCGTATATGAGGGGGGGGGGCTGAGGGGGCTGCAGCCCCTCCCGAAATTTTGAATTGATGATAAAAACTTCTCGTAAAACCCTTAAAAATAAATTAAATAAGATCACTTAGTTCATAAAACATATTTTATTTTACGTGTAATAGCGTTTTAGTTGCCTAAAACTATTCCAAGCTCTAAATATTTAGTATTCCATACCCTGGAAATGGTCTCAGCCCCCCCCCCCTGAAATTGTTTTTATATACGCCCATGTACAGAAGGATCAAGAAGAAGTACACAAGATTGAGTAGAATACCCTGCCTAATATAGCCTATATAGAATAATATGCCGAATAAAACCTATCTAGTTAATACACAAGGACAAATAAAAGTCTTGACGAATAACAAGTCAAGAAAAAAAACTTTATTTAACAAAATAAAACAAAGTTTAGTTGCCCAACTACAATAGAATAATATACCTAATTAAGTCTATGGAGTAGATACAAACGGACCAAAAACAAGTCTTGTGGAATAAGGTTTTTTTTCTAATTAAATACTTTTTATCAATATTTAGTATATAACCTTTGTTGAAAACTATTGATTGCTAATTGATGAATCGGTTTACAACTAAGTAGTCTTTATGAATATTTAGTATATAACCTATGTTTGGATCTGTGTTTTTGGGGTGCTCTCCGCCTAGGCTTTGTATTTGTGTCGGCAGATACCTGGGGTATATTTACAGCTCTTGAGGATTAACTCTTAGCAGGTAAATTTCCTGCGGACCTTCTGCTTCTACGGGCATTGAACCGCCATATTCGCTCATAGTATCTAACCGTTGTGAAGTTTATTTTTTGGATTTAGGACTTAATATACATATGTAGACTAAATCATAGCAAGAAGTAATCCTCCGTCGTCGGTTCTTAACTATGTAGACTCGCTAATGTTATCCAATCTTAGATATATCGTATTTAAAATCCACAGCAAAAACACGACATTTCATCAGAATCCCCTGCTGAATAAAACTTATATAGAATAATATGCAAAATTAAGCCTATCTAGTGGATAAAAATAGAGGAAAAAATCCGTTCGTGGTGGTAGAAAATCTTAAAAGTATTTCGCTCAGAAATCTCCGAAATATTGTCACTAATTTTACGTATCCTGTTTTATAGCCAAATAGATTTATATTCTATAATCAATAAGAAAAACCTACTAACAATAAAAAACTATGGGTAACAGATGAAAATAGGGAATACCAAGAATAATTCTAAAGAACGAAATCAACACCAGTACTGTAATCTGGTATGAATATCATTCATACGGCATCTTCGAATTCTAACAAACAAAATATTGATTCTAATTATACGTATCCTGTTTTATTGACAAATACATTTGACTACTATAAGCAATTAAAAACACTAGGAAATATACCAAAGAACTCGGAATAGGAGCCTCGACAGTTTCAAGACATTTGAAGGAAGTCGACAAATCCAAAACTGACATTTCATACGGTACAGCCTGATATATTTTTAACAATGAATTGCTTTTCTTATTTTAATTAATCTCTTTTATTGTCAAATACATTATCCTACTATAACCAATGAAAAAACAACAAGGAATAAAAACAAACAAGAAGAACCGTTCGAATAAACGAAATCAATTACTTCAAAGTTTAAGCACTTATTTCTCCGATTGACATAGCCTAATCAAAAATTGTTTCAGAATCTTTTTTGTAGAACATTTAGTAAGCTTTCGCATGGTAACCCTCCGTTTACCAATATTCCTAACCGTCTTCGAGATATCAGGGAATGTATACGAAGTTCCCAAAACATTTCATGTCTGTTAATAAAATATTTTATTCTAATCCTTCCTTAGCTCCAAACGTAACCGAAATTTTAACATATTAGTGTTGATGAAATTCAAACATGCAGAAAATGTTTCAACTGAATCCCATAATTTTAAGTATCAAAATCAAAGACAAAAAGAACAGTTCGAATAAGCGAAATCAATTACTTTAAAGTTTTAAGCACTTATTTCTCCGATTGACATCGCCTAATCAAAACTTTCATTAGAACCTTTTTTGTAGAGCATTTAGTAAGCTTTCCAATGGTGTTCTTCCGTTTCCCAAGATTCTTAGCCTTTTTCGAGATATTAGGGAAAGTATACAAAGTTACCAAAACTTTTTTATGTCTGTTAATAAAATATTTTATTCTAACCCTTCCTTAACTCCAAACGACACCAAAATTTCAACATATTAGTTTTAATGAAAGTAGAAGATGCAGTAAATGTTTCAACTGAATCCCATGATTCTAAGTACCCAAACCAAAAACGGCATTCAAAAATTATTTTTTCAGTTTTCTCGAAAACGGTTAAAGCTATCGCCTTGAAAATGGTTTCATTCGTTTTCCTAGCCCAGGAATCATATAAAACGAGTACTTAGAAGCTTATGAACTCAAAAACGTAAGCGTTACGATTTTTTTTGCGCGAATTTCGCCCCAAACGCCATCTTCCGGTAGGCGGATTTCGCTGGTTAACGAACTTGACCTTTCAAATTGGACGACGGATTTTTGTACCTAATTTCATCAAAATCGGACCATTCGTCTTCGAGCTAGAGAGCGAACAGACAAATATATATATATATATATATATATATATATATATATATATATATATATATATAAATATATACATATATATATATATATATACAAATTTGAACCACCATCATTTTCGGTCTCTAGGGGTTCTGAAACGCAAAATTTTCTAGTCGGCACTTCCGGATTGTTTCATTGTATCAACCTTATAAGCGGGGTTCCTCCCTATGGGGGAGGGAGGAACCGCGCTAAAAGAGAATTTTGATTGCATGGCCAATAAAAAAAATCTGTGGTTTGACTTATAATTTCTCATTTATTTATTTATTTATCTGTGTGTTCATACGCTTTCCAAATAGACCGATATCAAAAAATAAAATCCCCTCTCGTGCTTGTTTCACTCAAAAGGAAAATTATTTTGATCATACAAATGTCGTTTGGGAAGCAGTGCTGGGCAAAACAAACGTTAGTTTACTAAACTAATGTTAATTTACTAAACTAATGTTAGTTTACTAAACTAATGTTAGTTTACTCTAACTTAAAATAAACTAAGGTTGTAGTTTTAGTTTTAGATTTGTATGATTATTAATCATGTTAACTCAGAAAAATGATTGTAATTTAGCAAACGAGACCTAAATTTGTGAATTTTGTTTTTAATTTACAAATTAGTTTATCAAAGAACATATGTTTGCAAATTACGAGGAAAAGCCAAAGTTATTTACTCTCCAAAGAATTCGTCGTATCCTGAACTGTATAGATCAAAATAGTGTACCAAAAATGACTAATGAGAAGATGTAGAGGCTAGCGGAAGAGAAAAATGAATGTTTCTCTAAACAAGGCCTGTAGACAGTACACAATTCATAAATAATAACTGAATTAGTAACATATAGATTATATTAATTGCCCTCTGTTTATAATACATCTTAGGTCCGCCTAAAAGCCAAGACTAGCTTATTCTTAAACAAGTTCTATTAGTTTTAATAATTTACTTAATTATCGAAATAACATACGATTTACATTAATTTAAGTTATTTTTGTAAAACTAAACTAAACTAAAGCTTTAATTTAGTTTTTAATTAATTCCCAATGATTTAGTTTTAGTTATTAAAATCCATTAATTAGTATAATTTTAGTTTTAGTTTTGTTTTTTTTTAGGTTGCAATTTTTAGTTTAGATTTAGTTTATTCCAAAAAGTGAATGTAGTTTTAATTATAGTTTTAGTTTTAGTTTTGCCCAACATTGTTGGGAAGTACATATATAACAACCAGTTGTTCATTTCTTGTAATAAATTGTAAATTAACACTTAACAAGTTATAGCTCATATAAAATGTACATAATGTTTAGAAATAGATTCCCGCCTACTTACGAATTTAATTTCCCACCAAATTTTCATTTTCAGGGGAAAAATATTTGGTCTACTGATTTTTTTCCCCCCACCTTCCCAAAAATATATTATGTACAGAGAGAGCTCCAGACCCAACGGATTGGAACCTGGAGCTGGATTTAAAACTACACCTTGATCTACAGAAAATAGTAATTCCTGCCTTCTAAATCGGCTAGAAATGGGTGAAGGGTAGTTTGGTGGGGGGGGGGGGAAGAAGATCATGACTGACTCCTATTAGTGAGACCTCAGCCCTGTGTAAGTCTCTACCCTCCTCAAAAATCGGCCACTAACTTTAATTAACTTCTAAATTATTTGGTAGAGTAATTAAGTGCCTCAAAAGTTATAATGAGAGATTTTATCAATTTACCCCTAAATGAAGGCTGTACACCAGGTTAATTCTAAAAGGTTCCCTGTTTTTGTTTTTTTTTTTCTTATTTAAACAATTTTATACAGCGCAACTTTATTTTTAATATCAGCTTAATTTTTAATTATAAGAATGTAATCAAGAAGGGGTGTTGTTTCTTCCTCAATTTTTTTTCTCCCTTAAAAGTGTTCTGTTGTGCCTATCTTGAGCTGGGTTAATTTCTAAAAATGCCACAGGTCTCCTTAAATACTACTTCTGTTTGCCGAAAAGAAATTATGCGCGCTCTTCACGTGTTTCCGCCCCCCTCCTTCTTATGTAGGCAAACCATTCATGGCGCAATCAGGAAGACCATACAACAAATGTCAACGTTTCATAACACAGGCACAGAAAATAAAAAAAGTGGTATTTTCCAAAGACACCATACATATCGTCCCTTCCATGTCAAACTATGGAAAATGAATGGTCTCCAGATTAAAATTAAGCGTGTCGAAATACATAAGAATATATGTATGGTGTCTTTGGAAAAGACCACTAATTTTTTATTTGAGAATCTGGACAACTTTTTAAAAAGACGACTAAACAGCACGTTAAAAATATGGACAAAAATGTTAACACAACCGTTTTAGTAGGCCATGCAATAAAACATAGACACACATTTGACTTCAAACAGGTTAAAATATAGGATAAATTGATTAACCTTATACAAATAAAAGAGAATGTGCATATAATTAAAAATAAGCGGCGCTAATGACCTAGAAGTAGATGCGCCGTAAAAAAAAAAAGTCCGTCACGCAGGAGCTGCATAACTAAGCACTTTCCTCAGAATTTGGGTAGTGTAGACTGCTTTCCAGAACAATTTGCTTAAAATATCCTACATAAATAAAATAAAAACGTGAATAGTTCTCATTTTGTAATGAGTAACTGATCAATTATTAATTTGCATCCAGAGTTATGTTTACACATGGTACCTACTATACTACGTAATAAATACAAAAATCCTCATATTATCTTATTTTGATCTAACGCAGGAACAGGATACAGTCACTCTAGTGGTAGAAAGCGCTCCTTGCGGCGGCTTTGTGAACCTACGTCTGGCGGGCTTTTCTACTCAAATATATTACAAATTAAACCCCCGCTTTCCGATTGACCGATTCAGCTCATTTTTACAACACTTCTTTCTCATGAGTTAACCACGACGTATTCCGCGTTTCGTTACAATACAGCAGAAATTACGACCGGTATGAGTATATTAGGAATTTGGGTCCGGAGTAAACCCCCCCCCCCCCTTCTAATGAACCGATTAGAAAAGGCTGGTAGTGGCGAATTGGTTTTGTGGGTTCGGAGTAAACCCCCCCTCCTAATGAACCGATTTCGTTTATTTTTACAACACATATTTACCTGTGGATTAGCACTACGAATACCGAGTTTCGGCGAAATATACCTAAAATCACGGCTGGTAGTGGCGAATTGGTATTGTGGGTCCGGAGTAAACCCCCCCTCCTAATGAACCGATTTAGTTCATTTTTATATCACACTTTTCTCTCTATATTACCACTATGAATGCCAAGTTTCGTTGAAATATAACAAATATTACGGCTGACATAGTCAAATAAGTGTTTTGGGTTCGGGGTAAACCCCCCCCCTTCCGGTGGACCGACTTTGGTGGTTAACGAACTCGTTCAATCGTTTGCTAACTGAATGCTATATACCAAGTTTCGTGACGAAAAAACAAAAACTCTGGCCGCTATCGTGTTAACAGACATATATATATATATATATATATATATATATATATATATATATATATATATATAGATATATAGATATATATATAAATTTTAACGGGGGTCATTTTCGGTGTCTACTAGGTAGGATCGATAAAGATTTGAAGACATTTTTCAAAAATTCCGTCATGAGTCCAACCTCAATAGCTACTTTCCTTCGGAGGAAAGTGCTAAAAGAAGAAAAAAAATTAAAAATAGGGAATAAAACAGCAAATAAAAAGTACATTAAATATTCAAAAAAATTGTCTTCAATATCATAGACATAATTTATTTATATCAATCGTTTTTATATTTTAATTTTATCAGAATATCCTTTTTAATGATAAAAGAAATCGATCTCACACGAAACTATCAATTATAATCACGTGACCGATAACGCCCATTTTCGTTTTACCTTATTATTTTGGACGTGTGGAAGGTGGTAGTTAGTTAAGATTATAATTTTGTATAATTATACTATGTCAAGTTGCTCCTGAAGAGGCGTCTACAGGTACGAATCATGTAGAACATAAAATAAAGTTTATTATGTGAAGATGAAATGTTTAAATATAGAAGACCCACATCCTTCACGAGGTGAAAGTTTAGTTCAAAACAAACTATTTTCCCTGACTATTATTCCTTTTTTAGGAGCTTTTTTTTAGTGTAAATAGCAGGAATAACTACTAAATTTTTTTTTTTTTTTTTTTTTTTTTTTTTTTTTTTTTTTTTTAAGAGAGATACAGGTTTCAGGAAAAGCAGTAATGTATATTTTAGTTGTTGAGTCGTACCATCCGTTGTCCCGTAAAAATGTGTTATTTGTATTTAATTAATAGTTGATTCTGAATGTCCCTAATACAAAACAATAAAAACTTTCAGCTGAAATGTTAGAAATTAAAAAAAAATACCTAAAGCTTAAACAACAGTGACTGTTCTTAAGAAATTCCTATATATATCTTGGAAAGGCATAAGTTTTGGATAAGGCAATATGAGCTTAAAATTGTTTGTTTTGGCCTAAACTATCTCCTCACGAAGGATGTGGTTCTACTTGCCAGTAACCCTGTACATTTGACCTTCCGCCATTTTTAAAATAAATTATTGAGAACAAAAGAGTCCCAATTTTATAATATTAATAATATTATAGTTATGAAAAATCTCTCAATAATAACTAAAAGTCCCATAAACACTTTGGAACAATACAAAAATAGCGCTCAAAAGAAGATATGAACTGAAAGGAGTTAGTGAATAAACTGTTTGCCGATCTGAGTTGAGGTGTTACCCTTCGAAACGGTGGTGGGAGGAATACATAATCACCTTGCTAGTTTTCCACCCCACTCCCTCTTCAAACATGGCCGCTCATGAAACAAAATAAAAAGAAAAGAAAAAACCCCTAATGTTTTCCCCTCTAAGCCGTCGATTACAGGCTCCACGCATTCCATTTGTCCGGGCTACTAGTCTTTCTTGTACATCTGTCTCCTACATGGTAAAGACCCCATCTACCATCCAATTCTGACGGGCGGAAAAAGAATTTGAACACAAAAGCCTTCAGATTGTATAAGATTATGAAATGAATGCGTTTTATGTATATATCGCACTAGTATTTCTAAAGTGACAAACTAAAAAATCAATTCAATAAAAAAGAATTTTACTGTCCAAAGAAATATAAACAGATAAAATAAATTTTACAATTAAAGAAATACAAGTATCCAAGCTATAGCTTTTACAACTATTCTAAATTACCTATATCTAGTTAATTTTTATTACTAAAATATTATGAGGGAAAAATACAAAAAAAAAAAAAATCTATACACTGAAAATCAAAAGGTAACATGCTTGAGCCTCTTATACTTGTAACGCTTATAATTTAGGCTATTTTTTTTTTTTTTTCGTTTTTAACTGCGCATCAACTATGTTGGCTATTAGCGCCGGATATAGGCTATTATAATTATAATTAACTACATCAGCAATATGCTTATAGCTGCTATTTTGACATGCTTCAAAGAAATGCTGTGTCACTTTAATTATGTACAGATTTTTTGAAGGGATGTCAAGGACTAAATCAATTCAATCAACAATTTTTAATTATGACTATGAAAGGCAAATATCACTTTATCAACCATAAAAACTGTATGTACCTAGCTTACGTGTTTTATGTATGGTGCACCAGAGGGCACTTGAGTGACTCTTCCTGTCTTAATGCTAAGTCCCCTACATAGGCAAGAGTGACACATTTTCCGTAGAGTTTTATTTTGAGTTGTGTCACTTTAGAAATACTAGTGCGAAAATGTATTTACTGTATTTATTACTATTCTAAGTGAATAGTGTAAATATTATTATTTATTGATAATATCCGCATCTAAGGCGAATAACATTTAATACCCTGTACCGGGTGCTAATGTACCCGGTGCGAAAATATTTTTTAGTATATGTACGCGCTTCGGCGGTACATATACTAAAAAAAAATATGTAAATAAATTATGTACTTGGGTTTAGCACGTTAAGTGCGGCTACTGTTTGGGGGGTTTCTTGTTAGCTTCTGTTATTCGTTTAAAAAAAAACACACACAACATAGATAGTATCTATAACAATAGTTTACAAGGTCAGTCAAGTTCTCAAATCGTTGCTTCCTTCAACAAAAAGCGTCATAAACTTCACAGTTGGATCATCTATGATATATAAATAAATGTATTTTTTTTTAAAAAAATCACTAACTAACACAAGGTTCTCATAAAAAAAGAGTATTTATTAATTTAACCGAACTATAACAAAACAAAATCTATCAACATATTACTAATGAAGAGATACTAGTACAATTAATACGTTTATCATTGAAGAAGAAGATAATTTTATTAAATTATTCTTAAAACAGTTTGGTGAGTGCAGATTCAATAACTGATTTTTAGTCAATTTTATTTAATTTTATAATTATTTATTATCATAAGGATTTTGCTATATATAATTTTGTAAGTTCTATGTTAGCATTATTTTAGTAGACACACACACACACACACACATATATATTATATATATATATATATATATATATATATATATATGCATGTATTTTTTTTCGATTGGAGAAAGTAAATTTGGTATTTTTATTAATCAATTATTAAATAAGCTATCCATTTTTAAGGATTGGTTATTTGTTAATTTTAACCTTAATTCCAATATTTTTTATCGAATACAAAATACTTACTCTGGTTTTATGTATATGGACCTAGGACACATACTTATAAAAAATTATTTAAAATTTGTATTTAGAAACTTGAAAATAAACCAATAATAATCTTAAATAAAAATTGTTTAAGAATATTATTACTATTACAATTTAGTTTATTGGACAGAAATAAAACTAAAATTCAGATTATTCAATCTAAATCAACAAATTTACACGAGTATTTGGTTACTCGTTGTCGACAAGACAGCCTGATTTACAAATATTAGCTTCAACAAACTAACAATATACTTGTTATATCTAAATGTATTAGTCAATTGGTATGCTAATATAACAAGTGAAATGAGGTATTTGAATTAGCTAATTTGGGAGGATACATATATAATGAAGTGGTCAAATTTATACCATATCATCAACACATTATTAACGTAATGGATTGCTGAATGTGGAGGTAATGTTGGCAGCCCTGCTACCATGCTATGTTCTCCCGATATGTTTATGCTGTGTGCAATTATTGTTCGAGATTAATTGCTTAGTTTTGATCTATTTCAGGTATAATATTGACATAAGTTAAGATTTATGATTATTTGATCATTTTTAATTATTTATTTAATTTTTATTCTTGATAAATGGTCCGATTTTAATGAAATTGTGTAAAAAAATACTTACTTGTTAACCAGCAGGATCCGACCAAAGGAACATTTGTTAATTGAAGCAAAATCGTAGCACTTAACATTTTTAGTTCATGGGCTTGGATGTACACTTTTTATGTTTTCTAACGTAGGGAAATGAATAAACCCGTTGTGATGGTGATATCTGTAACCATTTTTGGGAAAAGTTGACAAAACTAATTTTCTTACTAATGTTCAGTCTGGGTGCTTTGAGAGGTGCATTCGCTTGAAAATTGTTCCAAATGTTTGAAATTTATATATAATGTACCTAATATATATACATTTATGTATACAAAGATATTTAAAGTTTGGTTCTGGACTAAAACAAGTTTTACAAAAGACACACACACACACATATATATCATATATATATATATATATATATATATATATAGGGGAAGGTGTTGTACCTCTGACCGTCTTGTACCTTTGACCACCGAGGCTGTGGCGGCACGTAGCAACATTTTATAAATTTTGGTGTAATTAGTGTTTAGCTCCTTCACTAGAGGGCTTGTCTAACCTCCTTTCGATTATTCAAGTCAAAGAGGATTTTTGCAAAAAATACTTATCCATTTCTATCATAAAAATGTAAGTTATTTATAGTTGACGCTTTGCCTCATAATATTTTTTGTATTAAGTCTTTTTAGATGGAAATCATTTGAGAAAGTAGCTATTACAATAAGAAACATGGTGCAGCTTGTGAAATTGATTTATCTTAACCCTAAAAGTTTTAGCATGCTTTTTAATTTGCACTATCAGGGTGTTGTACCTCTGACCACGACTAGGTGTTGTACCTTTGATCAGGTCAAAGGTACAACACACCTGAGTGATTTTTACATAATTCAACTTTTATGTTCTTCTGCTACAATTTTTTTTAATTAATATTGGTTGCTTCAATTGTACAAAGAATTTAAAAAATAATAAATTAAATAAGTTCAAACTGACTTTATTAATCCTCATTTTAGCTGTTCCAACCTATCGCCCCTTATCGTTCCACTTGAAGTTGTGAGACCTCATCGAAAAGCGGAGGGAGGGAAAACCTCAAATAGGGGTTGTCCTAAACGGAAACCTCGTATCCTGACAGATATTCCTGAAAAGCTAATTATTGAAGGTGAAAAAAAAACTAAAGCACCACCCTAAACATAAGACACCACATACAAATAAAAGCCCTAAAAAAGTGGTAAATAAAAAGAAAATTATTCTAATGACAGTTCAGATTCTGCTACTGACACCGAAATTTCTTCAGGAGAAAGTGACGTTGATCTGTCTGATAAATGTTGTGAGTGAAGTCAATAACCAGCAAAAATTTGTATGTATGATTTTGAAAAAGGAAATTTTATACTTGTTAAAAATAAAAGTAAAAAGACTATTACATATTTAGTCGCAGAGATCTGTGGTATTAAATGTCCAACGTTAAAGATCCAATATTTGAAAAAACAAACTTTAAGTGACAAGTTTACGAGAGAAAATGAATATTTGTATGATATTGATGTTAAAGACATTGTGGCTTAACTTCCATACCCTACTATTGCTAGTGGATCTGCTTGACAGTAAAAACGTTTATCGATTTGACTGGATTTTTCAGCATATTAAGCATAACATAATAACAATAATAGCTTTTTATTATGCTTACATCCATGTCCTGTATTTATTAAACTTACAATTAATTATAATATTACTCAATACATTTTTTTTTCTGCACTGCTGTGTTGTTTTTACGTGGTCAGAGGTACAACACCCCGTGGTCAAAGGTACAACTACATGTTGTACCATTGACCACTGTACGATTATTTTTTTAAAAATTAATAAAAAATATTAAATGAAAAGTTAGAACCTTGAAAAAATTAAATATGATAAACAATAGAATACTAAGTACAATAAAAAAAAAATGAATTTAGCATTAATATTCCAGTTAAAAAAAATTCAATTGTGCAAAGTGGTCAAAGGTACAACACCTTCCCCTATATATATATATATATATATATATATATATATATATATATATATATATATATATATATATATATATTCATTAGGATAAAATAATTGCATTGAGGCCTTCAAGCCGGTGTTATATCCAATGAAATCAAGACACAAATGTGATTTATTAACTAATGAGGATGTAAATCAGCAGTAAAACATTTCAAAAGTAAATATATTATCTCCAGACGGTACTAAATATTTGATGACTAGTTAACAGGTTTAAAGGGAGAGCAGAAGGAGAAGGTACTAGTATTTATAGCCCATATTTCAAGGTGGTTCTGTACCATGATGAAATGTACTATGTAATATTAATCATGTTTAGACATACATGTTGGGCGTTCATGTTGAGTTTTATTTAGCTGGACTCATTGTTCATATATTTTTTTTTCATATAATCTAAGTGTATATATTTACATTATGCATATATTTATACATTTCATAGCATTAAATGATTGTGTATATATTTACATTATATTTATATAAAGTCGTTTTGCACTTCCATTCTGGAAAACTTGTAAGTTACCAATATGAATCTCTCTTACGAGAGGTTATCAGAAAGGAATTTTATTGGTTGAAAAAGAAACATATCACAAGAAAAAAGTTTGTTATTTATGAAATCGTTAAGTTCTCTACGTTTATTGAGTGTAAATTCGTGCCTTAGGGCATTAGAATCAGGACTGTTGCACCCAAAACTGCTTACCGGCAGACGAGCACTAACAAGTCTGCGCGGTGATTCAAAGGTGGCGCGTCACCGCGGTGCGACAATCTGGCCTTCCCCCACCCCTTGCTTCAAGTTGACGCTTGACGTTTTTAAATTTTCTTCATTATCTCACTTATTACAACAATTCCAACCAAGCCTAAGGTTTATATTTGTCATGAACAACTGATTCAACCATTAGATTGTGTTTTCTTTAGTTCCGGGGAAAAATCCAACTTCTAATGAAACGATTTTTTTTTCATCAGTTGATTGAGTTTCGTTGGAGGGAAATAAAAAAGATAAAAAATAGCAATTTGGTCCATTTTAACCCACAGGCCTCATTGGCCGATTTAGTTCATTTTTAGAATACATCTTTCTCTTTCGCTTTTTTTTCGACGTATGTCCAATTTCGTTGCAATATAGCAACAATTTCGAGCGTAAGGGGCATATTAATAATTTGTTTCCTATTAACCCCCCCCCCCCCCCACCCCATGTAATGATTTCGCGCCAAACAAATTTATCCAATCGTTTGTTAAAGGGAAAACAAAAATAAAGTAAATGAAGTTTCGAAAAATATAGTCAAGTATAATTTTTTAAAATAAAAACGACCATAAGAACAATAGTTCTCCGAAGTCCAACACACTCTCATATAAGGCACTCCTAATTAGTCAGACTAGTTTCGGTTCTTTTTATTGCGCAACTGGCATAATTGGACATGTAAATAAGATGTACGCGCATTTACTATAATGAAGCTATTAATTCCGCGAGTAGGATGAATAATACCGCCCCATTATCCAACACATATACATAAGAATAATGAGTTGTAATAAAAGTAACTTATTCTAACAGCAATTTAATAAAAACAACAATATATATGTTTAACGACTTATAAATATGCAATGCATGCAAACAAAATAATATAAATGTAAAAAAGGCATTAAGAATAAATGTACTATAAATATTAATAAGGGAAGAAAAAGAAAAAGCCTACAATCCAAGATGATTGCACTCATTGTCCTAAAAATAAAAAAGCCCCCTTAAGATATTTTTTGGGGAATTCTTACTAAACCTAGTAATTTTCGTGTAATGAGGTACTTCTTGAGAGCAGGCACTAAATTGTTTCTAAATTTTTCTTATCTAGAAGTCATCTTCCATACAATCCTACCATATCAAACGAGGTGCATAGAATTACTAAACAAACTAAAAAACTTTTGGCCTAGATTTTACTGTGCCTAGAAAAAACATGCTAGGCAGTAAACGCACTTAGAACCCACACACCGGACAGAAAAGGCAGAAAATTAACAGGAGACACGGAATGCTAAGACGACTGTTGGGACCTTCTTCAAAACCAGGATCCCAGAGAGAAATTAAGACTCTTGGAGTGTTCTGATGACAAATGTTGGTAGTTACAACGTACAGGTGATGATGAGTGGTTAACGACGAAAATCGAACCCTCCCTGTAGAATTCGACGATTCATCCACTAATTCTTTCTTCGACCACTAGCAAGTGGTAAATGCTAATGGCGACATCATCCCACCTCTTGCAATGTTTCCAATATATCGCAAAAGCGTAAGATGAATGAACATGAAGAAGATATTTTCCTTATAAATAATCTGTTAAATGGTTGAAACAGAATTAATATTGATAAGAAGGCTTATTTCCATAACTACTTCCATATTGTTCAAATTGCTTTAGATCAGGAGCTGACTACTCACAAGTTAAAATAAGTAGGAATCAAACCATTGCGGGGTCTAGTGGATAACGCCTTGGATTCTCATGTGGGAAATGTGGGTCGAGTCCCACCTGCTGCAGGGATTTTTTTCAATTCAGGGCCCGTTCAGAAAGTTCCCGGCTGCACCATGGATGTTGGCGATAATAGCCCAGATGTCGGTGCGCCATAAAAACGCCTCAGAACTATGTCAGATGCTGTTAAATACGCCCAGATTTTAAAGTAAAATCTTGTGACTTATTTTTGATCATGATCGGATATGAAAAACTTGGGGATGACCTCTCTTCATCTATATGTTTTCTTTAATGATGTAAATGTTCTGGACTTCATAATGCTCGGACGGTTAGGTTTGTCTGGGCACGCCATTCGAGTAAGAACTTGCAAGCGAAACTCTAATGAGCCCATATTCCTTTTTATTTTTTCGCAAGAAAAGCCACCATCACAGTGAGAATGGAAGCCACGACCTTAGTCACGGAGTGCACAGGCCTTAGCACTCACGGCCACCGGGCCTCCTCAGATCATAATAGTATTTAGTAGAATAGCTTTATAAGAAAAGAAAAAAAAAAATGCTAATATGTAGGTCAGATCATTAATTTAAACCAAACCCACACCCATTTAAAGCAAACAAGTAATGGACGTGAACCATGATGCCGAGGGAGAGTAAGTAATCGGTTTAATTTCGAGTCGATGGCTGTTATGTTGGCTAATGTCAAATAACCACTCTGCTCATTCAATTCTTTTCAACCTTTCCACAAGCCGAGCATTGCATTTGCGTCACTTTTTTTTCTCCATTCATGTTGTAGGCAATCATGTCGCACCGAAACCCAATTACATTGCCAAGCATTGCTTCGGATGAACCACAGTATGCGGGATTATCAGATATTTTTTTTTTTTTTTTTTTTTTTTTTTGTTACAAAATGGAATTTTGGCCAAACATCGAACGACTAATACTGCTTAAGCTTCAGGGACCCGTGTGATGCATTTTGGCAGCTTATTTTCCCCCCTGCTGTTGATAATATGCGACAAGTATCGTTTCCAGTAAATGTCCAAGAATAATTCTCTAGAGGCGACGTTTAATAAAGAAAAGCTTGGTTAGTCATCTGTAAAACTAACAATGCAGCTTGGTTAGTCATCTGTAAAACTAACAATACAGCTTGGTTAGTCATCTGTAAAGCTAACAATAAAGTTAACGAAATTAAAGGGCTCTAGAAAACCATTAAAAACATGTTTTTTAGCACTTTCCTCCGAAGGAAAGTAGCTATGGAGGTTGCACTCATGACGGAATTTTTGAAAAATTTCTTCGAATCTTTATCGATCCTACCGAGTAGACACCGAAAATGACCCCAGTTAAATTATATATATATATATATATATATATATATATATATATATATATATATATATATATATATATATATATATATATATATATATATATATATATATATATATATATATGCATATATAGTTATATATGTGTCCGTTAACACGATACAGGCCGGAGTTTTTGTTTTTTCGCCAAGAAAATTGGTATGTAGATTTCCCCCGGCAAACGATTTAACGAGTTCGTTAACCTACAAAATCGGTCCATCCGGAGGGGGGGTTTACTCCAGAGCCAAAGTAGTTATTTGTCAATACCAGCCATCATTTTTGTTATATTTCAACGAAAATCGGTATTTGTTGTGGTCAACTGAAGAAAAAAATTTGTTGTAAAAATAATCTAAAGCGGCTGACTAGAAGGGGGGGTTTACTCCGGACAGAAATTACTAATTTCCTTATACCGGTCGTAATTTCTGTTGTATTGTTACGAAACTCTGTATACCTCCTGGCTATCTAATAAGAAAGAAGTGTTGTGAAAATGAACTAAATCGGTCTATTGGAAGGGGGGGGGGTGTTACTTTGTACTATGTTTGAATTGAATTCTCCCACCAAACGTAGGTTAGCGAAACTCATCAAGATCAGTAGATGAATATGTTAAGCTTTGTGTATTTATTACTTAGTGTAGTACCACGCATACGCACAACTCTGGAAGGAAATTAATTACAAAATTAATAATTGAAACAGCTACTCATAAAAGCAAAAGAGCAGAACAATTTATGTTATTATTTTATTTATCTATATAGGTTATTTTAAACAAATTATTCAGCAATGCACTCGACTCTACCCAATTCTGAGGAAAGTCCTTAGTTATGCAGCTCTTGCGTGACGGACTTTCATTATATCATGTATTTTTGTACCTAATTTTTGTCACATGGTATGACTCAAAACAACTCGGAAACGCTTCCTACAAATGGAGGCGGACAATTTATGAACATTGATTTTGGTAAGATATAGGATAATAAGACATGATACATTTAGTATCATACCTCAATAAGATATGATACTAAATATAGCCAAATAGAACGTAGGCGAACCTTCCGCTGCAATGGCCATACTTCTTAACTGAAGATCTTCTACATAAAAGCAACCATCTGTGTATGTAGTCAGCTGTTTAAAATATCGGCAGAGTCCAAATGTAAAATTCGATGGATGAAAGAAACAAAGTGGTGAATAAGAAAATCAAAATGAAATGTAAAATAATATCGCACTAGTATTTCTAATGTGACACAACTCAAAAATCTGTGTTATTCACACCGTCAAAGTTATGACTATGAAATACATGGTAAATATATCTTCATCGACCATCAAAACTGCATGTACCTATAGCTAGCTCCAGAGCTTATAGACCAGAGGGCATTTGTGTCACCCTTCCAGTCTTAATGCTCCAATTTTCAGTTGAGTGTTAATTTGAGTTGTGTCACTTTAGAAATACTAGTGTAACATATTTTTCATTTCATTGGACAATGGATAAATTTCAGTACAATAACAGCTGATTGTTAGTTGATCTTTAGTTGAAACATTGACATTGTAGCGGAAGGTTCGCCCACGTTCTTTTAGGGTGCATTTAGTTTTTAGGCTCCTGAAGAGACATCAGATGATGTGAAACGTCTAGATCCATTTTATTAAATTGACGATTATATTAATTTGGAATTTTATTCATTGACCCTCGGTTTGGACATGAAACGTTGAAATTTGTTTCATTAATCATCTTCGCAACTTCTTCTGAACAATTTTTGTTGTTGCAATATGGCAAAACTAAAATAGCAAAATAAACATTTTCTGTCATTTAAAACTTTTATATAAATTACAGATACAAAAATTTCGGTTCTCCGCCACGAAAGGGGTTCCAACAACTTCAAAATTACTAGAAAATAATTGAAATCCAAATTTCATTTCTTAAACCATGATTGTGTGAGTAATAAATTTACGTTTATGTTAATTTGGAATTTTATTCATTGACCCTCGGTTTGGACATGAAACATTGACATTTGTTTCATTAATCATCTTCGCAACTTCTTCTGAACAATTTTTGTTGTTGCAATATGGCAAAACTAAAATAGCAAAATAAACATTTTCTGTCATTTAAAACTTTTATATAAATTACAGATACAAAAATTTCGGTTCTCCGCCACGAAAGGGGTTCCAACATCTTCAAAATTACTAGAAAATAATTGAAATCCAAATTTCATTTCTTAAACCATGATTGTGTGAGTAATAAATTTACGTTTATGTTAATTTGGAATTTTATTCATCGCTCTTATATTTGAGCCTGAAACATTTTTGAGAATAGGGTCATTATTTATTTTTTTTTTTTTTTATTTTTTTTTTTTAATATCACAATAGAAATAAGTTGTCCAATAAAATTTGAGTACATAGAACTAGTGTCCCTGGGTAGTGAGATGTCGCCCTTGCCCGTCCACATCCTCTTTTCGAATCAACATTCTGATATTTCCATTTTAAACTCGACCCCTCCCTATTCGGGGGGGGGGGGAGGGAACACATGTAAAGCGTCTCTCGTCGAATAAATAAAACATACCCCGGATCATACGCTTTTTGAAAGTTTTAACATCCGGATGTTTACTGGGAGGGGCCGAAGGAAAGGGAACAGATGATTTACAATATACAGAAGGCAGTGGTTCCTCCTGCCGGGCCAGTATATATAAATAGTTGTCCGGTATATAAATAAGTTAGTGTCTCTGTGCTCTCAGCCTTCCCGATACTTGGAAACAATGCACCGTAGCCGCGGCTGACGCTATAAATAATTCTGTGTATAAATGAAAGGCTTGGGTTTACTGAGATGGGTTCCAGAGCCAAGCTCAGGTAAAACTGTGGACAGCTTTAGAAATACAACCCTTAGAATATTGTGATGGCCTCTAAAAAATTACAACACACTTAAACTGCATCCTATGATATTCCCCTGGCTGCACATTCTGTCTTCTTTTCGTAAGATATTGGAAAGCTTTGATGAGTATTTTGAATATAAAATGTCTTATTTATTAAAAAAGGAGATTCTGATCTCAAAATGGGAGATTTTCAGCACAAAACGTTATTGTGCACAAAATCTACGACGACAAAGTGAATATAGTAGTCGGAGAGCTGGTAACGCACTTTTGATGAAGTGTTTTATGCACCTTGAAATTTTGTTATAAGTACCTCTTGGGTAGATAAGAAGGTAAATATGCGTTTCCGGGACATACCTTGGAACACCAGGTACTGCGCATAGGGGAAACGTGCAAAACAATATTGCCCATAAATAGTGTTTTATTCAGAAGCCAACTATCATTAATGCAAAAAAATTGCAAATTAAGGCAATTTTACAATGAATAATAAATACGACACACTTTTAAGGGGGTTTAAATGTAAATTAAAAAAAAAAGGTACCTAGTTTTTATTTTTAATATTATATGAAGTGCTTTATTCACGCTGCGATTTAAACAGCATCTTCAATAAACATATTTGAAAATAATTACAAAAGGGAAGACACTTTTGTGGGGTTTAATTATTAGGAAACATAATGATAATTGTTGCCTATGATAGGCTGCAATACACTGCGTGTAACCGTAAGAATGAATGAGAGCATCACGCAGTTGTGGTTGTTCCCTGCGCTCTCATTGGTTCTTGCTCACACGATCTTGAACAGCTGTCCCGGTTTAAATGGGAGCGTGAATAAAACTCTCATTTATTATTAGAATAAAAACAATTAAGTTTTGTTTGTTTTTTTTTACATGTTGTACCCCTTAAAAGTGTCTGCCTCATCTATTATTCGTTGTAAAATTGCCTTAATTTTACATTAAAGATAGTAATGCTTCTGAATAAAACACTATTTTTGGGAAATTTTTTTTTGCACCTTTCCCCAATGCGCAGTACCTGGTGTTCCACAGTAAGTCTAGCCAACACATATATACCTTCTTAATTACCCAAGAGGTACGTTTTAGGAAAATTTCAAGGCGCATAAAACACTTCATGAAACGTGCGGTTACTGGCTCTCGGACTATAGCAGCAAAACAGATATTGTATACATAGGTAGTTTACTGTCGTATGCAGCTTATCTTAAGACACTAGGTAAGTTTTATTGGTGATAATTATTTACGGGGATCCCCTTGGTCTAGGGGCTAACGCCTTGGATTCTCATACTTGAGTTGGGGGTTCAAGTCACGCCTGCACCAGGGCATTTTCTATTTCCTGCTGCAGAAAAGAAAATTTCATAATGCACCAGGGAGGTTTAGGAAGGGTGGTAACCAGGTTCACCAATTGACAGCCCTGCGCTAATGGCGCAGTTATCGGTGCGCCGTCAAAAATAAATGAAAGAATATCTCACCCAAGTTTAATTATTTGAAAGCGAATCTATGCCTAAGCACGCTATTTGATGAACATCATTCTGTTAAGTATCCTCACGAATTGCTGAGTCTAAGGCAGTAGAAAAACAAATGCACCTCTTTTTGAACTTGGAGATAATTATGAAATAATCTAGAAAGATCTGAGTTTCCTGAAAGCTATAAGTATGCTTTCTAAGTGTATATAATTGACATACAATTAATAAAAAACGAAAAAATGAACATCTCTGTCATTATGTGTTTGATTCTCAGAATCTTCCAAAATGCAAAATTCAGATCCACGGTATAGATAAGAAGCAATTGATTGCTCCCATTTACATTACTATTCCGTATAAGAGATTCATATCCGAAAATAATAGATGGGGGAATACTAGCGACACAATCTGAAACAAGTTGAAAATGAGAGTGCTCATAACAGATCCATGAGGAACACCATCTCCCTTCCATCTTACGATCAGGTATCAGACGCTGGAAGAGGGATGATTTAACAAACCTATATTTCTGAAAGAGTGCTTCCCCACCACTCGCCCTTATCAGTGTACCGACGTCGGGATGCGGGGGGGGGGAGGGAGGAGGACTTACTTTGAGGCTATTTTTTTTTTTTACTTCTGGGCCGCTTTAACGGCGGTGTAGGGGCAAAGTAACAAATGAGGGTATATTTTACCGAGCATTTGCATTCTTCTGTGGTCCTTCCAGGATCTTTTCCCCCCAGCCTCTAATATTTCCTTTCCCTCAGGGCGACGTCAGGCTCCGAGAAAAAACTGATCCCTGTGTTTCTCTAGGCTCAATTTGCGGCTATCACCTCAGACACCCCTTTTTACAATCTAGCAACCTTTTCTTCATGCCCCTTACACCTTCAACGCTTTAAATCATTATTATAGCATAATGAAACGTACAAACTACTCACAATTTACAACATTTCTATCCTTAAAATATCCCCAAAAATGTAATTAATGTTGTTAAATCTCATTTTTGAGATTAATTCAAAATTTTGAATTAAATCTCATTTTGATATACCTTTCCTGCCTTTTTATTAAACGAACATATTTTATGAAATTCAGCAATGAGAAACCGTAATTAACACTTTACGTCACACTACCAGCTCTTAGGATGGAGGATTAGCCTTTTCTCCGAATAATAATAAACAAGTTAATTAATATAAAAATTATAAGGCTTCATACACTTGCAACTATTATAAGCATAAAAACATATCGCACAAATATTTCTAAAGTGACACAACTCAAAATAAAACTCAACTGAAATTGTTTCACTCTTACCTATGTAGGGGGAATAGCATTAAGACCGGAAGAGTGACACAAGTGTACAAACTCTGTAGCTAGGTACATACAGTTTTGATGGTTGATTTACCATGCCTTTCATTGTCATAACTGAAAAATTATGAATTGAATTGATTTTTGAGTTGTGTCACATTAGAAATTTTTTTTTTTTTTTTTTTTTTTTAATCGATGCAAAATAAATAAAAATAAGTTAATTAAGCAGCATGTGATTATAATAAGAATACATTAAAAAGACATGCCTATAGAAGGCTTAAACATATAGTCTTGAAATAAAAAAAAGTGTAATACCTATACGTTTGTAATATATCTGCAATCATTGTAGTACGTTTTTTCTGTAACATATTTCTTTGTTGGATATTTTATATTTGTTGTGTATTACTTTAAGTTTAACACAAGTTGTGATGTTATACTCTCTCTTACTTATGCATAGGTTTTATTTTACTTTATTGTAAAATTGGTGCTAGAAATTAAATAACTACCAAAGAAGGAATTATGTTTTTAAATTTTATTCAAATCTTCCAACCTGCTATATGGGGACAAGATTTTTTAAAGACTCATTCAAGTTTGGCATAAAGAAATTTCTATGCGTTCCAGGCACCGATCATTAAGCTTGAAGGTTATCTATACCCTATTATTATGTGAATGGGCAGATATTATTCCATGAAACAATGGCGAACCTAAACCTAAAACCCGCCTACATTTCTGTTTTGGGGTTTCGGTCGGCTAATAATCCTATTTCAGTATCCTATTTCTATTAGTAGCCCCATAACTGGCCGCCCATTCTGGTAATATTCCCTGATGAACAGGGTCTGGTGAAGAGATTCATTTGGACATCCCAATCATAGGTAACATTGTTGTGAGGAGGGTTATTATCGGGTAGCAAACTGGTCAGGAGCCCATCCTACCAATTTTGGATAGCGGTGTGCTGAATTGACAACTTGTTAATGTGAAATATCCGGCATAGAATAGCTATTGGCTTCCGTCCTTTGGCCATTAGACAGAATCACAGAGCTGGGGATTAATTTGTAAAATCATTCTAAAGACCTCAAAGGTTTTAGTAACTGTACCATAATTACATAAAAAAATAATAATAATTCTCCAATAGGAGACAACACACACACATATATATATATATATATATATATATATATATATATATATATATATATATATATATACAGCTTTATTTATATCATTTCTGACAAAAGCCTCACCTTTTACGGAGGAAATAGGTAACATACTCCCCTCGTTACGCTTACATCTTATGCTTCTAAGTACTCGTTTTATAGGCTTCTTGACCTAGGAAAACGAATGAAACAATTTTTAAGGCGATAGCTTTAATCGCTTTTTGAGGAAAGTGGAAAAATAGTTGTTGAATCAAGTTTTTGGTTTGGATACTTAAAATCATGGGATTTAGTTAAAATGTTTTCTGCATTTTTGAAATTCATATAAACAACGATGTTTAAATTTTGGTTACGTTTGGAGTTAAGGAAGGATTAGAATAAAATATTTTATTAAGAGACATGAAAAGTTCTGAAGCAACTTTCGATTAGGCGATTTCATTCGGAGAAATAAGTGCTTAAAACCTCAAATGTGTTTTTTTTTGTTCTTTTGTCTTTGTTTAAATTACTTTTTAATTTATTATTTTCTTGTTTTAAATTGAATTTATCTGAAAATTAGTATTATAGTAAAAGAAAATAAGAACCAGTAAGTAGTGTGTTTCGACAGCGAACCTTGACAAGGCCAGGGATTCATTTTTCTATGTCAGGTATGTACCCTTACAACCGTGGCCTATTTGGGGTCATAAATTATTTCATGAAAGGTCTAACCAAAATTATAACTGTTTCTATTTCAACCTTTCCAAATGTGATTAGGGATAAGAACGGAACCGCGCTTATTCGAACTGGCTTTGCTGTAACAATATAACCATTCTGGTGGGAAAAGGTCTCCGATTTGACCTACACCGTAGATCTGCAGCATCCAAAAATTTGGATTCTTTCTTAGGCTGGTAAGAAAGCCCTCCAAATCTGGAAACCTCACAACCGTTAATAATGCACAATTTAAAACTCGAAGTCTAAGGAGATTACTACGCGTCATAACACAATGGCAATGGAAACCAAAGGAAGCTATGATAGTGACAGGAAGTCGTAGAGAGATCTTAATCAAATGATGGTTTAGTGCAGAAATAGGGACATACAACAATCTTGTAGATCATTACACAACAACCACTAGTCCAACACTGGTAAAACTTAATGATCATCCGTTATGGGGGGAGTTTGCTTCCAGGTGAGAATGCCACAGCCGCCGAGAAATGGGGTAGTTTTAAATGAAATTGTAGGTTTGGCTCCTCGATCTACAGGCCAGTACTGGGCGGGGGCCAGAAATTACCGGGGATTACGGTGGCGTGAACTTAAACACGACGCCCTTTCTCCCCCTCCCTCCCTGTTTCTCGGCGTTATAATGGCGTCAAAACTGTGATTTGGCCACATGGTTGCCTTCCATTCGGTTGTATTTAATTGGCCGCTTGAGGAAGGCCAGTAAGGGTCATTAAATAATGACTGTATATAAGTAATTGATGGCGTGTTTATGGTACCTGTAGCCTTTTCCATGGATCATGAAGGGCAAAAGGCAAAAAGAGAACTTTCATACACAATATAATTAATTCATTTGCGTGTAACATGTACGTTAACATTTATTCCATTCTTACACATTCTTATTAAGGGGTAATATTACCTTGCGATCAAAACGAAAGTCATTTCATTGAATTTATAAGTAACAAATAAATCAATATTTTTCAATTCTTTATGTCAAACGTTTTAAATGGGATGTTAAAGATTCAAATTCTTCGAGAACAAAAATGGCGGCACTGTGTGTGACGAATGGATACCCTCTTTTTTCACGGGCGATAGTCTGCAGGTGGCAATTTTTATTCTAGGACGAAAAATTAAAATTATTTCGAAAGAAGAAGTTTAAATCTAGTAAAGTGCGTAGGATTTTTAAGAAATATTGGGTCTTTTTGCGAAGACCACATCCAGTTACTTTTGAAGTAGCAGTAGTGATTTATAACAGTTACTCGTACTTGCTGATAAGCTTACTGATTAGCTTATAGGGTCTTTGCTGGTTATCTACTACTTCTTGACTCGTTATCTACGGTTATAATTCATATTAGATAATGGTAAGCAATATTTATTAATAAAAAGGTTAATATTATCAAAATCAATTCTCTCAACTATGAAATAAGTTATTAAACATTAAAGTTGACTGTTTTGCAGGTTACGAAGGATAAAAAACAACGTTATTTGTAAACAAACATATTTTATTCCATTTCTCTCTCTCTTTTTTGGATATTTTACATTTATTAGGCATTACATGCTATGCGTTTCCGCTCGCTCAAGAAGATATCAAAACCCTAGTCAATCCAACACGCAATTAATAGAATTATATTAATTGTAGCGACTCTAGTCTATCCAACTCGCTAAAATTAATAGGATTCCATTAATTTTCCCGAGTAAGAAACCAATCCCTTTTACTTTGTCAGGAACATCGCGAACTAATTGTAAAAGACTCATTTTTCTCACTAACATAAGCAGAGCTTTTTCATAAACAAAAGCTAATTCTCTGTTGAAGGTTACTTTACTCCCAGCAAGAACGAATGCAATTGGTCATCGGAATCCTCCAATAGGAAGGCAAAGGAGTTTTGCGCATGCGCTAAATCACTGATACAATCACTACTGCTACTTCAAAAGTAACTGGATGTGGTCTTTGCAAAAAGACCCGAAATATTAATTTTTTCGAAAATGGTAAACAATTATTCATTTTCTAATAAAAAATCCCGTTGAAAATCGGTCATAAAATCGTTATAACTAAATTAATCGAAAAATTCGACGTACTTTACTAGCAAATATCATTAGAAAGCTGCAGTAAATATTTGAAGTTGATCGGGCAAAAACTGAAGACGCCAGAGTACCGCCCGATTTGAAAAATTTAGTTTTGAGAAAACGATTTTAAAGTTTAATGTTCTGAAATGTACATCTTCTTCCTATTTAATTTTTTTCATACTTTCTTTTAATAAAGATAAAAAAAAAGGATTTTTTATTTTGAAATTGAACAAGGACCAAAAAAAATAAATATATATATATATATATATATATATATATATATATATACAAATTAGAACCACCGTTATTTTCGGTCTCTAGGGGTTCTGAAACGCGAAATTTTCTTGTCGGCACTTCCGGATTGTTTCATTGTATCAACCTTATAAGCGGGGTTCCTCCCTATGGGGGAGGGAGGAACCGCGCTAAAAATTAACAATTAAAAAGGGACCAATCGAAGATCGCTCAAAAAATTATATTCAACACAGCATCGAGTTCATTCGACATCGGGACTTCACTCGGAAAATCGTATTTTTTGTCAATTTAAATTTTTTTTACACATATACACACTTATAAATCATTTTTGATTAGTCAAGGAAGAATTTTATCCCATATTTTTTTTTTTTTTTAATTACAAGGTAGTTTTACCCCTTAAATGAACACAAAAAATACGGGTACGCCCAGAATGTAGAACACATACTGATAGACAGTAGGAAACGTGAAAGGTTAGTCATCCTAAAAATATGTTTCAACATTTTTTAACACACATTTTCTCAGTCATTATAAATTTTTTATTTTTTTTTTATTTTTTTTTTTTTTTACGGCGCATCTACATCTTGGCCATTAGCGCCCGGCTATCTATCGGTTGCCACCCTTTTATAATGCCAACAGCACGTGGTCGGTCACCCATTCAGGTACTGACCACGCCCGACGTTGCTTAACTTCGGTGATCTACGGGAACCGGTGTATTCAACGTGGCTATGGCCGTTGGCAGTCATTATAAATATTGATGATAGAGATATGCTTTCAATTAAAGCAATAATAAACAAATCATTTTGTCTATAAAATTGTTTAATTAAGGAAGAAAGTAATAAACAATTTACGTCTTTTTTTTGCGGGGGGGGGTTATTTTTTTTTCTATTATCAATTTTTCTAAATTACAAAAGCAATATGGTTCTCATGATAATTTGTTTATTACTGCATAAGTTGAAAGCATATGTCCATCAACAATGTTTATAGTGGCCCAATACTATTAAAATTTGTCTTGTGTAGGCGGAGTTTGTTAATAAATAGCAATTAAAATTAACAAGCTATTACAATTGTTCGAATTGTACATACTCTACATACCACGGTGCAGTAATTCATTTATTTCCTTGAGAGCATCGTATTTTGCATACAAATTAATTTAATATATCGGTCTCTGAAAAAAACAATTGCTTGACAATAGTTCGATTAGCTTAAGTGATAGAATTTTGTGGTTATGTTCATTGCAATAAGACATTTTTCGTAAATCTCTTACTAAACGGACTGCAGAAAGTTTGAACATACCAAATTACATGTATTATATGAATGGTCACTAGGAATAACTTGGTAAGTTCAAAATCGCAACTTTTCATGGCAGCTGTTTTTAACATTCGACAGTTTTTCTAAAAACCAATTTTTTCAATAAACATTTCTTTTCGACTCCAACGTACTAAAATAACGCTCAAAATTTAATGGTTTGAATAAGAAAGAGCTCAAGGAAACCCTTTTAATAAATATGAAGGTTGTAAGTTGAGGACTTCGTTACACTATTTACTCATTTTGCCTATTTTCCAACTTAACCCCTTAACGGACAATGGCCGCTTGAAATGATATTGTGGGCTAGCATTATACTATTATTATAATTTTTTTTTTTTTTTTTTTTTTTTTTTTTTTTTTTTTTTTTTTTTTAAAGCCTGTTAATCTTAGGGTAACGCCATCGAATGAATCATTTTCATTTTCGGGATCTTTGCGACTTGGAATCGGCTTTACGACGTATCGCGGTCATTGCATATCGGGGATTCCCGATGCCTGGATTGGGCAAGGGCCGCTCAAGCGGCCTACCCCGTATTTATGGGTACAATTTTTTTTTTTTTTAACATCCTGGGTTCATATTTAGTAAATGGATGCCCCCCGGACTCCTAAATATAAATTAAAAAAATTCCAACATAGCTAGCGAAATGTGCCCGTTAAAGGGTTAACAACATATTCCCTGTGACCGTCGATATAAACTGTTGGCGGACGATAGTCCTCAAATATACGCTATTTTACATTTCTTTTAATTGATTTATTTATTTGTTATTTATCAATTTTTATTATTATTACTTTTTTTCCTTTTAGCTATGATTATTATTTATTTATTTATGTTCTTTTTTGTAATAATTTAAGTATGTACTATTTTTTTTCTGTAATCTCATTATGTTAAATCATAAAAATGTCTTCATTTATCACAATTAACCAATGCACTATATTATTTGTGCAGATGTTAATAAACGCTTTATTATAAATTAAAAAAAAAATTTGTTTCAGACCCGTAACTTACGCGATGGTCTCTTTTCATAGGTCTATAATATTAAAAATCAGTCACATTCAGGGGAAAAAATAAGACGAAAAAAATAATAATAAAATAGATAATCAACAATATACAATATAATACAATATGTATATAAAATATACAAAAAATGAGATAAAGCAATAAGCAATATAATATGAAAACAATAAGCAAGATAATATAAAAAACTTAAAAAATAAGTGCCTAAAAATAAATAATATAAATACAAATTTTCCTTTTGTTCAGGACAAACGTTAATTTAAAGCTTGTTGTTGAATTTAAGACTTAAATTGAGATTCTATTATATTTAAATTGAGTTTTTTTTTAAATTTGAGAGTAAATGTTGTTAGTCTTTAAATGTTGGAGTATTGTGTAGATGTGAGGGCTACCTGGTGATAAGAGGTCAATTAAGTTATGCGGTATTTGCATGTTGTCTCTCAGTCTACAGTCTATCAGTATGTGTTTTACTTTAAGATCCTCGTTACAATGTCTGCATCTTGGTCTGCCTGTCTTTTGCATTAGATATCCATGAGTTAGTAAGCAGTGTCCAATTCTAAGCCTGGTCAAGACTACTTGTTCCCGTCTTGTGAGGTTTTCGACATTTCTTTTAAGAAAATATACACATATAGGATCAAATATAGAAATATTTTAGTATTTTTAATCATTTCTGAAATCAAAATTGTATACTAAACAGAGCAAATAGAACCACACTTTTAGTTTTTTTTATGATTAAATGAATCCCCCTTTTTTAATATTATAGATTCATAAATAAATAAATATTAAAAAATTAAGCGGATAATTAATCAATAATAATAATATTTAAACATTTTAATTGACAATATTTGAATATCCATTGCCTAATTAACAGTCCCTTTTGTAACCTAAAACATAAAAAATATAAAGAAAAAAAAATGCTAATATGAACCACAACACGGAATGCTGTATCACTAATTGAGATAAAACCCTGAAATCAGTTAAATTAAGGAGGAAAAAATATAAAAAAAATTTGTTTTTTTTTTCTGTAAAACTTGCAAAGAAAAACATTCGTGAATATTATGAATGCCGCGTTGATGAAGTTAAATGAATGTTGGGCTAATGCATGTTTTTTTTCAGGCATTTTTTTTTAACTCATCAAACATTTACAACTGCATGGTTTTGTGGAAGAAAGCAATACTTCTCTAATTAACGACTATTGCTGTAATTAATCATTCATTTTCCTCATAAATGTAACCGCTAGTTTTTTCGCTGATTGGATTTTCCACAAATCCCACCCTAAGGTTGGAGAGGGGAATTTTACATTGAATATGATTAGGCTGAAGATATATCAGGATTTAGTTTAAAGGATTATTATTTCATCCCAATTTGAGCAATTTGAAGGGACATCTAAACACAGCAATGTAATTAGTAAAGATAGAACATTCTAAAGCCTTCTGAAAATGTAAAAAGTCCAACTCGCAAGAACTACAATATCTTTGCGCGTTGCTGTTCTTATCTCTACTGTCATTTGGAAAACTTCGGATAGAAACAGTTAATATTTGGTTTTGATCTTTCAAAATATAAAAACGGGTACATATGTAGTATTAAATCTTAGACTACACTACAGCCAACTGACAGTATCCTAAGAGGAAGGATTAACTTCGCTCTAGGAAAACTCTATTAGAAATGTATTTCCCATTTACTTACCAGAAGAAACGTTCTTTTGACGGTTCGATGACAATTGAGAACCGTCAGTCCCAATTCAATCACCGAACCGTCAAAAGCTAATTTGTCCTCAACGATATTTTTCCTAAGACAGGCCGGTGAAGGTTCAGGGACTGAACAGTGACTTGACTCATGTGTGTGAATTGACCGTCAGTCCCACCTCAGTCATCAAACACTCATGAAAACATATTATTTTTGACTGATTCTAGATGAAAACGGAGACGTGACTTGTCTGATGTGTGAATATGATGATATATTATATATATGTGTGAATTATGATGAATGATACTAGACGGAACTGACGGAACGGAGACTTGAAGTAACTGATGCCTGTGAATAGACCGTACGTACTACTTGAGTCACCGGGCCTTCTTGAAAAAATATTTTTGTGACTGATACTAGAGGGAACTGACGGAACGGAGACGTCACTTGACTGATGCCTGTGAATAGACCGGCAGTCCCACATCAGTCACCGACCCTTCTTGAAAACATATTTTTTGTGACTGATACTACACGGAGCTGACGGAACGGAGACGTCACTTGACTGGTGCCTGTGAATAAACCGGCAGTCCCACATCAGTCACCGACCCTTCTTGAAAACATATTTCTTGTGACTGGTACTACACGGAGCTGACGGAACGGAGACGACGTGACTCATATGTGTGAATCGATCTTCTCACACAATAGTTGTATCATTAACGAGTTTCGCCACAGTAAAAATTTCACCTGACACTTTAGTAATGAAATGTAGAATAAACTCAGGAACATATGCGATCAAGCTTCAATGGCACTATTGGATATTATAATACGCCGCATTCTAAAAATCCTGCCATATCGTGCTATAATATTAAGCGCAACTAGTGAAAATGTGGAACTTGTTCTTGTGACTGAATAAATACAATTTAATGATGTCAAATTCCTTAAAGCGCATATAACAGGAAGAAATGTTTATATGCAAGCGTTGCGGCCCCGTAAAGGCCGGTGCAAGCGGGTAATAAATGTTGCAATTCGCGGGGCAGGTGGTGGTGTGTCGAGACAACCTGAAAATAATGAAGGACGAAATACAGGGTATTGTATGTAAATGGAAAGTTATACCACAATAACAAATCATTCTTGCAATTAAATGCGTCGTCCGTTTTTCATAGGCGTAAAAAATGCACTTCGCAAAATACGAGCACATTTAGATTCTTATGCAGATGGCAGGAGTGCATCAATCGTGCCTTAAGGTGTTCAATATATATATATAAATGGGCCACCGTTGAAGGGAGTTGGCGAAACGTGCCGGCACCAGTGAGTACGGTCCTTGTCTGCTCTATATCTTTCCCATGAACTATTTTTCAAGTAGATTTTTTGGGTATTACCAAGTAAAACGTATAAACTCTTGAGGACTTCAACGCTTATCTCTATAGGTTTAAAACAAGAGACGCACCTATTTGCCTTAATTGAGACAAAACTATGACTGATGCTCCCCTGGAATGTGGAAAATACAACGGGCCACGAATCAAGCTCGAGTAGCTGGCTCCTGAGGAAGTTTTAAAATTTTGATGGGCAGTGAATGTGTTAATGTATGCAGTTCCCTAGGCATCAGGACATAGTGGCTTCAGCTGGTTGTTATAAAGGCTTCGAGAAGTATATAAAATCTCGGAAGCGAATCAAAGGGACACTATCATCTACAAATAAAATAAGTAACCTTCCTATCCGGGTCCTAATCCATACCTATGTAACGGTACGACAGCTCACTCATTTGATTCTGCAGTAGCAAGCAACAAATCCCATCTCACTCGATCTTGCTGATTTGGATTGAGTATGAGTAAGTACCTAGTATAATATTAGTATTTTTTTTTTAATTAGGATTTCAAAATGTCCGGCCAGAATCCGGTTGTTGCCAACATATGCTTTATCAGGTGCTATTAGAGAAAAAAAATAATGAGGAAGCTCGAAAAGCCAAGCAACTTAAGAAAAAAGATATTTTTGATTTTGATCATTGATATTCTTTGGTTTTCCTCGAGGTTAACATTTTAATCCGATTTCATTTTTATGGCAACATTTTTAAAAATGAGTTTACCTTTACGGCTCGGTTTTCTTGTCATTAAGTCCTGTGGAAGGGGGTTACATATTCTCAGTACTACTCTATATGTGGGGGTTATAAAATTCATAAGCATGACGACTGCCTAAATTATACGACTCACTGGTAGAGTAAATGTGTGCTAATGTTAATGCAGTCATTTTCAACTCCTTCTGTAGGCCTCCCCGCTGGGGTGTTTGTAGCGAAATGGAGTGTATAAGGTGACTAACAGGGTGTATAAAGTGTTCAAATGGATTAAATAAGGGAGTAAAAAGGGATTTAGTAGTGAGAGCCCGTTGGGGTTCTAAGCCTCGACAACACCTCCAAGATGGAGTCAACTGTAATTAAACAGACCTTCGGATGATTATAATAATAAATTCAACTCGTAAACTGGTTGTAGTTTAAGGGTGGAGTTAGGTATTCCGTAAGGGGGAGCCAACCCCCCCCCCTTCCCCCGCCTTCTTCCTCGGTAGATATTTTACTGCGACTCCGGGCCAGGGACCATATATACTTAAACTTTATTGTTTTCAATTCTCCCAACAACTCGTCGACGTGTTATTTATATTGTTTTAATGAGAGCGGGCACGACTTGGTTTTATGCCAGGGAGCTGAGTATAAAGGCCGTTATAGTCCATTTAGGACCCAGAGGCCTGGATATGTTTGCGACTATAATAAGAGTGCTCACGTTGACGGCAGGCCTCGGCATTTATTGCCCACTAAAAGACATCATCCCTCCGATATGACAAATTTAGACCTCCCTTCACTGGAGGCTATAAAATGAAAACGTCAACTTTCATACAGATACACTATTGTAGCATACAATGTTGCAAACTTCGACTCCTCTTCGCCTAGTCATCGCTTTTTCTATGAGCGTTTTTTTTTTTAAATATTTTATATTCCAGAGAGCAGTAAAATCAACTCTACCAACCCAAAGGCTGGTACACAAGCCAATGGAATGATCAGTATTTATTTACAACAAAAAGTCCAACTTACAGGAACTGCGTCATCTTATGCGCGTTTCCGTTCGTATCCCTAGCGCCATTAGTAAAGCATTAGAAGAATTGATAGGTTTTGATCTTTCTTCCAATTGATACTGAATGAGAGGCAGACCTAGACAGAGGTGGCTTAATGACCTGGAGGAGGACTTACGGACGCTAGGGATCCGAAATTGGAACCTAGCAGCAAACCGCGTGTTATGGAACAGGATGGTGGCAGAGGCCCAGGACCTACAAGGACTGTAGTGCCCAACAGTGAGTGAGTGAGTGATCTTTCTTGAAAAATATGAAATAAGATTTTAGGCGGCGCAACAGGAAACTGATTTTATCCTAAGCGGAAATCACTCTATCCACTTTCTCAACGTTCACTCGTAGAAAAACTATAACCAATACTTTTCTTGTTTTCTTACCTTGTTTTACAAAAATCCACATTTTACTGATAAATGCAATATAAAAAAAAATAACAACCAATTGAAAAGTGAGGCATGCACAGACAAATCCCCGTTCAAAATAACAAAACTAACAATTTCAAAGTTTAAAGCACTTATTTCTCCAAATGACATCGCCCCATCGAATGCTACTTCCGAACCTTTTTTTTTTGTAGAAAATTTAGTAGGCTTTCGAATGGATACCTCCCACTTACCACGATTCACAACCGTCTTCAACATATTTTAGAAAAATAAAATCTGAAAACTTTTCATGTCTGTTAATAAAATATTTGTTTCTAATACTTCCTTAACTCAAAACGGACCAAAATTAAAATATCTTAGTTGGTATAAAACTCAAACATTAAACATAAGTTTCGAAGAACCCATGAACAATAACATGAATCTATCGTTTCGATGAACCCGAACTGAAAATTAGTTAGGCAAACTCTCAAAAACGATTACAGATATACCATTAAAAATGGTTTCATTCGTTTTACTACGTTAGAGAACCTACCAGACGAGGGTAAACATGACCTCATGACGAAATCCGGAAGTGTCGGATAGAATATTTCACGCTTCAGAACTCATGGATCACGAAAATAAGTATGTATGTATGAGTATATATAAACAAATTTGAACCACCGTTATTTCTGTGGGATTAATTATTTACTTAAATTATGTATATTTCGATTGGATGATTTATAGTTATATTTTTTTTTTTTAACTTTAAAATCGCTCTACTGAAAAATTATATTTTTTTTAGATAAAAAACATGACCGATATGTATATATTTTAACGAGGTTCATTTCATGTATCAAGTAAGTAGGATCGATGAATATTTCAAAAACATTTCACAGGCGCAAGCTCAATTGGAAATTTTCCTTGTGCTTAAAAACACCATAAAATACAAATGCATACTTACAAACTCTAACTTAAGGACTTTTTTAAAGCCTGACATGTTTGTAAGAATTGCAGGATTCAAAGGATAGTAGGATAATGAGAATGTTTCTAATTGTTAATTAACGCTACATAAGAAGTGAAGTGGTTTTCCTCGAGTGGTGTAAGCTAGAGGTTGTTGACGGTTTTGTGATGTGATGCTTGCCTCGCCAATTGGTGGCTGTTATGACAAATTAGCTGGCAATTGTAAGTATGCTGGATAGATGGCATTTGTGTAGGGTTCAGGTTGAATGAAAGCACTCCAAGCGGACTGCAATAAGCCCCTATAGCTTTTTCAACGTCACCCCCTCCGTCTTGCACATGAGGTTTTCAGTATAGACTGGTTTGAGAGGCGATGCACGGCGCAGCAAGAATGTTTATAGATATTTAGGGTTTATTATGTGGATTTATTTTTTCATGATTATTCGCCTATACCGGGTGTCGCGCATTGAGATGTCAGAACTTTAGGGGTTTATTCTGCACCTTTTTTGAACTTCAAGGATGCAGAAATGGGTGTCTTATCGCAAAATGTAGCGGAGCTATTCAAACTTTTGTCTATTTTCAAAACTACTGGATTTGTTTATGAAAACCTGTGTTTTCCGGATTTCTGGTTAATGTATCGTAAATAACGGCCACATTTTTAGAATCTACATTAAATTTCCGATGAGAAACACCCATTATTGAAGTATTGCCATGTAAATTAAGAGCTATACTAAGAGCCATATAGATTTGAACTATTGTTTTTTTTATTTTATTTTTTTACGGCGCATCGACATCTGGGCCATTAGCGCCGTTGAACTATTGTTATTATTGTTTTCTTAAACTATTCAATATATTCTTAATCACCTATTAGTAGACTTAGAGGTTTGCCTCCGCTTCAAATATTACCTTATTTAATAAGCTTTAAAATGGTACCTCGTTCTTTTAGACAAAAAACAATATTAGAATCTAATATTTTCTGATTTCTAAGTCAAAACCAATAAATGTAATTTTTTGTAATTTATTTATTAAAAGTTTCGCAGTTTTTAGCGATATACTCTATGACAATAAATGATGATTACATGATTACAAAATTAGTTACACAATGAATGATGATTACAATGATTACAATAAATGATGATTTAACAATAAATGGAGATATTATGATTTGACAATAAATGATGATTACATGATTACAGAATTCATACACATACACACACATATATACATATATGCGTATATTATTGCACTATACCTATATTAATTGTTTATATTTACATTATACTTACATTATACATTATTATTATCCATAGACTTATAGCGTTCATTAATATATCTATATAATTATTTTATTCATTAATATTATTATTATTACATTATTCCTTATTGTTATATATATACTTATATTACACATTATTATTATTACATTATTCCTTATTATTATATATATACTTATATTACACTTTATTATTATTACATTATTCCTTATTATTATCTATATACTTATATTGCTTATCATTATATTATATATGTGCTTTAGCTTGAAGAAGCCATTCTAAACACATTCATTAATTTCACATGATTATGGTCATTCCCATCCTTCCCACACTGGTTACGCACACTTTTTGCTCTGATTAAGGATTGGGGGAAACTTCGGAATCAAGAGTGAAAGATTACAGAAGAACATATTGAAAATAATTACAATGAGATAGAACGCTCACTTTTATGTCACTTAACTACAAATGAGGCGTAGAATAAACCCCTAAATTTATGACATCTCAATGGGGTTTATATATATATATATATATATATATATATATATATATATACACATACATACATAAACATGAGTAGTTTTGCTCTTTCATATTTGCAATGAACACCTGACTCAAGGTACAGCAGAAGCCAGATAGAGTATCTATGTTCAGCACTCCAAGTGGTAGAAGTTACAACCAATGATGGTTTGGCGGCAATTTAATTTGAACATAATACAGAGTAAATCCCAAATTGTAATGAACCAAATTAGTTTATTTTTACAACACAAGAAATTACGACCGGTACGAGCAAATTGGTAATTTGCGTGCGGAGTACCTCCCCCCCCCCCCCCCCCCAATGAGCCTATTTAGTTTTTTTATGCAACACATTTATCTATTAAACACGAGTTTTGTTGCAATACAACAATAATTATGGCTAATACTGCCAAATAACTACTTAACCCCCCCCCCCAAAATGGACCGATTTCGCTGGTTAACGAACTCGTTCAATCGTTTGCTAATGCCAAGTTTCTATCTACATTTTAACGGGTGCCATTTTCGGTGTCAACTAGGTAGGATCGATAAAGATTTAAAGAAATTTGCAAAAATCAGTGTCATGAGTGGAACCTTCGGAGAGTGCTAAATGAAGGGATTTTAAGTTTATTTGTATTTATTTAAGTTTTTTAAGGTGTTTAACTGTTGGATCAATATGATGGCTACCAGCTGCTAGGACCTTGGTGAAGTCCAGAGGTATGTCTAAATGTTTTTGTCCTCTACACTTCATCAGTATACCTATGTTTTATTTTGAATATTTTGTTATAAGTTTCACAAACAATACGGTTCTGTTTTGCAATTAGGTGTGACCAGTGAATTTCCAATTCAGAGTCTAGTCTATACGACTTCTCTTGCAACTAACATATCATGACATTATTTTGACTTGCTCCAATAATTGGCAGCCTACTCGTGCGAATATTGAGCACAGCAGTAATTCAAGTGGAATTTGCGATTCGTGAATATTAAGACAATATATTCATATTTTCTCCCTCCATTTATAGTCTTCTGATTCATACTGCAATGAAGTGCAAGTTCCGTCCCAATATCTAAGCTAAGAGAATTAATTTTTTTTCGAGTAACTCCCCTCAGGCCATCATCGAGTAGAAGGGAATGGACTGAGACAATTTGCATATGTATTCCACTGCAGGACTCAGTCACATTTTTTTCTCTCAAACTTAAAAAAATAAAAGGAATGTCATCTACATATGTTCAATTTATCCAAAAGACCAACTCGCGGGAACAACGTAATTTCGGCAAGTTACTAAGTCAGATTTTCTATCCTGATTTTTCATTTGCTGGAAAACTTGGCGTACTATTCGAGCTAGCATGTCCATCTATATGCTATCAAATTTTTGAACGGTTCCATCAAAGGAAGTATTGTTATGGTTTTGCAGTCGTCATGGTGACGGACCTACTACTGAACACTCCTAACCTTAGTTTCGTTGAATAAATCATTCTTAAATCCTAAAAACGTTGATAAGTCATAAATTGTATGCTAAAATTGCGGTATTAAATTCAAACAACAAGAAAATAGAAGATCTAAAATAATCTTCAGTTCATTTGGAATCTTTTGTTGAATTACTTCATGATTTTTCGTCGTTCCAGCTCGTTTATTTTTGACTAGAGAAGATTCGAATTGTATACGAAGTCATGATGGTTTTGAAGTCATAGAATGATATTGCTAATGGCCGGTTTACGCGCTAGCACTCGTACATTTTGTTGGTCACATGAGGCGGACCAAAAAAAGGTACGTTTTAAGGTTATTTATTTCAATTTTAACGTCCATTATTATTAACTACGAATTTTATGATCGTTTATCTATAGGTTACCACCCTGTTCTAGCCAGGATAGAGCTGATGCCTTTTCTAAAGAAAAGCCACCACCCCATAGTGGGAATCGAACCCACGACCCTTGGCACGAAGTGTTAAGTGCTCACACCTTAACAATCACGGCCACCAGGCCTCCGTTTTAACGTTAAATAATAAAATAAAATATGGTAAAAATGCAGTTTCCAGCCCTCCAAACCGGTTTCTTTCAAATTTTGCACAATAACGTATTTTGATGCACTAAACACAAATACGATAAAAAAAAAACGTCGGATTTAACTAGGAAAGAAGTTATTAAGCACTTAAGTTCACTGTTATGCAGGTTATGAGAGCTATTAATTATAGCGAGTTGGATTGACTGGGGTTTTGTTATTTTCTTGAGCGAGCGTAGCGAGCGGAAACGCATAGCACGTATGCCCTTAAGCGACAGAGGACGATGCCCTTAAAATTGAAATATTTTCGAAGAAATGGTTTCTGAACATTTCAAATGAGAGTTCTCTGTTTCCCAATGTTACATATCTGCGCATGCGCGTGTTTACAAATACGCTGATGACGCCTAGTTTTATAACCTTCCTAACTTTAGTGCTTAATATTATATTCTATTAATTTTAGCGAGTTGGATTGACTGGGGTTTTGTTATCTTCTTGAGCGAGCGTAGCGAGCGGAAACGCATAGCATGTATGCCTTAAAGTCGTCATTTACGCCTTAAAGTCGTCACAAATTTAGTTGTTTACATTAGCTCTCATAACCTGCATAACAGTGAACTTAAGTGCTTAATAACTTCTTTCCTAGTTAAATCCGACAATTTTTTTTTATCGTATTCGTGTTTAGTGCATCAAAATACGTTATTGTGCAAAATTTGAAAGAAATCGGTTTGGAGGGCTGGAAACAGCATTTTTACCTAAAATATTTATAATTAATTAATCATTAAATGACCCTTTGCTCAAATATATAGAATTGGCGAATAAGGCGGAAGGTAAATAAAACTACGCCACACACTTTCACAGTTTTTATTTCTCTTCCCTACATGTTTCGCACCATTTTGGCGCCTCTTAAGGGGAATATACTTAAAGCATAACTTCAGCCTCCACTTGAGGAGGAGAACCTTCCAGCAGGGACTCGTCTAGAGCAGCCTCGTCCAGTCTCCAGTCTAGACGGGGCCCTGCTAGTGGAAGGTTCTCCTCCTAAAGTGGAGGCTGAAGTTGTGTTTTAAGTATATTCCCCTGAAGAGGCGCCAAAATGGCGCAAACATGTAGGGAAGAGAAATACAAAACTGTGAAAGTATGTGGCGTAGTTTTATTTACCTTCCGCCGTATTCGATAATTCAATATAAAATATTTATGTTCACAGATTATGTATCCCTTCCTTCATTACTTCAGTTCCAAATTCCATTATTGTTACCCAGACATTAAGGAATTTTTGGAAATATAATTGATTTTTCACTTTTAACGTGTCTGTATGTGAAATGTTTGTTTACCTATTGCTTTTAACGTGTCTGTATGTGAAATGTTTGTTTACCTGTTGCTTTTAACGTGTCTGTATGTGAAATGTTTGTTTACCTATTGCTTTTAACGTGTCTGTATGTGAAATGTTTGTTTACCTATTGCTTTTAACGTGTCTGTATGTGAAATGTTTGTTTACCTGTTGCTTTTAACGTGTCTGTATGTGAAATGTTTGTTTACCTGTTGCTTTTAACGTGTCTGTATGTGAAATGTTTGTTTACCTATTGCTTTTAAATCGTCTATTACTGTCGCAATCCATTTATTTATTACTACTTGTTCATTTCTTTGATTTTCATAAAATTTGCATTGTTATTCTTGAAGAATCCATTCTTTTGTTCAGGCAGAATATATTTCTTTTATGTTTGACTGTACGTCTGTAAGCTTTTTTTTTTCACTAGTAAGTAGCCCTAATGTTGTTCTGACAATTTCCTTGTCTCTTTTTATTTAATTCGATCTAAGTAAGTTTTTCTGTGGAGAATTAACGTTTCAGCTGCAAAAAGACATTCTGGCTTGATCACATTTTTATACAGTGTGAGATTTGCGTCCTCAGAACTTTATTTCGTATTGAAAATATTCTAAGTTAATCTGCATGCTGTAATATCATTCGACAACGTGCCTTATTTGCGAATTTTTCGTGCAATTTATAGTAGAATCTCAATTTTTTGTTGGCAGTGGGAATGTCTTGAGCTAAAATCGTAATATCATCTGCAAAAGCTAAACAATCGGCATTAATACATTAATATTTGTTCCACCTAAAATAAATGGTTTATCTACCTTACTTTTAATATATATATATATATATATATATATATATATATATATATATATAATATAGACTTAACAAATAATATATAATGTCATCTTGGGAACTAAAAAATATATTCTCTTATTGTATTTGCATACTAGTTCATTTACAGTTCTACATACTATCTAAATACTAGTTTACATTTTTGTTTAAACTCTATTTACACCATTAAACTGCTAACAACCTGTATATTAGTTTTATTTTAAAAAAAAACCTCTATATTCTGGATTAAAATATTTACAACTGTACTGTTTATTACTGTCAGTTTCATTACCTTTCAAAGTTCACCAGTTCTACACGAATCTTAATATTTTTTACATTAAGCTTCTGAATCAGCAGGAAGTTGTTGAAGTATGGATTCAGTTCCTGTCGGATTCCCCGCACAACCAGTGAACATAAACTGCAAACATTGTCATATCAACGTAAGAACTAAAACCAAGAAAGGATTCTCAGGAAAGGGTTGGATGTTCTTGTGTTGCTTTAATATTTGGTTTATCTTCTGTTACAAGAACTATATCATAGTGAAGCATCGCTGTCCGCATTGTAATGCAGTAATAGGTATTCACAAACGAAAGAAAAAATAAATATATGATTAAAATAAAAAATACATTTTTTCTAATTTTACTTGAAATTAAAATTCGTTGAGAAGAGATTAGTGGACCGTTAAAATTGCGACGTGGAAGGAAATTGTTGAGGTACGGTCACAGTAGAAAATAAATTTACATTTTTATGTAAAAATGGTTTTTATTGCAAATCAGAATCATTACACACAAAGTCCGACCGTCAGGATGTGGATCACCTTCCGTTTTTATCTCTAGTGTCATTTTAAAAGCTTTAAGTAGAAACACTTAGTTTTTTGTCTTTATCTTTCGTGAAATATTTAAACACATGATGGCCGATGTGAGTGCTTATATTGGTCCCGATCAGATCCGATCCGATTTAGTCACAGCTCGTCAGTAATGACCTCGTAGTGAAGTAAAAATGAGTAATTAATTTAAGAAATGCCACCTAATAAGCATGGAAACCTTCGATTGGGTTGAATTTTGAAGGAATTCATATTTTAAAATTATTTATAAGAAAGGTAGCTAGAGAAGAAGAAGAAAACTTTATTAACTAATAATAAAGTGAGCTACCCAACTTTATCGGGTTGCAGGCCACACAGCATGCTTATCCACCTGTTCTGGTATTGCATTCTAAAATTGGGTGTTTCATTTGCACGTCTGTTCTTTATTGAGTGGTGAAAACATCCTTAACAAATATCATCATTAGGGAAACACTTTCTTTTTTTTTTTTTTTTGTCTTTTACTTTTTATTCCTTTTCTCAAGGAGCGTAAGGGGAAAAAAGTCTTTAGATTATTTTCACCGTGACAAAATTAAATAAGAAAATAAAATAATAATAAAGGAAAGGAATGGTGCCTATCAATGACTATATATATGTTGGCTTATAATGCCAAGCGAGTCAATAAGTATTGACTCGGCTAAAACAGGGTAGGTTATTTGGAGGTTATTTTTCGGATTGTTCCTCTCGCGCCGAACCACAAACCCCTAACAATGTAGTTCCTTGGCCCATACTTTTCCAGGGATTTATCTTCTAGGTACTGAACGCATTTGGAGTAAATTCCTTTCTTTCCGTTATCTATTGATTCTGCTTGCTCAGGATCTTTAGTCTCGAATCGAATGGTTGGGCTTCTGACTCGAAAGCACGGCTTCTGACTCGAATCGAAAGCACGGCTGCTGACTTACAAGCAAAACTTGTGACGGAGGAACCAAATTATGGCCAACTTAAATTGTACCACAAAGAAGTTTCACGGCAAAATAAAAACGACATAAAAGACAAATGGCAACTTAACTGGTCGAGCATAACAGAAAACAAACTTCGACAAATTAAACAGACCGTAAGCGACTGGGCTTCGTCATACAGGGATTCAAGGCGAGAAGAAGTAGTGTTAGCCAGACTAAGGATAGGCCACACACGTATAACTCATGAATACCTTATGACAAAGTCTGATAAACCACTGTGCCAAATCTGTAACAAAGACCTCACAGTTCAACATATACTGACAGACTGTAATTTGAGACAAGACTTGGAAATTCCACGAGACATGAACGAACTACTCCGTGATAGCAGTCACCATATCAACGCTATACTTACCTTTCTTAAAGACAACAATATTTTTAACAAAATTTAACAAACCCCAGACCAAACTCCTCAAATAGTCAACATGTGGGTGTAGTATGTATTACAACAACCACTTAATTTTCTTAATTCATTGTCTTTGATTGTCTAGACGACCCAAACTATGCTTTTAACATCGCCGTTGAAAGATTTTTTTTTTTTTTTTTTTTTTTTTTTTTTTTTTTTTTTTTTTTTTTTTTTTTTTTTTTTTTTTATAAACATCACTCATGACGTGATTTATTCATCATTATTTTACATAGGATCCTTCCTATTGATTGTACATGGGGCTATTGTTCTTATGTATGTTGTCATATTATGCATAGGACCTATATTGTAAATAGAAACTGTTGCGATTATATATAGTCATATTGTACATAGGAACGATTTTCTTCGTTTCCTTTATAATTATAAGTTTTTCTTAAAAATGTATTGTTGTTTTTTTTTTACTAGTTAATTTTACTTTTAGCTGTATGTTATTCACAAACTTAATTGTATAATTAGATTAAAACACACAATAATGTAATTGGATTTGTAATTATGTAATATTGTAACTATTTTGTTGTTGTTATGTATTTCTATTTTATATGTGTACCTGGGCGAAACGCTGTCAATGCGGGGTGCTCATAAATAAATTATAAAAAAAAAAAAAAAAAAAAAAGAATGGTTGGGTCGAGTACGTAGGCTGTCGTACTAATCTGTGGGAAGGCGACGATGTCAGCGTACCATGAAGAGCCTTGGTCGTCGATTGCATATACCTCTTCATGGCATTCGTAGCCTTTATTTTCAAGAAGGGCTATCAGCCTGTGCTTCAGCAGGAGTTTCAGGCTCTCTGCCGCTTTTACGACATGTAAATCATGGTTATAAACATATTTCTGCGTAATTTAATAAACAAGGGAAACGAAAAACAAAAATGTGGATCGACAAAGTTGTTCTACATTTTATTAGCTTTCATTTAAAAAAAAAAAAAAAAAAAAAAAAAAAAAAAAAAAAAAAAAAAAAAAAAAAAAAAAAAAAAAAAAAAAAAAAAGTTATTGAAATCGGTTAAGATATAGAGGCTGTGGACCTTTTTGAAACACAATATGTGGTTTGGCGATATTTTGCTTCGTCGGTCTAGAAACATACAAGTTTGAACGGCCGAGAACCCATCGTATTGGAGGTATCGGGACCAATGTAGGCACCTCCATTGAGTTGCGTTTGTTTTTCTTTCGACAGTCGGTGGCTATCGGATCGGGTCCAATGTAGGTGCCCCCTTAGGCTCCAAAGCAGGAATCTGACAGTATTCTAAACGAAAATTACTCCATTGAAGCAACCATTTCTCTGGATAAAATCACTATAAAAAAGAACCGTATTAATAATAAAAACACATTTTCATTTATAAATTTATTTTCATCAACTACATTTATACAAATCACTTAATTAACCAAGCTGATTTCCCAGATCGAACAGACCTAGAGGATACATAAATAAAAAATAAATAAATAAATAAAATATAAATAAGGAAGAATATTTATCAAATTCCATTTACTTTATCTTAACAGAATCTCTAGTCAACTGATATATTTTATTTTCTAAGATCTACAACCCTTCTTCTGTAATTGAAGCCCAGATAAGAATTATTAATGTTCCGAGTCATTTTCTCCTCAAAGTTTTATTCTTTTAATATTTGACAGATTATAAAACATAATTACTCAAGTTTCTTTTCCCGATAAGCATAATTGTCAGTGACCAGAGTTTTATTCGAGGTAACATTTTAAGTTTGACAAATAAGTTAAAAAGTTGTGGGGATGAGTTGGAGCGGTGAGATTTGGGGAACGGGTTTTCTTTGTTGTGCCCCGCGTTTTGATTAATATAAAAAGGCCAAACTTTTGGAAAGGAGTGGGGGGGGGGGTGAAGGAGTTTCCTTTAATGCAATTGCCGACTTACGAAGTTATAAGAACATTCTTCAAAGAATTCTAACAGAATAATTCCTTCAGATAATGTCAGATAAATGAAATTCAGGGCCGAAGATTGTTTTTCCCGCTTTCGTTTTTCTCGGATCTGTTTGATATCTCTTATTATTTGAATCCTCAGAGCCTTTCAAAGATTTATAATTATTGGGTAGGAAAAAAACTTTCAAATAGTGCTCATCTTCAAATATTTTATTTTTTGGCAAAATTAATTTACCAGACAAAAAGTTTCACCCTACTAACAACAAAACCGACCATGAAATGGAAGAGTACCGATAACAAAACTTTTACGTGCCCAATAACTTTACTACCATACCTACCTACTCACAGACAAACGATAATATATATAGAACACATTTTTTATTACAAATATAGTAATACCACATACAATATAATAATACCACTCATACCTCATAATTTTAGCCAAGTCAAAGTTTTTAATCTCAGGTTAATATACCTACCATTTATTCTAATCGAATATACCATTATGGTTACTAAATGTTCTATTCATTTATTTAATGTTGTGTATTTGTTTATTTCTACCTCTTGGTTAAATTATATCATGTGTTCTATAGTTCAGGGTTACATCATATGTTTTGATGAGTCAATAAATGTGAGTGTTGAAAGCAACTATATTTTAACTTATATTACATGGCGCAGTCGAGGTTTTAAGAACCAGTGGAAGATATCAAGAATGGAGTCTTTGATCCCTGTACCAGTATCCCTTGTCTGTGGCGAGAACCCAGCGGGTGAGTGGGTGTCTTTTAAAGAAAGATTTTTAACATATTCGGATGCTATTGGAGCAGTTGAGATCTATAGTGAGAAAAGGCAATTGGCTATTTTTAAGCATTTACTGGGGGTACAAGGCCTTAGAATTTTGAATAGTTTTCCTGTGAAGTATGAGAAGGTAGCTATCAAAGGCTTAGATGAGTATTTTTTGCCTCAAAAGAATCTGATTTATGAGCGTTATAAGTTCTTTGTATGTGTTCAGGAGGAGTCTGAAACATTTGGGGATTATTTGACCCGCCTGAGATTGGCCGCAAACTCGTGTGAGTATGGTGGGTTGTCTGAAGGGATGATACTGGCTAGGTTGGTGGCAGGATTGAGTGATAAAGAACTGAGAGAGACCTTGCTTCAAGACCGGGACTTGACTTTGAACAAAGCTTTGGAGAAGTGTAAGGTGATTCTGGAGTCTCGAGCTAGGACTAAGGAGATGGAGGGAGGCCAAGAGGTGCTGCATGTTAAGCCCGTGCGGCAGGCATCTGGTCAGGGCCCTGCTGTCAGCAAGGGCGGATCCCTGGTTAGGAATTGTGACTACTGTGGTTATAGTCATGAAAAGGGGAGGTGTCCAGCCTATGGTAAGACTTGTAGGAAATGTAATAGGAAAAATCACTTTGAGAGGCGTTGTAAAGAGGCGGTGGTGAGTTTGGTAGAGACAGGCATGGAGAAATCTCTTGGGGAAAGATATTTGTTTGCAACAGAAGGCTGTTCAAAGGGGACTTCAGATTGGATGGTGAAAATTAAGATTAAAGATAGGTGGATGAATTTTAAAATTGATTCTGGTGCCCAAGTTAATGTTATTCCATTTCAAACAGCACGGAAATGGCAAATTCCTATAATGAAATCTAATAAAAAACTTTCGACTTATGCTGGAAGATTTTTGAATGTAATAGGTCGATGTCGCCTAGACTGTTTTCTTAAAAATAGGAAGTACACTTTGAATTTTGAAATTGTGGATACCCCTTTGAGTGTTGCGCTGTTGGGATTGGCTTCTTCCATTGAGATGGGTCTTATCTGCAGAGTAGACGAGATTTCTTTGGACTCTATAAGGCAGGAATACGGGGACCTATTTGAGGGATTCGGTAAGATGGTAGGTAAGTGCCACATCACCACGGACCCATCGGTGATGCCGACTGTTAGACCTCCTAGGAGGATCCCGTTTACAGTCATGGACAAGGTTAAGAAGGAGCTGGATCGGATGGAAGGTCTTGGGGTTATAGAGAAGGTTGACAAGCCGACAGATTGGGTCAGCTCTTTGGTTATAGCCTACAAGCCTAATGGTGATGTAAGGATATGTCTGGACCCTAGGGATCTCAATAAGGCTATCAAAAGGGAACACTTTCAGCTACCGACCGTGGAGGAAATAGCAGGCAAGCTGAAAGGCGCAAAGTATTTTAGTACCCTTGACGCAATGTCCGGATTTTGGCAAATTGAATTGGATCAAGAGAGTTCTGATTTATGCACATTTAGCACTCCATGGGGCCGATATAAGTTTTTAAGGATGGCTTTTGGGCTTTCATGTGCCCCTGAACACTTCCATAGGGAATATAGGAAGATTTTTGAAGGTTTGGACGGGACAGACACCTTTATCGATGATTTGCTGGTTTTTGGAAGGACGAGGGAGGAGCATGATAAGAATTTGGAGCGGGTCCTGCAGCGAGCTAGGGAAACAGGCGTGAAGTTTAATGTAGATAAATGCAAGATTGGTCTGAGGGAGATTACATACTTGGGGCATATATTTTCTGAAGAGGGGATGCGGCCAGATGCGAGGAAAGTGGAGGCCGTCCAAAGATTACCGGTTCCGACAAACAGAAAGGATGTGGAAAGATTTTTGGGCATGGCAAATTATCTTGATAAATTTATTAAGGACTTCTCTGTTATAGCTGAGCCGTTAAGAATTTTACTTAAGAAAGACGTTCCATGGCACTGGGAGGACGGTCAGGTGAAGGCGTTTGAAAAGTTGAAGTCGGCTATTAGTAGTCCACCAGTATTGAGTTATTATGACCCTAACTTGCCCGTTATTGTGTCTGTGGATGCATCTCAGAAAGGACTTGGAGCTGTGCTGAAGCAGAGCGGTCGTCCTTTAGCCTTTGCCTCTAAGACCCTGACTGAGACAGAGATGAGATATGCCAACATCGAAAAAGAACTGTACGCGGTGGTGTTCGGCTGTGAGAGGTTTCATATGTACACGTACGGCAAGTCTTTTGTTGTCGAGTCTGACCACAAGCCTCTAGAGTCGATAGTATCCAAGCCGCTCTACCTCTGCCCGCCTCGCCTTCAGAGGATGCTACTCCGGCTTCAGCGCTACTCCATCACCGTCAGGTATGTTCCGGGGAAGGACATGCAGCTAGCTGATACCTTGTCCAGGGCTCCTCTGAGGGATGACGCAGCATTGGAAATCACTCCTGAAGTTGACAGCTATATCATTGCACTTATTAGCAACCTACCAATTTGTGACGAGACCTTGAAGAGGATAAGATTGGAGACGGATCGAGATCCGGAGCTTTTGGCTGTAAAGGATTGGGTCCTTGGAGGCAGCGAGGCGGAATCGTCTAATCCCTTCGTTGAAAGGTACAAGCACCTTCGAGAGGAGCTGACATTTGGGGAAGGGTTGTTGCTGAAGGGTGCCCAGATTATAATTCCCAAGTCTTTGCGTAGGGAAATGTTGGACAAGATCCACTACGCTCACCAGGGAGTTGAGAAGTGCAAAGAGCGAGCGCGAGAGGTACTTTTCTGGCCAGGAATGAATAATGATATTACCCAAATGATACGAAAATGTGACATTTGCTTACGGTATCGTAACTCGAATCCCAGGGAGCCTATGATTATTCAAGATCCACCACAGGGGCCTTGGCAGAAAGTTGGCGTTGACATCTATACGTTAAGAGGGGTTGACTGGCTGCTTATCGTAGACTACTACTCCAAATTTGTCGAGGTGGTGCAGTTACGAAGCCTGAACAGTGGGCACGTAATCACTTCTATGAAGACGGTCTTTGCGACACATGGAGTTCCGGAGGAAGTAGTTGCGGATCAGGGCACTCAGTTTTCCTCTAGGGAGTTTTTAAAATTTGCACAAGCCTGGGACTTCAAGAGAACACTGGTGAGCCCCAAGTATCAGCAGGCAAATGGACAGGCTGAGAGATCGATCCAGACTGTGAAGAAGACGCTCAACATGGCCTACGATGCTGGGCGGGATGTGTACCTTTGCCTTCTGGAGCTGAACAACACCCCTAGCCAGGACCTGGCGGCGCCGGCACAGCTGCTGATGAGCAGGCGACTACGGGGTGTTCTGCCCGCAGTGAGTAATCATCTCGAGCCATGCCGAGTCATGGACCCAGGGGCTGTGAGGAGGGCCCTGAGGAGGCGGCAAGAAGTTTACAAAGAGCAGTATGATAGGAGGGGCACGAGGTCTCTGGGGGACCTGGGGATCGGAGAAGAGGTCCTGGTACAGAGGACACCTGGTTCGACTTGGAGCCCAGCCACAGTTGTTGAGAGCTTGGACAGCAGGCCAAGGTCCTACCGTCTCCAGGGAGAGGATGGGCAGCAACTGGAGAGGAACCGGAGGCACATTACCTGCAAGGACGGGGACAGGAAGGGAGGAGAGGAGGTGGAGGGTGAAGGCGAGGATTCCAGAGCGGAAGTCACCGAAGAAGTAGGACATCGAACGAGGTCTGGGAGGTTGGTCCGGAAGCCCCAGCGTCTCGATCTGTGAGGGCCACTTCTCTAAGGAGGAAGATGTTGTGTATTTGTTTATTTCTACCTCTTGGTTAAATTATATCATGTGTTCTATAGTTCAGGGTTACATCATATGTTTTGATGAGTCAATAAATGTGAGTGTTGAAAGCAACTATATTTTAACTTATATTACATTTAATTATATTTTTATTTTATCTATTATATAAAAATGAATCGCTAAATGTGTTGGTAAGCGCAAATCTCCAGAACAACTTAACCGATTTCGCTAATTCTTTTTTTATAATATTCCTTGAAGTACGAGGATGATTCTTACAGAGAGAAAAATTAAAAAAATCGCCTGGAAAAGTCTAAAAACAACACTTTTCGGGTCTTCTTCACTTCCTTAGCGCAAATTCATTTTTCAATAAAAACATATGCTCTCAATTACAATATTTTTAACAGTTAACGTATTAGGTTATTTGTGTATAAGCAAAACAAATTAAATAAATAAGAACAAGTAATCACTAGGTGGCAATAGAATCACATGTTAATAATGCAATTTAAATTAATTTATATTTGCGTTAACGAAGTAAAAAAGACCCCACTTTTCTATATTCCCATACAAAAGATTCGTAATAATACTTAAAGGATTAGAACTTTAATACCATACCATAAAGTTTAAGTGGAGGGGTTCTTGGAAGGCAAAACAATTGAGTGATTAGTATCGTATAAATATTAATGTCAATGTTCGTCAAATTTTATACGATGGTAACATTACTCAAAAACAAATTGTCTTTGGTAAAATGTAAATTGTCCGTGGTAAAATGTCACTTGAAATTTAAACATCTCTTTGCTGTGCATCTATAATATTAATAAATCTAAAAGCCACAAATTTCTATAAAATTACTAATGTGTTGTGTGTTTGTGACTTACTTAATATGCCTCCTATAAGGCGGTGGACAAATTTAGGCAGAACAACCCTAAATTCAAAGAATCAAAAAAAAAAATTAATTATCAATCTAATCGTACAGCCCAGGAACGTGAAGATCGCAATGAACGTGAAAGAATTCGGTTAAGACAGACCCGTGAAGCGCGACATTGGACTAATAATGGTGCAAGTTTGAATCGAGCTGCTGTGAATTCATTACAGTGCCTACAACTGTGTTGCTATTGGACCTATGAACTCACTTTGACTATAAACAAATCCCAGGGGCAGTCATTAAGTGTTTGTGGTATTAATCTAGAAAACCCATGTTTCTCGCATGGTCAATTGTATGTTGCCAATTCCCGTTTTAGAAAACCATCTGCTCTGTTTATTTACGCGTCAGGTAATGAAACAAAAAATATCGTGTACCATTAGGTAAACACTACAATAAAAATGAAACTTAATTTAGAATAAATAAAAATAAAATGAAATATAATAAGCAGGTATCATAATAAGAAAACTGATATTATGATTTTTAGTGACTATTAAAAGAATTTTAACTGTTTTATAATTTTTATTTTTTGACATAATGTAATTGTTGACTTATTAAGTTTCTTTTTTCTTACCAGCTGACCCGGTGTCCCTAATAGCAGAATAAGTATTAAAAAAAAATTAAAGATTCGACTGTTAGGCGAAACGAAGTTCGCCGGGTCAGCTTGTTTCTTAATATTTATTATTTTTTTATATTCATTTTACATGCATTTCTGTTAATTTTTAACTTTGTTACTGACCCTGTTTTGTCCCTGTTGTTTATAATTTATGAATTTATTTCTTATTATTTTTTATGAATTATTTTAGGGACAATCACCATCGCTGTGGAGCTCTTCAAGCCAATAAATGAATTATTACAAATAATTATTCGAATGTTTAAAAAATAATGAAGTCAGGTTCCAAATTTCACAAATGTAAGAAATTGTGTTTAGACTGCCTGAATAGCTGGGATTTTAGAAATTCTTTAGTTTACCATAAGTACAAAGATATTAAGCTTTGCTTCATTGATAGTTTAAAAAAAGTAACATAAAATAATGACTGGATCTAATGAAGAAAAACATAGACTTTAAATTATAAATACATAATTAGAGAATGGTACCAATGACTGTAGCAGTCGACCAACCCCCCCCCCCAAAAATGGTAATGATAGTGTCCAAGTACATAAAAATTACAAGGGCAGAGACTTCCCAAAATCAGGCCCGTAATTGCAAACGAGGACCCAATAATATCTGCACGAGGTAGATAGGGCACTAATTTTGTCCTCATTCTTGTCTTAAAACACACTAGGAAGATAGTGTGGTCAGTGCCCTCTGCAGTTATCCATTAAAGGCTTAGTGGACCAAGGGCTGGTCTGGAAACACGACTCCGAACCTCAAGGCTAAAACCTTTCACTTAGAATCCAAGTTTCGGACTCTTCGGAAGAACTTTTTTGAAGAGTGATTACCACGGAGCCAAAGTTATGTCTACTGACTATCAAATAAATCTAATAATAACATAAAAAAAAAAATGTTCACCCATTGTTCATAATTGAATGCAAGGCAACCTTTTTCCGTTTTGAACACTATCAGAATTAGATCAAAATGCACATATGAGGCGTCTAGAATCAAATAAGACACATCACTATTTTTAAAATGTTGAGATAACAGTTGATTTTAAAAGTTCAAAATGTCCTCTATATACTGGTAAAGAAAAGGATTTCAAAACACAACAGATCATGCTGAAGTGGAAAGTTGGTTTCTAATTAAGACATACATCAGTGAATCTTAAAATTAAGTAAGCCACATAAAAAATAAAAATACTTTCCAAATAGATAATATAACAGATAAACTTCTCTAATTCCTCAAAAACATTATTCTCTTTTTTGTGTTTTCTGAACAAATTGGTTTCAATGATCTGTCTTGTTTTGATACCACACGACTTATATATGTATTATGACCACAAAAATAGACATTCATAAATCATATTTATGAATCAGTTACCTTGATTTCTATTACTCAATTACATAAAAGATATATTTCAAATTTTAAGAGGAGACAGAAAAAAAGTCGAAACACATCAAAGTTTCTGTTTGAAGAGGACGTTTTACTCTGTATCATCTGCAAACATAAAAGTACTTCCAGTACGAGAGAAGAGAAGTTTATATGAAAGAGTACGTGTTTTTTTATTTTTTTTAAACCGGTAGCCAATTGAATTTTTTGAAGCCTGCAATTGAATTTTTTCCCTTGTGAGTTCTACTCCCCCCTTTTTATTTTAACATTTGATTTTCGGGAAAGCGAGGAAACAAAGTGAATTCGTTAGAGTTTTTTTTAAAGGCTCTAATAAATGGAAGTATGATGGTTTATATATGTGCCCCGAAGTTCTATTCAGAACTTTAGCTATTTTCAATTTCCTCTTTGTTTTATTTGCACTTTTTTTACAACCTAAGTTAATAAACGATATGGGTTTCCAGTAAAAATAGTATGGAGGTTTCGTTTGACGGCATATACCTGCCATCTCCATTCCTAATTTGATATGATGCTGCTCCAATTCCTGATATAATGTGACCAATTTAAATACGTTTTTGAAAAATAAACTCAATAAATAATTTAGTGTGAATATAACTTGTCCATTCAAAAAATCATGAAGATTCGTACCCGGTTTTAGCGTTCACTCTCAAAATTCAATATTTATGCACCTTAAAATGAAATTTAAAATTTACAACAGACCTTAACACAACTTGATATAACTTTTCCTCATGGGAGTTCAAACATAATATAAGATGCCTCATGATGAACCTGAACAGGTTCGAAACGTCGCAAACATAATTTAATGTTTTAAACAATTTTGATGAGCAACTCCTGCCAGTTTCTTCAAGAATCCATTGGTCGTTGCCCAACCTCACTTACATAAACTCAATAGAGATTAAGATTTTGATTAAAATATGTCATCAAAATGTGTAATAAAGAACGTATTAAATATATTTAAAAAACAAAACATAAAAAATTACAGCTCTCTCCCGTATAACCAGGATATTAAGCACGCACTTATAGAAACCAGAGAATTTTATAAATCAACCAAAACAGGAAATTGAAATGTCATTTATTTCAGTAGGTTATCATCGGAACAGATTCATGCAAAAAAATATATTCATATTAATCGTTTATTTATTGAAATTTTAAAATACATTATTATCTATATATTGCCGTAGTATTTCTGAAGTGACACAAATAAAAAAAAAAAAAAAAAAAAAAAAAAAAAAAAAAAAAAAAAAAAAAAAAAAAAAAAAAAACTTAAAATGTGTTACTGCCTATGTTAGAGGAATAGCATTAAGACAAGAAGAGTGACACGAGTGCCGTCTGGTGTACAAGCTCTGAAGCTAGGTACATACAGTTCTGATGGTTGATAAAGAGATATTTACCATGTCTTTCATAACTGAAAACCACCGATTGTTTTGACAATTTAGAAATACTAATACGGTATATACACACAAAAATATGATTGTCCTCATATATTTTCATACATTTTCTTCTTTCTATTTGGACTACGGCGCCTGGAAATATCGCGGGAATATAACATTTTATTGTGAATTTTCAAAAGAAGAAAAAGTCATAAAAAAATAAAAATTAAAAAAAATAAGGATATATTGCCACCCAACACCTGTTTTAAACGCCAATTTTGATTTTTTTTTTTTTTTTTTTTTTTTTTTTTTTTTTTTTTTTTTTTTTTTTTTTTTAGAAATTTATATTCTGTGAGCATACTTCCGGTCACAATGTTCAATGAAATTAATGCCTGTGCTGATAATGCAGGTCATATTTAATCACAAAATTTTAGAGATAAAAGGTTGGTGGTATCAAAATAGGCATATACTATTAGAAATACCAAATTTCCGGTCTGAAAAGCACATATGCAAATAGACAATCTGAATAACATACCCCACTTACCTTACAGCACCAAGCTTTGACTGCCGGACATGTTAGAGTGTGGAGACACCCAAAATTTATGTATATATATATATATATATATATATATATATATATATATATATGTGTGTGTGTGTGTGTGTGTGTGTGTGGGAATATATGTTCATTTACACAGTTGTCTTCCTTTTCCCTGTTCGAATGAAAAGGTATGGTGGGGGCAGGGGAAAAGAGGGGAGCTCACTCCCTCCTGAAGAGGAACAACTTTTCTCGGAGTAAATATTTAATGCTCCATAACCTAAATTTTCCTCAAGTTTCTTGGCCCAATGTTAGTATAAACATGTATATTTAACATGTCAAAACTCTCCGAGTGTGTGTGTGTGTGCGCGCGCTAGGCCCGGCGACTGTGTGCATTTTAATATGTATGAACAATATAGTGGGGTGCCGGAAAGGAGGCCTTGGCGAAGGGGGAGGTGGGGGGCGCAGTTCCACTTTCTCAAACAACTCATAAAATATTTATGACAATAAATATTTATTGGGCTTTAAGTTTAAGTATATATAGAAGGCTGCAGACGGGGCGAATTATCGTATGGGGCTTCTGCCTACTGGTTGTATCTCTTAGGGAACCCATTTTCTCGAGCCGGAATATTATAAAAATACAATATAAACAAATATATACGTATATACATATATATACACGTATATATATGTATATATATATATATATATATATATATATATATATATCTAATATATAAAATTCTCGTGTCACAGTTTTCGTTGCCATACTCCTCCGAAACGGCTTGACCGATTTTGATGAAATTTTTTGTGCTTATCCGGTATCTATGAGAATCGGCCAACATCTATTTTTCATCCCCCTAAATGTTAGGGGTAGTCCACCCCTAAATTTTTTTTTTGATTTTTTAGACAAAATTTTTAATTTCTATTTTTTTATGATACAACATACAAAAATACATACAATCCCCAATTTTCACCCTTCTACGATCAACCCTTATTTTTTAATAGCCATTTTAGTAATTTAATCATTTTTCCTCTCCGGTCGAAAACTGATCAATCGTCATTTAATTAGTTATCCCCGCCAGATGTCTACATCTTGATAGCTGACCCGGAGTCCTGAATAGCAGAATAAATATTTAAAAAAAATTATTGAATCGACTGTTAGGCGGTACGAAGTTCGCTGAATCGACTGTTAGGCGGTACGAAGTTCGCCGGGTCAGCTAATATATATATATATATATATATATATATATATATATATATATATATATATATATATATATATACATAAACGTGTGTGTGTACAAACTAGACCTGAACTCGTCGACCGGAACACACAATCCGAAATTACTGTCGCATCCGAAATGTTGACGTTTCATAACGCATAGGGAAAACCTGGTCATTCTATTTTGCGTATATAGTATGTCGTCGATAGAAAAGCAAACTAACGAATATGAAAATCACCACTTTTCAGAGTGGAAAAGTATTTATTCATAACTTTTTTTTTTTGGACAGTCAAATATTCGGCAGATTTGACCTTTTGATAGTGGAATACATTCCCTTTAATAGAGTGAAGTCAGATTGAAGAATTTGCCGTACATAAGTCCAGCAGAAATGATTAAAGATGATTAAGGACAATGAAAGATGCATTTTTTCATATTCGTTAGTTTGCATTTGTATCGACGATATATCACCTTAAGGATAATCCAAAAATTGCTTAATTCTTTTGATAAGCTTTCGTTTTCAACTATTTCATTCATTATGCCTTTTTTACTTCCTAGATAATGTGTTATATATATATATATATATATATATATATATATATATATATATATATATATATAGGGGAAGGTGTTGTACCTCTGACCGTCTTGTACCTTTGACCATCGAGGCTGTCGCGGCACGTAGAAACATTTTATAAATTTTGGTATAATCAGTGTTTAGTTCCTTCATTAGAGGGCTTGTGTAACCTACTTTGGATTATTCAAGTCAAAGAGGATTCTTGCAAAAAATACTTATCCATTTCTATCATAAAAATGTAAGTTATTCATTGATGACGTTTTGCCTCATAATATTTTTTTTATTAAGTAATTAGAAACATGGTGTAGCTTCTGAAATTGATTTATCTTAACCCTAAAATTTTTAGCATGCTTTTTAATTTGCACTACCAGGGTTTTGTACCTCTGACCACGACTAGTTGTTGTACCTTTGACCAGGTCAAATGTATAACACACCCGAGTAATTTTTACATAATTCAACTTTTATGTTCTTCTGCTTCAATTTTTTTTTTTTTTAAATTAATATTAATTGCTTCAACTGTTCAAAGAATTTTAAAAATAATAAATTAAATAAGTTCAAACTGACTTTATTAATCCTCAGTGTAGCTGTTCGAACCTATCGCACCTTATCGTTCCACTTGATGCTGTAAGACCTCATCAAAAAGCGGAGACAAGGAAAATGTCAAATAGGGGCCGGCCTAAAGGGAAACCTCGCATCCTGACGGATATTCCTGAAAAGCTAATTATTGAAGGTGAAATAAAAACCAAAGCAACACCCTAAACGTAAGACACCACATACAAATAAAACCCCTTCCTAAAAAAGTGGTAAATAAAAAGAAAGTTATTCTAATGAGTGTTCATATTCCGATACTGGCACTGAAATTTCTTCAGGAGAAAGAGATGTTGATCTGTCTGATAAATGTCTTGAGTTATCGACTTAACCAGCAACAATTTGAAAAATATGATTTGGAAAAAGGTAATTTTATACTTGTTGAAAACAAAAGTAAAAAGACTATTACATATTTAGTCGCAGAGATCTGTGGTATTAAATGTCCAATGTTTAAGATCCAATATTTGAAAAAACAAACTTTAAGTGACAAGTTTACGAGAGAAGATGAAAATTTGTTTGATATTGATGTTGAAGACATTGTGGCTTAACTTCCATACCCTACTATTGCTAGTGGATCCACTTGACAGTTAAAACGATTATGGATTTGACTGGATTTTTCAGCATATTAAGCATAACATAATTTCAATAATAGCTTTTTATTATGCTTACATCCATGTCCTGTATTTATTAAACTTACAGTTAATTATAATATTACTCAACACAATTTCTTTTCTTCACTGCTTTGTTGTTATTACGTGGTCAGAGGTACAACACCCCGTGGTCAAAGGTACAACTACATGTTGTACCTTTGACCACTGTACGATTATTTTTTTAAAAATTAATAGGAAATATTAAATGTAAAATTAGAACCTTGAAAAAATTAAATATGATAAACAATAGAATACTATTTACAATGAAATGAATTTCGCCTTAATATTCAAGCTAAAAAAAATTCAATTGTGCAAAGTGGTCAAAGGTACAACACCTTCCCCTATATATATATATATATATATATATATATATATATATATATATATATATATATATATATAAAATAAAAAAAATCGATTCATTAGAAGATGGGATCTACAATAATTTACTCGGCTTATCACTACAAATGAAAACCAACTAAACTATAAGTTTTATTACATATACAATAAATATGTTACAAAAAAAAATTCAAGTAACGTTAAACAGCACGTTTATGTTGTGTATGTTTGGGGTCTATATATATTTTTTTTCGGGGGGGGGGGTTTATACATTTAAGACTTTTTATTGTATATTGACAAACATTTTAGATGTAAATGTTAATGTTACAACTTAATTTAGTATACCATATTAGATATAAGTATTTTATTTGAATGACTAAAATAAAAATCAAAATTGTTTAGGATGTCTTGGACCCTGAGGAGGTGGCATTAAGGCCACGAAACTTGTAGGGCAAAGAACAAATAAAATGGTACGAAAGGAAAAAGGGAAGTACTATTTTTTTTACCTACATATATATAAAACCTGCCTGACCGTCTAATATATTTTTTTTTTTTTGCCATTTTCAATCTCTATTTCCCAAAGAGATCTTTATTTTAAAATCACTTTCTTATTTAAAGAACGCAAATAAATATAAGAAAATTCTCTTCTAAAATAAGACAGCCTATTTCTGTTTGCTTTCGTTATATTAATACCAACTCCTTTCTGCTGCATTATTTTCCTGACGAAGATAAATTTCAGAATTTCTCATTTCGTAAAAAAAAAAGAAAATTTTATTTGAATCTTCAAAAATGGTGTAATATCATCGATACAATATTGTTTGAAACTTATTAAGAAACATATTCAAATTAAACTAAATATTTTTTGGATAAAAAAAATGTTTCTATCCCATAATTATTATTTTTTATTTATAAGGGTTTCACATCTATGGCGATGTGCTCTAATACAGATTTATATAATTATATCTATATTTCTTTATTGATTATTACATCCTGTATATAAATACGTCTGGTAATATGAAGTATGTTACAATATGAGGATTTTGTGCTCAAGGCCTCCCAACTTCATCCTCGATTAACGCCAGAAGAACGCTCAGATGACGTTGAGAAGGGCCTACACAAGCTCCCTTCTGCTCCAACCTGTGGCTGGAGTCGAAGAGAGATCGGTGAGCTACAGAAAATTGACGCACTTGAACAAAGAGAAAGTCATTGATAACACTTCACTTGGTCACTGCAGCAGATCTCTGGGCCACTGTCTTCTGAGTGCCTTGGTGGAGAGAGTGGCTGGGTGACGCTTGATATGGAGAGGACTTCAGGATTGTACTGATTGGAAAGTTTAGGGTGGAAACGTTGGAATTTGGATAATACAAAGTCTTTAGCGAGTAGGATATCTAATATAGATTATAAATAAATATTTAATTTACATAATGTCAACGTTGTTTCAATTCACATTATTAAATAAATATAAATACATATGTTCACGATAACTTTTTAAATAAATACAAAATCAATAAAAATGAAATGTTAGCATTTTAAAATCTGATTCATAGTCTGCTAAAATAGACGATTAAAATTACTGTTCTTTAAATAGTGTAATATAGTGTAGATGTGAATTCTACCTTCTTTGGGTAATGTGTGTAAATTTTGTGGCATGAGTAAATGTTTTCGTATTCTGCAGTCTGTAAGTGTGTGTTTCATCGTCAGATCAACATTACACCGTGACCATGTGGTCACCCCTGTGCAGGGGTTTGTGTTGTATCTGCATTAAAAACATTCTCTGCTAAGCAACTTCTGCTTAAAAAAAGGTATTGTCACGCCAGGCTTTGTTAATTTGATTTCCCTTAATTTGTTGTCTGCCCGTAACCAGTGTTCTAGCCAATATTACGACAATTGTGTTATTTTAAGGTTGTCTAATTATGTAATTAGTCCTATGTATTTATGCCCAACACCTGTATAACTCTATGTAAATATATTGATGTGATTATTGTTCTAAAGGTTTTCCATACAGTGTAAAACCCAATGAATAAGTACAAATTATAATTTCAGTTTCCTGAAATGTTAAGTGTTTTTTTTTTTTTTGTTTTTTTTTAATTCATCTTTATTGATAATTTACAATCTGTACAGTTATATACAATAAGTAAATATGGTCAAACTATACATACTACACGGTGAATAACATGAGAGGAGAAGGCAGACATTACTGCCACTCCCAATGAAAGTTCTGGTATCTTCTTATTTTAATTTAAAACTTGGTCTCTTTGTTAAACTATATACATTATTTACAATATTTACGTCATTTTATATGGCAGGTTAATTAACCAGTAGTAAATTGTCTCGTGGCCAATGGCGGCGAAGGCGTCGAGGAGGATTATCTGGGATGACATTGGAAGAGGGGGATCTGCCAAGAGGATCGGGGTGGGCTGGGAGTTTTGAGAAAAAGGCCAGGAACCGGGATTTGGCTAAATCATGGACAAAGGGTAATTCAGTATCTCGATGGATGGTTAGGTTTGAAACCTACAAAGGAGCGTTGAGAATTTTACGTAGGACTTTGGATTGGAAACGTTGGATAATGTTTATATTTGATGGCTTAGCTGATCCCCATAGTTCTATCCCGTATGTCCAAAAAATGTAGAGCCATTTAAATAAATTGAACATCTTTTTTTTTTATTATTGACCTTCTGGATAGAAAGGGGGAAAATAATTTTAGTAATTGATTCCTCGACATAAGCAATTATATTATTTTCTGATAAAGAAAATACCTGTGTGATATGAATTATTGTCTACGATGGAAAAAGAAAGTCAATGTTCTTGAGGTTGTTTACAATTTCATTACAAATTCAATAAGTTCATTGAATTTAAAACATGCGAAATCATGTTTGAGAGTTCACGCTTTGACGCCGAGCCTTTTAGAACATGAGGCATTAAATTATGTCACTTTATTTTGATTTTCATAAATGCTAAAAAGACCATTTGTCATCGGTTTTTGTAAGGGATTGCGTAAGAGGGACTAGCAAGCCAAGAGAACAGTGAAGGATTGCCAGCCGAGCGGCTGATGTATGCCCTTATTAAAGATTTATGGTTTCCTTTTCACGTTTACCTGTTATCATTGGTGTAATATTCCTCTATTGGAGTTGAAGGTTGTCTACAGTACTAACAAATTTTAAGGGGACAAAGTCAACAACTGTACATTGTCTGTATAAACCAAGAAATCTGCAGACAATTTGTATTGTTGAAGAAGTATTTCTATCCGTTTCGAAGACAACAAGTTTCTTTTTGGATCATTGCGAAGACCGTTGAGATAACATAGGCACACAAAAAAAAAGATTGATCTTTTTCCAAAGAAACCATACATATATTCTTATGTATTTCGACACGCTGAATCCCGAGTCCTGAGTCCGTTTCACCTTATCACGTTTAAGAACATTCGAAGGTCAAATTTCGTATGAAATCGTTAAAGAAGAAATAACTAGAGCTTCCATGGTTTTGAGGGTCGCTGAATTCGAATCCGAGGTCTGTTTCAGCACATGAGCGCAAAATCAAGGTTATTTTAACGAAGATCGTGGAGGTTCTACTTTTCTATTTTAATGACTTCATACGAAATTTGATCTTCAAATGCTCCTTAACCTGATGTGCTGGTGTGAAACAGACTCCGGATTCGGATTCAGCGTGTCGAAATACGTAAGAACATATGTATAGCGTCTTTGCAAAAGACCGCTCTTTTTTGTGTGTGCCTGTGTAACCAGGGTTCGGTCTTTAATAGAACTATATTTTATAACTAAACCTAATAAATAAAACTAACCCCGAAAATAAAACAAAATGTAGTTTCGCCTAATCACCCCAATTCTCTTGGCAGGTCCCTTTCTCCCAATTTAATACCAGATAATCTTCCTCGCCGTTTAAAGCCACGAGACAACTTAAATTAACTAATGTGTCCCCTGAAATAGTTTAAATATTGTCTATAGCTTAGATAAATACAAGGAAAAGCAAGATGATTCACGTTGGTCATGAAGAGGAGGAAATTGTAGTTCGCTGCAAGGGAGAGCTATTGGAAACAGCAGAGGAATATACATAGAAATTAAAATATGGACCTAAAGCTTTCGAACAGAATGAAAAAGGCAAATAATTTGCATTAGCAGCAGAGTAACAAGGTCATGCGAAGAGAGAGATGGAAAACATTGTCAAACTGAACATTTTTAAGGCCATCTACGTCCCTTCACGTCTGTGTGGAAGAAAAAGCTTGGTTGCCCTGAACAAACAGTGGAGTAGGGTCTACAACCGCGGAAATGAGACCTACAAGGAGAGGATAAGGAGTGATGTGGGAGTAGCTTCCATGAAGGAAACAGTGGAGAAGAGGCAGCTGAGATGGTTTGTGCATTTATGGAGACGAAGATTGAGATCTACGGAAGTTCTACGTCGTCCACGAGGAAGAACTAAATTACTTTGGATGGACCACATCCCCAGGCTTGGATAATAACAGGGAAAGACTCCGAACTTCAGGAGGGCGCTGGCTTGGGATCGTGAAACTTAAAGGTCTGAGGAACCTCTACATTGAAAGGCACACAGGAGGATGATAAAGTGTAAATAGAGCGACCAAGTGGCCAAGTTTGTATTAAAAAAATAAAAATCCTAAAGGAGACGCAGTAATGTGTCGCTTCTTATTTCATCCCAATTAAAGCTTCGCTTAATATTTAGTTTCTGTTTCATTTCAATCGATTATAAAATAAATCTGTTATGCCAATGTAAAGAATCACGACGAACACTTGATAAACTATCTATGGTATATCTATCTATTCTTTCTTCTGTATCTTATATTCTATATATTATATTCAACTAACTTTTCACGACAGTTACTATAATATAATATTAAAATAACTGTTCATTGGGGCTACACGTAGAATATTGTGTATAGAGAAGCATTACTCTATAGTAGATTTTTTTAAATACCCAAACGATGGTGTTTACATCCAAAATAAACCAAAAGATAAATCAAAAAATTGCTGCCCAAAGTCACTATTCCACGCGGATGAAGTCGAAGACATAAATAAAATTGTAGAAAGTGCTACATTTTTAAATATAAATGTGTTTTTATTGCGACCGTTTCTACTTCGGGTCTACGACGAGATAAAAAAACTTATCCGTTTGGATCATCACTGCACAGTATATTTATGTAAAAAAATGATTACCCAACCAGCTTCGTACATTGGTTACCATCATGGAAAATTATCTAAATAACACCATACTTCAAAGAGAGTATAACAAAATGTATGCACACCACTTTGAATAAGAGTCAAGTGCGTTAAAACATAACAAATCAAACCAAGCGATAAATTTTAAAGATCATAAGCATTCCAGGTTTATATTTCCAGAAGAGAACGGCGGAGAAAAGGGAGTGAATGGTGCTTCTGTTCCATTCCTAAACGGGAGAGTTTTAATTTTACGACCCACTTCACCATATTTCTATTGTGCTATAGTTTACAGCAAACTCCTGTAACAAGGTATACTTTAGTTCACTAAGATATAATTCTATTGTTCTTTATGGAGTAACCATCATAGCACCTGTGTACTTCTATACTATATTCATCTTGGCGTCCGCGTTACTCTTTTTTTCATCTGTTTTCATACTATGACCTCTACGTTTTTTTTTCCACTATGAAGTCATTTTAATGTGTTCGTAATCCTTCAGAATTATCTTGGAGCCGTATATAAGATCTCTCCAAGTTGATGGATGGTGACCAGCCTGTGAAGGTACGTATAGTGTGAATCCTCCTTAAGTTGACACACTTACACTTGGAACATGTTGATCAAAAATGGATGAACCTCTATTGTTCTGATTGTTTTGAGTTATTTAGAATTTCTGAGATGGGATGTTCTAAACCATATGTGCGCAAAAACCTGCCCCGATTTGATCCGCCCCGCGAGACATTTTGAAAAACCCAATTAAAAGTTGAGATCTTCAGCATATTGGACACCTTAATGTTCAATATGCTGAAGATCTCAAGTTACTGTCGGAGCAATTTTCGAACAGACTTTGAGCGATTTCAAAAACATGGAAGACTGTCTCAATTTGTTTGCTGCTCCAACAAAAAATAATGTACAATATGCACCAATACACCTGCAAATGGAGTTCGAGATAGACATTGTGAATAAGTACAAAAGCTTTGAGGAAAAACAAAATTAATCAATCTTATCCGTAAGGCTGCAACTGGAAGGGTAGTTTTCTCTCTAAGTTCATGTATAGTTGCTCAAGTATACCGAAGTAAATCAGCTTTGATTTATTTTGATGGATTGGGTACCATACATTAGATGTCTTTCTCCTCGTCTGAATACATTAATTAGTTTAAAACAACGGGATTTAATTAACACAGTATCGTTATCCCTGCTCTGAAATGGAGAGGGAGAGAGAGTTACAAACGGAGAGAGAGAGAGAGAGAGAGAGAGAGAGAGAGAGAGAGAGAGAGAAGAAGGATTAGTCTGGTAAAAAACGGCCATACGTAGAAATATAAATGAAGGTGCACTCTTGATGAATAACCGAGATGTGAGCGAACAAAAGTGTCACAAGCTCTGACAACCCTGTCACTTTTCTCTTTATGCAGATGAGTTTTGTATTCTGTTTTTGAAAAAATGAACAAGGCATACACTCACCGGCCCAAGCTCGTGCCAGTGTGTGTGTGTAATATCCTTGTTATGAATGGGCCGGTTTAAAATCTCGCCCCCGGGCTCCGAGCCCACCCGATCAATTAAATGCTGAAAAACAGGGACTGACTGAAATTTCTGGGGCATAAACTCAGCCGAAGGGAGACGTAGAAGGGAGGCACACACGCCCCTCTGTCCACAGGCTAGGGATCATCAAAACAGTGTCCAACCCCGACCGTAAAATTCATATATGAATTCCATATGCAAATGCGGAGATAACGCTGGCTCGGCCGAGTGGTGCAAAATAGACCACAGCGGCCTAACCAAGCCGACCAACAATAACGGACACTATCAACTTGCTTTAATTACACAATATTTAGGGTCATTACGCCAACGGCGAGGGCCGCGGCAATAAAGATACCGCATTTTAGTATTGGGTTCCCCGGTAGGCCACCTCATTCCACAACCCACACCACTTTTGAGCAGAGGTGAGATAATACTCTGTATCGATTTCATCCCACATCGAAATCCCTAATGGTCACCATCAAGAGAAACATTGTTCAATACGGCCTCTACAACACTAGTAATCCCTTAACTTTTCATTTCTACGAAAGTAATGCACGGGATATTTTCACTTTTCGCAGTTGAATCTTTTTCTCCTCTCCCGAAGTGTTTCGTTTTTCAAGAACCACAAGTCCTAGCCCTACACAGCTCATACATAACCCATATTTTTGAAGAAACTTCCTAACCTCATCTGGAGGGCATAGGCCGTAAAAACATTTATGCCGCGTGTTACTAAATAAAGCCCGACTCCCAGAAACAGCGTCATCATTGCCCGTTTACATAACATCTTATCCCTGGTCTCATTGTTTATGTAGGCAATCTTGGAATAAGAGTACTAACTATTTTTCAAATGCGTTAAACACCAACTCTCATGAAAGCGTGAAGATAAGTGAGATTTCGACACCATTATATTCGGTACTGCAAACAGTTGCAGAAGTTACTCACTCAGCCTACTCGATTTCATCGTGGAAAGCTAAATGAACCAAAAACTCATTCAAAACAAAGAAACCAACACTTTCGACATTTTATGAACTTTTCACCACCTGCGATTGTCCGTAGAACCGATCGTAGAAAATTTAGTAAGCTATCTTATGGTTACTGTCAACTTACATTGATTTGCCAGCAGTTTTCAAGATATTTAAGAAAACATACGAAAATTTCAAAAATGCACATATATGTTAACGCAATATTTCATTTTCTAAAACTTCCTTAACGCCAAACAAAAAAAATGTCAAATGAACCCTTCGTTCAAAGTACCCGAACTGAAAATTAGTTAGGAGAATTGGTTTTATTCACTTATTTTTTTTAACGGTTACTGATATCGCCTTTAAAGTGGTTTCATTCGTTTCCCTACGTTAAAGAAATTACAAAAAGTTCCTACAAGCATATGACGCAAAAACCTAAACGGTTCCCTTTTTTTGCGCGAATGTCGCCCAAAAAAATGTTCCGGTGGAAGGATTCTAGTGGTTAACGAACTCGATCTTAAAAATCACAAAACAAAAAAAATTTCCCCAAATTGCATTAAAACCGATCAATTTTTAACTCGAGAGAGCGAGCAGACAAATACATATACCCGTATATACAAATTTTAACCACTCATATTTTCGTGATTTATGGGTTCTGGATCATAACATTTTCTAGTTTTTGTGAGTTTAACCTTAAAAGCGGGTTTCCACTCTCTAGGATGAGGTAGGAAACGCGTTAGGTCACGGGTACGATACGAGCGATGAGCGATGAGCAACAGAACGACAGAACGACCGACCGTTTAGCAAGAGAGGGGAACTGGCCACGATACAGGGCGGCTGGGCGGTAATTTCCTTCAGTCTCCGTCATCGCATTCTCCAATATAAGTTTTTAAATGAAAATATGAATTAAAAAAATTAATATTTTAAATGTTTATTTAATAAAAATATCATCCTTCTCCTTGTTTCTTGGTTATTATTGTATTTTTAAAATCTCTGTGTCTGTCATTCCATACTTTGTACCGAACTTCCGAAACTAAAAGCTCACATTCACTATCATCGAATTTACTCTTTTATTAGTATTCATATTTTAAAATTATTTATAAGAAAGGTAGCTAGAAGGTTATAAGCATTGGATGGTTATAAACATCATTCCACGTACTTTAATAAACAAGGGAAACAAAAACAAAAATGTGAATTGACAAAGCTGTTCTAAATTGTATTAGCTTTCATTTTTTTTAAAAATGCATTGAAATCGGTTAAGATTTAGAGTCTGTAGCCTTTTTAGTAGCTCGCAAAATATAATGTCTGGGGTGAGCGACGAGAAAAATTGTAATGTTTGGGCCAAGCGATGAGCGACAGGCTGGAACCTGCAAGCGATGCGTCGCACAGTTCAATTTCTGATGCTTAATTCATTTTCATTGATTATATACTCTGAAAAATGGGTCATATATGATTCCAGTAATGGGTTTTAAGGCAACAATAGGATTCTTGGGTGTCCCGTGGTCTAGTGGCTAGCGCCTTCATAAGCTTCATAAGATTCATAAGCGGGAGATGGTGGGTTCGATTCCCACCGGCGGCAGGAATTTTCTCATCCAACGGTTCGTTGGGAAAATTCCTCGCTGCACCTTGGATATCGGCGCTAATGGGCTAGACGTCGAAGTGCCGTCGTAAATAAATAAATAAATAATAGGATTCTGTTGTTTTAAATAATTTGTAATCGTTAGGTATAATATGTATAATTTTATAAATTTACTACCGATTTTATCAGATGACACACACACATACAGGCACGCCTACACACACCCACCCACGCACAAACACCCACACTCAGAAAGTAATGCCAATTTTGAATAAGCATCCTTGTATTTATTTGTACGGGATGGGAGCTAGCTTTATATATATATATATATATATATATATATATATATATATATATATATATCCTTTAATATATCACCAGCTTGAGGATTACCTTCGCCATTGCATTTGTGTAGCATACAGAAATTGCATTTAGCCAGTAGTAGTATGTAAGATTTTACTTTTACTCTCTTCAACTCAGTCTCTGGTCTATAAAATGGTCGTCATTTTTTCCCTTGCTAACAATAATGTACCCTGAAGCCACAATTTTTTTACAAAAATATCTTCTTTTTTATGTGGTGCTATCCATTTTTATTTAAACTGTGGTTTGAAGCGAGAAAATATGAAGTTTGATTTAATTTATTTGTTTTTCTGAATAATCGTCATATTTTATCAAATTTATTTGTGCAGCGGCTGCTGAGGCGATTAGCACATCTAGTTGTTCTTTATAATTGATGTTATTTTATTTGATGCATGATGTCAAATACATTTTGTCATTATTTTGACTCCGGGAAGGAACAAACATAAGAAATGCATTCGTGAACTATGACTTTAACTGGCATGTACACGCACATCCGCGCGAATCCGCGATTTCTGATTATATATTCTTAAAGCTGAATACTTCCTTTTAATATTGATATAAAAACAACAGGTTGGAAATGCTTGGAATTATAACAAAAACCTTCGAGTTATGTCAAATTTGACGTTAAAAAGGCTCAAAGATTTTATATTTTCTTATGTGGTCAAACTAATTAACAAATGGCCTAATTATTGCTAAAAAGCAATAAATGTACTCTCGCTTATCTGCTTCAGAGTGATCCATAACCAGTGATCCATATTGAAAATTGCAATAAAAATTCCAAAATTCGAGAAAAATTAATTTTTTACAGAGATAAATATACGGAGAAGAGTTAACAAGTCAGTGTCAAATTAAAAAGTCCGTCACGCAGGAGCTGCATAACTAAGCACTTTCCTCAGAATTTGGGTAGTGTAGACTGCTTTCCAGAACAATTTGCTTAAAATATCCTACATAAATAAAATAAAAACATGAATAGTTCTCTTTTAAATTTGTAATGAGTAACTGATCAATTATTAATTTGCTTCCAGAGTTATGTTTACACATGGTACCTTTTACACTACGTAATAAATACAAAAAACCTCATATTATCGTATTTTGATCTAACGCAGGAACAGGATACAGTCACTCTAGTGGTAGAAAGCTTTCCGATTGACCGATTCAGCTCATTTTTTACAACACTTCTTTCTCATGAGTTACCCACGACGTATACCGCGTTTCGTTACAATACAGCAGAAATTACGACCGGTATGAGTATATTAGGAATTTGGGTCCAGAGTAAACCTCCCCTTCTAATGAACCGATTTAGTTTATTTTTACAACACATATTTACCTGTGGATTACCACCACGAATACCGAGTTTCGTCGAAATATACCAAAAATCACGGCTGGTAGTGGCGAATTGGTATTGTGGGTCCAGAGTAAACCCCCCCTTCTAATGAACCGATTTAGTTCATTTTTATATCTCACTTTTCTCTCTATATTACCACTACGAATACCAAGTTTCGTTGAAATATAACAAATATTACGGCTGACATAGTCAAATTAGTGTTTTGGATTCGGTGTAAACCCCCCCTTCCGGTGGAACGACTTTGGTGGTTAAGGAACTCGTTCAATCGTTTGCTATTTGAATGCTATATACCAAGTTTCGTGACGAAAAAACAAAAACTCTGGCCGCTATCGTGTTAACAGACACACATATATATATATATATATATATATATATATATATATATATATATATATATATATACATACATATATATATATATATATAGATATATATAAATTTTAACGGGGGTCATTTTCGGTGTCTACTAGGTAGGATCGATAAAGATTTGAAGAAATTTTTCAAAAATTTCGTCATGAGTCCAACCTGAATAGCTACTTTCCTTCGGAGGAAAGTGCTAAAACTGTAGACTTTGTTGTGGTACACCAGGCTTACAGGAAATCCCAGGACAGGGATTAGCCTTACATGTTGTAAACAAACTATTCAATTATTTTTAGCAGTAATTAATTTTCGTCTCGGATAACTTTGGCAAAATGGACTTTTGGCGAACATTTCGGGGCAAATACCCCACTGTGCGTCGCCCGGTCGCTCATACCTATTGTAGCCAGTGCTCCCTCATTCCTACTGCACTCCAGCTTAACATTGACGTTGTTATGAAGGTTTTCGCTTTTCGCTCGTATAGTACCCGAGGCCTTGGAACATAATCTACAATGTAGCGGTCGTTGTCTTATGTACAATTTAGGCAGAATTTTTACCACCAATAACAAGAAGAAAATAAGCGTACTTCTTGAGTAAAATAAGAGGACAGACAATAGAATGAGCTGGTATATAAAGCCGACCTTCCGATGAATTAAGTCGCTACCTCCGGATGGCCGTAGTTACCAAACAGCTTTCATGGTAATCAACTTGGTTATTGTGTTACCATTCACTTCAAAAGTGAATTATTCCATCCAGCCTTTAAGTAAACCTGTAACTTTCCTATAACATTCCTGCATTCATTACAGCCTTTCGTCAGCTTGTCTTGGGTCTTGTTTGTCAAAACTTTACTCAACTTCCCATCGAGTAAGAGGTTATTTTTCAGTAAACTCTGCCTTAGAATGGTAGAGACCTGTCTTTATTCATCACAATGTTTTTGGAACATGGAATAGTTAGTAATAAAATCCATAAATAATTTGGGAGTATTTTTTATTCAATAAAATTTTTTTTTCAGCTCTTGGCAACAATTACTGCTATTGGTATTTATTTATTAGCGATAATCTCATTTAAAGGATGATGATATTATAAACAGTTACGTTTATTACACAAAATAATAAATAAATGAATTGAAACTGATACTGAACCTTAATACCCTTCATCGCTTATTCGAGTCTTTCTTATAATAGTCCTTCATATTGGGGGGCAAAATAGGTGTATCACATATACCTCGGTGCGTCTTATCCTGGGCATCAGTTTCTAATCCTATGACTAAACGTAACAGTCTTATCCTGGTAATCCTATGACTAAACATAACAGTCTTATCCTGGTAATCCTATGACTAAACATAACAGACCTCTTTGTGAACAGTGTATTGAAATACTCACAGTAAAACATATAGTCACAAACTTCAGAGAACATTTACACAAACCTGTGGACCTAACCGAACTTCTAATAGATGATAGTAAACATATTGAAGCAATAACACAGGCACACAAAATAAAAAAGTGGTATTTTCCACCACACACATATTCTTATGTATTTCGACTCGCTGAATCCAAAACCGGAGTCCGTTTCACCCCAGCACTTCAGATCAAAGGTCATTTGAAGGTCAAATTTCGTATGAAGTCGTTTAAGAAGAAATAACTAGAGCTTCCATGGTTATGAGGGTCGTTGAATTCAAATCCGAGGTCTGTTTCATCCCATCGGCGCAAAATCAAGGTCATTTTAAGGACAAATATGTTTATTTTGCACAAAATTAATCTGCAGTCAAAAATTCATTTTTGCAAAACATACATATTTGTCCTTAAAACGACCTTGAATTTTCACCGATCGGATGAAAAAGACCTCAGATTCGATTTCACTGACCCTCAAAACCATGGAAGCTCTAGTTATTTCTTCTTAAACGACTTCATACGAAATTTGACCTTCAAATGCCCTTTGATCTGACGTGCTGGGGTAAAACGGACTCCGGTTTCGGATTCAGCGATTCCAAATATAGAAATATAAGAAGAATATATGTATGGTGTCTTTTGAAAACACCAATTTTTTTATTAAAATTTTTTTATTTAAAATGTATTAAAAAGAAAGAAATCAGATCAGTAACGGGCCAAAAGGGCGGAATGGGGCAGATACTATAGAGGTATCTGATTCTTGACCATACGGCACACTAGAGAGATAGTGTGGTCTGTTTTATGCTACGGCCGCTAGATTTTCCCCTTTGCACGTACCCATTAATAAATTAATTAAAGGCTAGGTGGGGCTAGGGACGATCTGGATCCCCGCATCTAACCCAGGAAAGAAGACACTAAGAAGATAAAATCTTTAGTGCGCTTGAGTTATGAACTCAGGTCCTCCAGCATATTGGTCGATTGTTCTACCACTGAGCTAACCTCACCCCTTAAAATTAAATCAATAAAATTTATTATTTATATGATAAAAAATATTAGTAATTTTAATAAAATAGATAAAATTCACAATGAAATGCAACAATCAAATAAAAATAACCTAAAAAAAATATTAAGACTCATCTGCAGTGTATTCCTTGAGTCGAGAATACCCTTATTCAAAATAACATAAGTTTATTGTTACAAGGGGATATTTTCACTATTAAAGTTTTGTTAGAGGAAGTTACTGTAGAGATCTTCTAACAATATAATGATATTCAGAAGAGAGGAGGAAGAGAAACATGGCTGGAACACCTGACTAAACATTAACTTTAGATTGAATGATAGTAATTATTACGGAAGTTTATTTAAAACACACTTATTACCAGCAGAGGATGTTAAAGTACTTGAAATTCAAATATAACTTACCCATCAGGCAACACTTCCTTCCTTTTGTTGGGAATCTTTTGAGTCTTCTTTTTTGGAGGTATAAAATATATTAAATATATTAATATATAATGTATTATGGATAAAACATAAGAACGTATACAATATAGTGTATATATGGAACAAAAATTCCGTCCTAAAGCTAAAGAAGACATCAGTTCAATAAATAAAACAATGGCTACCTTTTGGTGTATGTATATACTATATATATATATATATATATATATATATATATATATATATATATATATATATATATATATACATATAAATATATATATATATATATATACATATAAATATATATATATATATATATACATATATATATATATATATATATATATATATATATATATATATATATATATATATATATGTTACCGGCAAAGTATATAATCAGGCATTCTATAGAATGCCTAAATCCAGCCGGCAATGCATGAAATAAAGCTTATTTCATACTTTTCCTAGGCATTACATAGAATACCTACTGTGCTTTAGGCAAAGTATGAAAGACAGGATTTGTAGCTTGTAGGAGTAACTACCGGCGCGCCAGTGCGATTGCGGATTTATATCCATTAACATCGCGTCTGATGATGTCTAGGAGAATTAGAAGAATGCCTAGGACGACTTTTGGGCATACGTACTATGCGTTTCCGCTCGCTACGCTCGCTCAAGAAGATATCAAAACCCTAGTCAATCCAACTCGCAGAAATTAATAGAATCATATTAATTTCTGCGAGTTGGATTGACGAGGGTTTTGATATCTTCTTGAGCGAGCGTAGCGAGCGGAAACGTATAGCACGTATGCCAAAAGCGACAGCATACGACAGGTGAGTCTAAATTTCAATTACACTTCTTCATTAAGGATTATTGCGCATGCGCATGTTTACAAATATGCTGTTTACGCCGTCTTTTATAACCTCCATAACAGTGAACTTAAGTGCTTAACAACTTCTTTCCTAGTTGAGAGCAACTTTTTTTTTTTAAACGGATTCGTGTTTAGTGCATCAAAATACGTCATTGTGCAAACTTAGAAGAAAATCGGTTCTGAGGACGCTTTCCTTCAGTTTTACCTCTCTCTTCATTGCATTTTATTTTAGTGATTTGCATTGATTCTGAACACTCAAATTCTACCCGTTGTCATTTCTTTCAAGTATCTAAGTAAAGTGTATGTAGTATACTCACAACCTTTTTAATTTTATACAATGCCAAATAAGCAACAGGCATTCTATAGAATACCTAGGCATTGTATAGAATTCCTAGGCATTGTATAGAATTCCTAGGCATTGTGTGTAATACGATGTAGAAACTAATGCATTCTACACTTTGCCTAAACCACTCAGGCATTCTATAGAATGCCTGGATTCTATACTTTGCCGGTAATATATACAAACACACACTTTGGTAAATTAGAAAGTTTTTAGCTGTCTCTTTTTGCTCGGTGCATCGACTGGTGAGATCATTAGAACCAGACTCATCAGTTTTGAGTTATTTAAAAAACAGATTCGGAATAAAAATTTATTGAAAAAGGATCTTACCTTCCATACTGATGATGATTCCACACTCAATAGCAATAATAAATGAATAGAAGTTTTATTATTACTTTTATTCTTTGTTTTTGTTTTTTGTTTTAATAATTTACTTTTCAGTCAATTCAAAGTTGATTTATGTTTTAATTTTATGATTATATTTTTAATGGAGTATATTTAATTACATATTATTAGTTATATTATTTACTTGTCATGTAGAAATATTGTTATTTTGTAACTCATTTACTCATTATAATGTATTAATAATAGTGAAATAGTGTAAATATGGCTATAACAGTTAAAATTTAAAATCTACTAACATGAGGACTAACTAAGTAAATAAATATATAAGCTAAACTCCTTTGCTAAGGGGAAATCCTGTACAGCAAATAAACAAAAATAAAAAAATATATTGAAAAAGGAACAAAAAATGTAGCCTATATCAATATAGTATAGATTAAATTTTCTAGTCTAAATTTTACATATACTACATAATTTATTTAAATATTAACGTCCATTATAATTAACTCAGAGTTTTAGGACGGGTTATCTATAGGTTACCACCCTTTTCTACACAGAGTAGGGCTGATGCCTTTTCTTTTTTTTCCAAAGAAAAGCCACCACCCCAAGTGGGAATGGAACCCGTAAATATTTTATCTTATCATATTATAATCAATATCAATCTAGTAGTAGTATTTGTAGTAACATTTGGGAAGCTAAGAATAGAAACAAACATTTTTTTTTAAATATATTTCGTGAAAAATACCGACAACTATTCGAACTTCTTGGAGAAAATCTATATTTTAGGTATCACTAAGTACAGGAAACTGAAAACAGCCAACTTATACACAAACAGAAATTACTCAATCCTCCTTCTCCCTCGTTCTTAACGAAGGCTCTATAAGTCAATAAAAAAGAAATATTTTTATTTATTTCATTTAGAGCTTCGCAACTTTAGCGATAAGCTCATGATCAGGAAAATCTCTGTCCAGTCAAGAAGAAAAAATAACAAACCAAAAAAAAGTAACAAAACATAGAACAAAAACGAAGACAAGAACAACCAGAATAAGTTAATTTGAGTGACTTTTTACTCATGTGTGCAAATATTCGCGCATACATATTGGTTTTAGGTAATGTATGTCTATATATCATATTCATACAATATACTCATACCTAATTAAGCATTTAAGTATGTTCATACATCAAAAATAAAATCAAGTGAAAAAAATAAAATATAATTTATTTTTATTTATTTTATGATGCGCTTCGTAATGTTAGCGATGAGCTCATGATAAAGTTAGTAACACGTTCCTTGTCCAGTTAAGAGAGGGAAAATAAGAACAAAAACTAAACAAAACAGCGCCACAACATTAGGAATTAAATAAACAAACTATTTTAGTGATTTCCTGTTGTGAAAGTATGCTTAAAAATCATATACATATACATATGTATATAATTCATTCATGTCTACATAGACAAGAATGTATATTCACACATAAATAAAAATAAGGAGAAGAAAAATTAAAAAATAAATAAATTGAACAGGCAATAAAAATGATTGCATAGTTTGTAAGTGACTAAAAAAAATAAAAATAAATAAATAATAATACAAAAAATAAATAAATAAAAGAAATATAAAATATAATACAAATGTTTGTATTATAAAAAATGTATAATACAAACATTTCATCAAAATCGGAGTATTTTATATATGAATATGTATATATACCAATTTGAACCACCGTTATATGTGTGATCAATGGATTTGGAACATGAAATTTTCTAGCCGGCTAGAGTGCGTCAAGTTCATAAGGAAATACCGGGTCAACCATACAAAATAACTCTGTACACAAACAAATTATATTTACAAGTACTTATTTACATTATACAAAACCAAATAATAAATAGTTTTACAATGTACAAGTTATTGCAATAAATGAATCACCATACCCCAATGATATTCATTTTCACGAGCAAAATGAATGATTTCATTTCTGGAGGGAGATCACGGGTCTTGTTTAGAACAGGCCCGCCAGTGATTTTATCTAGTAACAATTACTTATTGATAAATAAAAAAATATGGGTTAAAGGAACATATGATTTATTTAATAAAAACTTTTTACACATAACCAAAACCATTATCATACTTTTAATCAGTTCCTCCAAGTACATCTGGAGGCCAAAATTCTACTATGTCCTTAAGGATTTTATCAAAAACATCTTCATTTGAGTTTCTCTGCTTCCACATGTACTCACATAAATAGGAGTCTATCATAGAGCGATGTGTCCCACATTCCTTTTTGTTTCTCCTTTTGGCCTTCGCCCACATAGACAACTCTTTGAATGTGAACACCGGTCCTTTGATCAATGAATAAAATGGCTTTACTTAACAGTAACTTGCTCTCACATAGCCACGTACCCTTATACACGCCACGGTAACTTGCTGTCACATAGCCACGTACCCTTATACACGCCACGGTAACTTGCTGTCACATAGCCACGTACCCTTATACACGCCACGGTAACTTGCTGTCACATAGCCACGTACCCTTATACACACCACGGTAACTTGCTGTCACATAGCCACGTACCCTTATACACGCCACGGTAACTTGCTGTCACATAGCCACGTACCCTTATACACGCCAAGGTAACTTGCTGTCACATAGCCACGTACCCTTATACACGCCACGGTAACTTGCTGTCACATAGCCACGTACCCTTATACACGCCACGGTAACTTGCTGCCACATAGCCACGTACCCTTATACACGCCACGGTAACTTGCTGTCACATAGCCACGTACCCTTATACACGCCACATTCAAACCGACATTCTCTTTTGTTGCATCTATATTTATTCCTTTCTTCGTAAAATATCATAATGTGGCCTTTTTTACAATATCTTTCCTTGGGTAGAATTCCTCTTTCGACAAAGAAAATCCTGGCTCGTTGCTCTTCTTTGCATAAATCGTAAACATCAAAAATATTCATAGTTTAATACTTTTATAACCGCAAATACACAAACAATACTAAATTAAATAGTATTTAAACATGTGTTTTTATTTCTGTATCGATGGTATCAAATTACATAGTAACAGTTACTAAATATCATTATAAAATCACTGGCGGGCCTGTTCTAAACAAGACCCGAGATTACTTATAGTATTAGTTTTTCGTAGGTACGTATCATTCATGGAGTAATAATGATAACTTATTATCCAAAAGCCGCTTTGGTAAGGCATTTTGAATTGGCAGGACTTTGGATTAGCAATATACGGAGAGGCCGTTGTTAAAGGGCTCCCGAGTGTTCTCTGTTTCGGCGTTATTTATGTAAATATTGAAGAGGTATGTTTGCAGTTGAGAAAGGTAAAGATTAGTACGGTCTGTTGGCCAATAGTTCGGGGTTTAATGTGGGGCTCTGGCATCTAGGCCCTGTGTCTATATGCAGTCGCACACTTTCCTACCATGTACTCTTTAATGGTTCACGGAACGCGGCTCGGATTTCAGCCTTATGATGTGAGCTTAAATGAGCTTCCAAAGCGGCGGATTTTCGTGGTGCAAAATTTCCGAACATAGCCCCGTTCACGGAGCTCTAGAGCGAATGGGGGATTTGCCCAAATCGGGGCTGCCCAGATGGTGTAGAAGGCAAACGTGGGTTTGAGATACACATGGGCTTAGAATAATCCCACACTGAAAAGAAAGAACAAAATAAACTAAACAAATACTCTACTGGGCAACGTTTTAAACAGTTTATTCAATATTTTACATTCAATTATATTAGCACATTTTTTTCTGAGATTAGTGTCTAAGCATTAGCCAAGTAAAAATAGTAACTTCTGATTCCACTACACAAAGCCGATTCCTATAATGACCATGAACCTGTTAATTTTTCCACTTTGTAAGAAATCACTATAATTTTTATAAACGTCAAGGAATAGTTTGGATTGGTTGGTAGTTTAAGGGCAGAAAACTGCTTGGTCGTCAACGCCCTTAGTGTATAGTTAAATTAAATAATGCCAGGGTGAACAGCGGTTCCAGTATTGTCTGCTTGAGGCAGAGTTGTGTTTTAATATTGCACTTGTTACAATGTTGCTTTGGAAAATATATAGTGGGGATTCGGCTGAGAACAGCAATCAGATTTTCGTAAAAATCTTTATTTAGAACGTTATAGCATGCTTACACAAAAACTTAGCAAAAATTACCCTTGTTAAAACTTATATATTATATATATGTTTCTGTTATCACTTTTGCAACGAAACGGGGTCCCATATCGAATTAAGGTACATTTATGGTATATATTTGGTAGGATTAGTAAAGATTTGAAGAAATGTTTCAAAGAATGGATATGCGGAGGCCACCTCGTAGGATATAATAAAGATAAATGGTCTAAGGATATTATAAGCATAATGAATATTTTATATATATATATATATATATATATATATATATATATATATATATAAACCTTTATTATATAGAATTGGCGAATAAGGCGGAAGGCCAATAACTACGCCACACACTTTCACACTTTTAGCGCGGTTCCTCCCTCCCCCATAGGGAGGAACCCCGCTTATAAGGTTGATACAATGAAACAATCCGGAAGTGCCGACTAGAAAATTTTGCGTTTCAGAACCCCTAGAAACCGAAAATAACGGTGGTTCAAATTTGTATATATATATATATGTATATATTTATATATATATATATATATATATATATATATATATATTTGTCTGTTCGCTCTCTAAATAGAAGACGAATGGTCCGATTTTGATGAAATTTGGTACAAAAATCTGTCGTCCAATTTGAAAGGTCAAGTTCGTTAACCAGCAAAATCCGCCCACTGGAAGATGGCGTTTGGGGCGAAATTCGCGCAGAAAAAATCGTAACGCTTACGTTTTTGAGTTCATAAGCTTGTAAGTACTCGTTTTATAGGCTTCTTGGGCTAGAAAAACGAATGACACCATTTTCAAGGCGATAGCTTTAACCGTTGTCGAGAAAATTGGAAAAATAGTTTTTGAATACCGTTTTTGGTTTGGGTACTTAGAATAACGGGATTCAGTTGAAACATTATCTGCATGTTCTACTTTCATTAAAACTAATATGTTGAAAGTTATGTTACGTTTGGAGTTAAGGAAGGGTTAGAATAAAATATTTTATGAACAGATATGAAAAGTTTTGGAAACTTCGTATACTTTCATTAATATCTCGAACACGGTTGGGAAATCGTGGTAAGTGGATTGAAACAATTTGAAAGCTTACTAAATTCTCTACAAAAATGATTCTAAAACTATTTTTGATTAGGTTATGTCAATCGGAGAAATAAGTGCTTAAAACTTCAAATACGTCTGTTTTGTTCTTATGAACGGGTTTTTGTCGTTCTTTTTGTAATTTTTGTCTCTTTCCCTTGGTTTTTTATTGCTTTTTATTTTTTTAATTTCTTATGTTGTATTTGTAAGGAAAATGTATGTGTGTGTAAAACAGGATAGGTAAAATGAGACCAATTTTCTGTTGTCAGAAATAATAATTATAAGTTTTGGGAACTTCGTATAATTTTCTGCATGTTCTAATTTCATCAAAACTAGTATCCTGAAAATTTACTTACGTTTGGAGTTAGGGAAGGGTTAAATTAAAATAATTTATTAATAGAGATGAAAAGCTTTGGAAACTTCATATACTTTCCTTAATATCTCGAAAACGGTTGAGAATCTTGGTAAACGGATGGTTACCATTCGAAAGCTTACTAAATGCTCTAGAAAACAGGTTCTGAAGAAAGTTTTGATTAGGCGATGTCAAACGGAGAAATAAGTACATATAACTTAGAAGTTTGATAAACGATAATTGATTTCGTTTATTTATACGGTTCTTTTTGTCTGTTTTTATTTCTTGTTATTTTGTTATTGCTTCTAGGAGGAGGATGTATTTCTCAATAAAACAGGGGAATAAATACAAATTCTTTGAACCTGTAACAGAACTGAAAACGTAAATATTCGCCGTGTAGGGTCAGTCCGGGTCGAGGTAGTCTGCCGGTTCAGGTAGGCTTTTATTGCACTTCATAAATCAAGATTCATTGTTCTCATCAAGCATTCTAGGACAGCTGACAGTTACCTTTACCTGTAGGAAGTCATGCAGCCAAATGCTATACTAGAAATATAATTATATTTTGTGGTTGAATGTGGCCTTAGTTCAATAAAAAATTACACTACTTTCTCATTTTCATGTACAATTTTATTTTGTTTAATTGCATTTAAAAGTAAAATGGATATGTTAGCACTGCAAGTTAAGTAAATTAGAAATATATTCGTAGAAGAGTCTTCGTAGACCGAAACTTGGGACGGCAGAAAGAGTAATTTCTGCTTAGGATAGTTTCATCCCTAGCCGAAAATCTTGTTTTTTTTTTTTTTCATATTTGTTTACATTAGGAATGATCCAAACAAAGTAATAACTGTTTCTATTCTAAGTCTACAAAATAACACTAGGGATATGAATGGAACCGCGCTAAGATGACGCAGTTCCTGCGAGTCGGACTTTTTATTTCTCTTCCCTACATGTTTCGCACTCAACTTGAGGAGGAGAACCTTCCACTGGCAGGGCCTTGTCTAGAGTGGTCATTTACTGAACGAATCCAATATGGTGTCAAATAGTCAGCTGATCGATAATCGATCTGTCATATCTTTAAAATTGATTTTAATTTCCAGATAAAATATAGTCCTATGATACTTTTTTTTTTTAAAAAAATTCTATACACAACCCACCTTTTTCTGGGTCATTGAGTCAATGACCAGTCTAGACGAGGCCCTGCTGGTAGAAGGTTCTCCTCCTCAAGCTGAGGCTGAATTTATGTTTTAAGTATGTTCCCGTGAAAAGGCGCCAAAATGGTGCGAAACATGTAGGGAATAGAAATAAAAAGTGTGAAAGTGTGTGGCGTAGTTATTGACCTTCCGCATTATTCGCCAAGTCTATATATTTGAGCTAAGGGTCATTTAATGATTAATTCTTTATTATATACGTATGTCTGTGTGTACTTAGGTGCCTTTAACACGATAGGCCAGCTTCTCCGCAATGATACGGCGTCTCTTAACGATTGAAGTATCTAATCGGTAGGAATGGTGAATATTTAAAGAAATGTTTCAAAAATTCTTTCATTAGTGCAACCTCAATAGCTAAATTCCACCGGAAAGCGCTAAAACATTGTACATCACCGAAAAAAAACAAAACGTGGGATGTTAATGATATAAATATGAAAAGAATCAGGGAGGTCCATGAGGGGGAATCAGTATTCAGCCGAGGGAAGCCATGAAAAAAAAATCTTAAACATATAAAAGAGAAATGTGTTGCTATCTGCCTGCTCCTCAATTCGTCCATTATGTATTCCAAGTTTTTCTCTCCTTCTAATGAGTCCTTGTTTGGAGCCGATAATGTGATCACAATCTCTCTTCGGAACTTTAATAAGCACAAATTTATTCCCGGTCCCTTCAGCAGTTTTTATTATTAGCTCATCTTTTTATATTAATATTGTTGGAATTAGTTTTTCTTGTAGTTTGGATATATTTGGTTGGGCGACCTCTTTAATATTTATACCTCAATGTTGGCAGTTTTGGGAGATTCTCATCTTCAACAACACGGCCAGGAAAGGCTGGATTGAATAAAGAAAATGAAAAAAGATTATATTTTCATATGAGTTTCTAGACTCTTCAACCAACTTATTTGTCTAAGCCGATACATAGTTAAATATAGATAGAAATCATTACATAAAAATTATAATAATATTTAATATAGTCCTAACAATGTGCCGGGAGCGAACGGCCATAGACACGTTGAATACACTGGTTCCTGTTGATTACCGAACGTCGGGTGGGGGAGGCCAGTACCTAAATGGGTGACCGGCTATGCATTATAAAAGGGTGACTACATTTAGATAGCGCGGCGCTAATAGCCTAGTTGTTGATACGCCGTAAAAAATAAAAACAACAACGAGCTGGATACATACTGACATGCAATGAGGTCCTCTCGAAAGATGCTTCGGCAGGCCGGAGTTGTGTACGGGGGCAGTTCCTTTTGTTATTGCTGTTTATTGGGCAAAGATCAAAATGTATTTTTGCTTTTGAGTGGTCATGCACGATGATGGCAAGGTCGTCCAGGCAAGCAACTCCTCATATTCTACCTGCGTCCAGAGTTGTCAGTAACCCATTAAACATTCCTAGCCAGACGAGAGTTGGACCCTTAACGATAGCTCTTCGTGGTCTTTTGTGCAATTTAAAAACTCCCTTTGCCGCCTAGGATTGCTGTACGACCACGACGATAATCAACAATGAGTTCAACAATTAAGTAATTAATAAATGTAACGTGGATTGGCTCAGGCATAATAAAAAAGATAAGAGCCAATAAATTGTATGATAGAAAAGGGTGAAGGGGGTTCCTCCAGACTTGGAAGTACCCGGTTGGATGATAACCTTATGGTGTGGTCCGAAAATAGGCTGCGGCTGCACTCAAAAGCCTGAACGATACTCGCCAGAACTGGTAAAGCAACAAGTAAGGCAACTGGTAAGGGTCTGGGCTTTTCCTGGGTAGTCCGGAGTACATGGTCCAAGTGCTAAGCCTGCCCACTCTTTGTGATTGCTGTCTCAATAGATTATAGTATAGTACCACAAGTATGAAACAATAAAAAATATAGAAGAATACTGCCGGAAACAAAATAATAATTATTATAAAAACTACAAGTAAGGTATACTTTCCCACCACCAGCTTCTATTGAAAATTGCCGATGGTATCCATCGGATAGGGACTAAAGGGATGATATAATATGAATGAATCAGAAACTTACAGATTGAACAAGAATCGGTTCAATTGGTTTAGTAACTGTTTATGAAATATTTGCATATGCAATACATTCTAAGAGAAAATCAAATAGCCCATCCCTACTCGGAGAAGAGTTAATATGGGAGCCGATGTATCCATCCGAGTTGAGAGTTGAAGCAGCCTACCTCCCACTAAATATAACTCAAACTCAGTTTTGATACTGAATTAGGGTCCTATCGACCCGCAAACTAATTTCGTACACCCCTATCACTGATTGAGAGAAATTATCGGTTCCCTTCTAGTCATCGAATAGTTTCGCAGACCAATACGGCGGAGAGGACATTTAATAATAATATTTCATTTGGGCCTCCATTTGGAGATGTTACTCCGGCACGTGTTGTCACACATAAACCTAAACCACATCAGAAGGCCGCTGCAGAATTATATTTAACTTCGTTAGTAAGTGAAGTTGTACTCGGCAGTGTCATTAAGAGTAGTTACTCTCGGCGTGGTTAATATTAGAAAGTAATATTTCGGTGGCGGGAATTAGATCTCAAATATTCAAGGAAGGGTTCAAACTGGCGAGCTCATTTTTCTGAAAAATAAATCCAGATCAGAAAATTAAGCATTGGCAGCTTATAAAAAATCAATAATAAATCTAAATAACAGTGTTTACTAAGAATGAAAAATGGATTGTTTAAGAGCGATTCGTTAAACGCGATAGATATAAACTTTAAAATATTCTTTCATGACTGCAACCTCAATAGCTACCTTCCTTAAGCAGGCTACACACGGTCAGGCAGGCCTGTCAGTTAGGCCTGACCACTCCTCCTAAAAGCCGTTTGCCTGAACGTGTATATTCCGGCCGGTCTGTCAGTTAAGACTGTTCAGGCGGCTGGAATATATACACGTTCAGACAACCGGCTTTCAGACGGACTGTTCAGGTCTAACTGACAGGCCTGCCTGATCGTGTGTAGCCTGCTGTAGTAAAATGCTAAAAGTAAATGTTTTGACAATCAAGGTTTCCAATTAAACCCATTTGTATGGAAGAAGGTTATTATTGCAGAAGGATAAAGATATCTCGGATCCCAGAAGCTTATGTTACGGGTTTTAACAGTTGGCAGAACATTTTTGGAAGCTAACTTTACATAACGCATATCTTCTTCCAACGAACTACTTCATCACAGTATATTTGTGACAGAAACGTCAGGTAGCTGTGGACTACTAAACACCTGTATAAAGCAACAGCAAGGATCTGTTGCCCTTTCTACTTACAGAAAAAAGGTTAAGTATTCATTGTGGCTGGGTGTCCGACACTCAAAGGACTAACCAACACAAAGTCTCTGCCGAGGGATTAACTTGAACATTTCTATAGGAAGCCTTAATAGCCTAGAAAAAAATACCTTTCCTTACAAAGCATGACTGTCCATTTTTCTCCAAATGAGTTCCATTGAATATATGTCGGCTTCTTATTTGTTATAGCTGGCTAGACCCGACGTTCTTCTAAGCAGTTGCATATATTCCTTCCAGAAAGGGTTAATTTATTTGGATTAGTTAGAAAAGCATTTTTTTCTACAGTTAATTTTTTTCTGTTAGATTGATTTTTATCTTAATTTTAATGTAACAGATATTTTTTTTTAAACGGATTATATACAGTATGATTTTTAAAAAAATGTCCAAAAATGTCCTTTCGGAAATCGTAATATTTACGTTTTCGAGTTCATATGCTTTCAGGTACTCATTTCATAGGTTTCTTAACGTTGAAAAACGAATGAAACCATTTTTAAAGCGATATCTGTAACCGTTTTCAAGAAACATTGAAACACCTACTTTTCCAAACTAATTTTTAGTATGCGTATTAATTGAGTTGAAACTTGTTCTAAACGTTTGATATTCATTTAGTCTATGGTAAATAAATTTTGGTTCGGTTTGGAGTTAAGGAAGTACTAGAAATAAAATATTTCATTAACAAGCATGAACAGTTTTGGGATTTTCGTAGATTTTCTATAATATCTCCGGGTAAGTGGAGGGTGACCATTCGAAAGCTTACTAAATTACCTACAAAAAAGGTTTGAATGTAATTTTCGATGGGGCGATGTCAATCCGAGAAATTAGGGCTTACAACTTCAAAATTGTTAGTTTTGTTCTTTTCAACGGGGTATTGTCACTGTTTACCTAACGTTTTAATTGATTATTGTTTTTTTTATTTACATTTAATAGTAAAATTAGTATTTTAATAAAATAAGGTATGAAAATGAGGAAGTTATTGGTAATAGTGTTTCCCATGGCGAGCGTTGAGAAGGTGGGGGGAGTCATTTTTGCTTAGAATACTATCAGTTTCCTGTTGTGGCGACTTAAATCTTCTTTCCCTTTGAGATGTCATTTTATATTTTTCACGAAAGATCAATAACCGCTACCAATAACTGCTTCTACTCCTTTATTAATGACACTAGAGATATGAACGGAACCGCGCTATGATGACGCAGATCCTGCGAGTCGGACTTTTTTTTTTTATTAGCAAACGCTTTCACGGACTTAGCTCCATTTTTAAGGCCTTACACAGCCTGATTTTCACCTTTGAAGGTACCCATTAAGGGATGTGAGAGCTTAGGGACGGTCTGGCCTTGAAATTGGACCCTCGACTTCACACTGTAGGTGCTACAGTTTCCAAGTGTCAAATGCTCTACCACTGAAGCATACTCATAAACAAAACATTATGTCAGAAAATTCCGGCTTGCAGTGAACTGCGCCTTCACTGCATGTTCCGAATAACGGTTACCTCTGGGGTACTTTGGAAAGCTTCGAAAAAATTTCTTAATATTTCACCATCAATGGAACGAATCCAACAGCTTGAAAACTTCAAATATCATTTTCCTTGAGTGATTTGGTTCAATCAACGTTTATTTGTACCTGTTTTGAAGACAATATTAGGCTTTGAGAGGGTCAACTTCAACTTAACACGATTTTGCGATTTTATAACGTACAAGATTCTTTACTGCTTATGTATTTTAATAGAATATTTTTTGTTAATTTTCCAACATTTCTCTGCTGTCATAGTTTGCATAAATGCAAACCCTCCATTCTTTTTGACCATTCAACATCAAACTTCTACTTGTTTCATGTTTTCTCGAAAATGGTTAATGGCGTTGCCTTGAAAATGGTTTCATTCGATCTCCTAAGTCTATGTACTGATAAAAGAGGACTTCGATGTAAGGGCAAACATTTTTGCCGAAAAAAAACTCTTAAGCCAATAGGCGTCTTTGGTACAGCTGGAGTGCAATCAGTTTCTGTGGAGATGCATTAATTGCGCCTCTTAGCCCGTTCCGTATTATGCTCGTCCGTGGTTTTGTTTTCAAAAGATTAAAATATAATATCTTAAGAAGTTACCTTTTGACTTATTTGTCTAGCTAATAAAGTTAAATGATGGTCGGAAATAAGTCCACGAAAAGTGAGACTTTTGTCACAAAATTGGCCTAATGAAAATATAAATAACAGATATGACTCAGTCCCCCTCTTGCTTTATTTCCACTTTATATTGCAAACGCTTAAAAAAAAAATATATATAATAATAATACACCTTATTTTAACTGATTTCTCAAGCACGTGTTTTTTTTTTTTTTTTTTTTTTTTTTTTTTTTTTTTTTTTTTTTTTTTTTTTTTTTTTTTTTTTACGGCGCATCTACATCTACGTCATTAGCGCCGACATCCAGGGTGCAGCGAGGAATTTTCCCAGCGAGCCCTGAGATGAGAAAATTCCTGCCGGAGGTGGGAATCGAACCCACCATCTCCCGTTTATGAATCCAAGGCGCTAGCCACTAGACCACGGGAGACCCCCTCAAGCACATGTTATCCCAACCAGTGCTCATATTACTTTGTTGCTTATAAATATTCATCTTACACAATTTTTTTCTGGGGTTGAGGAGATTTCAGTCCGAATTGTAATTGATTCTTTTGGTAAAGAATCTAGAACATCAAGGACTTACTTCCGTTCCTCACATATCGTCGATACAAATGCAAAGTATCGAATGTGAAAAACGCATTTTTCATTTTCAATCTATACTGATTGCTATTGGACTGATGTACTCTGGAATCTAAGTTCACTCAGTGAAAGGGAAGAGTAACCACTTTGAAAAGGTCCAATCTGCCGACTATTTGACTGTCCAAAAGCGGAGGAATGAATAAAAGATTTTTCACTCTGGAAACTGGCGATTTTCACATTCGATACTTTGCATTTGTATCGACGATATGATCCTGATAAATGCCTCAGATTTGCTTCAAATCGATGGCTATAAGAAAAAAAGAGAATATTTATTTTGCTTGAGAGCCCACAATGAAACCCCCTACCACTTTGCCATTTGTAAAGGATTTTACGTAAAAGCCCCCTTAAGATATTTATAAATAAGACAAGAGATTATATAATATCATTATACATCTAATTAAAACTCTGGATTAATTACAATCAAATTAAGTAGATAACAAGCTTGACTTTTATATTAAATACTTATTTTATAACATGTTATGTAACCAGAATGCTTTCCGCAAGTCCCTTAATTCTTTTTCATTGAATTGTATTCTTAAAATAATTTACGGAATCACTAATAAGGATGGGCAGAATAAACCTTTTTTTTTAATTCATCACCTTTAAATATTAAAAATTTATTTATAACTACCAAATGGCTGTTATTATCTTCGGGTAATAGCCACTATTGTAGAGAATATTTTTGTTAAGAAAAGGTATCCATAATATTATAAGATGTTTTTTAAAGTGGAATTCATTTCGTGTCAATAAAATATATATTTTCAATAGTTCTTCTTTTCAAAACTTCACTAAAATCTATAAGTCCAAGTGTTCATTAATGAAGAATTTTCACGATATTCGGTCGTTTTTGAGTACAAGAAACCAAAATTCACTGTTTTTCGTAACGAGTCCTCTTGAAAATAGGTTCATTCGATTATCTAAGTGAATTGACCGAGTCACTACATACATCACATTTATGGTAGACCCTATAGACATCGTCGTTATAGTCGTCACGGAAAACTGGAAATCAGGCAGTACTCGTTGTCTGGTTGTCTAAGAAAAATGTCAAAATACTATCCTGTAGGGTCTCCCGTGGACTAGTGGCTAGCACCTTAGATTCATAAGCGGGAGATGGTGGGTTCGATCCCCACCGGCGGCAGGAATTATCTCATCTCATGGCTCGTTGAGAAAATTCCTCGCTGCACCCAGGATGTCGGCGCTAATGGCCTACATTTGTCGATGCGCCGCTAAAAAAAAAAAAAAAAAAAAAAAAAAAAAAAAAAAAAAAAAAAAAAAAAAAACTATCCTATACTTCTTATGAAACATGTTCACTTGGAAAACAGCAATATGCAATGGGACTAATAGAGATATCTGCTTGTCGATGGTTCCTTGATGAGGAAAACACCTCACAGCTAATACTTTGTAGATTGTAGAGAATAGCAGGCTGATATACGTCGAAGAGACTAACAGAATTCCTGTTTCGTACACATAAATATGGTTCCACCCTACAGGATCAGGAACATGGCAGTCTACCCTACAATGAGGCCTTTACCACGATCACCCAGCGACACCTTTCGTAGAGGGAAAAGCCCTACAATAGGCCAAGATCTTCCTCGACTGAATTACTCAGGAGTCTTGAACTGGTGAGGACTTCATGCCAAGATTTTTGTTTTATTATTAATGTTTTTTTTTTTCTAGTGTATATACCAAAACCAGTATATCACAGACCACTTTTAACCATGCCTTCCTAAGCCCAAGTACATTATTGAGTCCCAAAGATGTTATGGTTTATGCGAGGAGGTGTAACTTCGAAAAGGACTTTGCAAGAGGCGCTTGTCCCTATAGATCTAGGTTGCCAATATATGGGGCTAAAAGGCTCAAATGCCCAATATTTTGTATTGAATGTTAATGACTTAAAATCCCTAATGAGTGGGGATAAAGATACTTTCCCTACGGAATATTGGCACAATGTTTTTACGTTACACATATTACCCTACGCTATGGAGGTACATACCTATGAATTGTACAATAGGTTCTATAATATAGTTTGATTGTGATTGGAGGGACCACCCCGGAGAGGAGCAGACAAATGATAACCTAATACATAATGCAGGCCTTTGATTAGGCAGTGCTGCCCTCATCTAATGCGGCATTAGTTCCAACTAATCCTCCTCGTCATGTTCTGATTCAGTCTGTCAGCCTGCCTGTCCCACTAACTCACTCTCTCTTTCTCTCTCCATCTCTCGGCAAATTCTCCCTCTCTCTCCCATCCTCTCTCCCTCTCACACACACTTCCAATCTCTCTCTTTCTATCTTCCATTGGCAATATGGGTATAGTGAACTTCGAAGACATAATCGCATTTTCTATGGAGAACACGGAAAAGGTTACAGACCCCTTTCATCGCATAATCAACAGGATCAATAGGGTCAAAGTAGATTTCTTTGCCTTCAACCAATTTTATAAACAATATAAAATCCACGGGTGACTCACCGCCTTGTGGCTAGCACACTGGAATACATCCATCATGTTAATCAACGTTTAGCGAAAATCAATCAACTTTTACTCATATGAGGGTGATCTGAAACGTTTCCGACCGCAACTTGAAGTTGACAGCAATCGTAAATTTCGTTGTCCGTCTATTGACAGTAACCCACCAACGTTTCAGCCATTTTGTACGCGCAGTTTTTATTTAACATTCGTTTGGGTGTCTGTTTTTGTGAAAATGGAGCTTGGGAGAAGATGAGCGTTTGGGAAGTCTAATAACTACAACTATTGCCAAAAACACTCGTAAGAGATCGTTAACCGTGGACTCCAAAAAAAGGTGAGGTCCGGGTTCGATCATACTAGGAAGGTAGCAACCTATATGCGTCTGCTTGTTATGATCGTGAGAGTGTTTTCAGTTGTTTTTTTTTTTTTTTTTGTTTTTTTTTTTTATTTGTCCATTTTAAAATACTAGTGCGATATGTTAAAAATGAAACAATTTTTCAGACTATTTTATTATTCATGTTATTTTTTTTTTCAGGCTAATGACATTACCATAATATAAAAAATTACCTATGATATATTAAAGTTGATCAGGAAAACTAGATCTACGCAGTCTTAGGCCTCGGGTACGATACGAGCGAAGAGCGATGAGCGAAAAGCTTCATAACAACGTCGCTCACATGAATGTTAAGCTGGAGTACAGTAGGAATGAAGGAGCACTGGCTACAATAGATATGAGCGACCGGGCGACGAGGCTTGCGCTCATCGCTTAGCCCAGGCTTAAAAAGTTTTCTCGTCGCTCACCCCACACATTATATTTTGCGTGCTACAAAAAAGGATACAGGCTCTAGATCTTAACCGAGATAAATGCATTTTTTTTTTTTTTTTTTTTTTTTTTTTTAAATCAAAGCTAATAAAATTTAGAACAACTTTGTCAATTCACATTTATGGTTTTTGTTTCCCTTGTTTATTAAATTACGTGGAAAGATACAATACTTATAACCTTCTAGCTACCTTTGTTATAAATAATTTCAAATAATGAATACTAATAAAAGGGTAAATTCGATGATAGTGAATGCGAGCTTTTAATTTTGGAAGTACAAAGGATGGAATGACAGACACAGTGATTTTAAAAATACAATCATAACCAAGCAACTAGGAGAAGAGGTTTGAAACGCATTAAACATGCAAGGTTAGATATTTTTATTAACTAAAAATTTAAAATATTCATTTTTAAAACTAATATTTAAATTAAAAAAACGTACATTGGAGTATTAGATGACGGAGACAAAAGGAAATTACCACCAAGGCGCTCTGTATCGTAGCCAGTGCCCCTATTCTGCTAAACGCTCTGTGGTTCTGCGCTCATCGCTCATCGCTCGTATCGTACCTAAGGCCTCATTAAGTTCGTTTGAGCGAATCATGAAGTTGTTATATTACAATAAAAACCTGCAGGGTATCATTTCTCAAAATTTACCGATTTTTTTAATGTACAGAAATTACATTTTTTATTTATGACTATATTTATATCTACATCTATTTGAGCTAAAACGATTTTTTTTAGATAATTGAATTTCATTGTCCTACATTTCATCATAAGATTTTGCCAGGTATATTTTTTTGCCTGTACATTCTTTGAAAATATATACGATATTTTTGAGCATTTGACATTGAAAGCATTTTGAAGGTTCCTCTTTTGACTTTTCTGAGTTAGCATTGAATGTCCAATTCAACAAATTTCCTCTGTGACTTTACTCCATCATCCCCCTCCTAAAAAGAGCTGTTTTTACTATTCGTCAAAAAATGATCAAAAAGAACTGGACTGCCTTACGGTTAGACATTATTGATTAACCGAATCTTATGTAAACATATCTGTAATTATAAAACTTTTTGACATCCATCAAATTGAACGCCTAGACATGTAAAGCACGTGGAATATTTTAACCCACGACTACTGTAAAACCAATATCATAAATTGGTGGGCACACGATACGAATGAAAGATTAATGCTGAATGTAGAGGTCGAATATTTGACAGCGGTTTGTAACATGCAGCCATATGAAAGCTTTCGTTTTACAATTGAATGAAAATTCTAAATTCGTATAATGGTTTAAAAGAATTAAAAATTCACGTGAAGTTGATAAATTCACCGATGCTGGGTTTAATGGCCTTCTAAATATTAACGTTTCGATAAAATTTCAATGCAGTTGTACAGAGAATTTTATATTCGTTGAATGATGACATGACATGCAATCGCATAATTCTTAAATAAATGTATATCCTGGGTCTGGAGGACTATTATTTTGCCTTTTACCGTTCTTCTTCAAGTGCCATATCATTCTGAAGATTATCATAAAAAGCATTTTAATTAAACCATCTAACAAGGGGAGTATAAAGTGTTGGGGTCATCGATTTGGTCCATTTTTTTCTGGTGATTCTGCATCGAAAAATAGTCGATACTTGTCAGAGCGTTTCCTCCTATGGGGGCTCTTAAGAGCTGAGAAATAAACTCAAATATGTTGAAAATGCTTTGTTTTATATATCGAGTTTGGAAAATGATATCGTCATGATTCTTTCAACGATTCATCTGTTTTAGCAGATAGATTAAAGAAAAAATACTGAAAAGTATTGAATTTCAAAGTGTAAAGTAACTTTTTTTCTTACAACTTTTCAATCTCTTCCGGACAGGAAAAAAGTATAATATTTGTTTTCGATGATGTATACCACATTAGGGTTTCTTGGGGTGCTGATTTAAAATCTACTATTATAGATGGTGTGAAAAAATGTATAATTCTAATTTAATTGTAAGCGTAAGCATATTTTTGAATTTATTTTACGAAATATAAATTACTAGCTGAATACCCGTGCTTCGTCCCGGCAGATAAGTAGTTATTTTATTGCGTTAAATAATGTTTCATTATAATTACGTTACTATACAATTCTGTGCAGTTTATTACAGTACGCTTCCCGTCATACTATATTTTATTCAATGGACGTTAAAATTTAAAAGTTTATGTTTCCAAGAAGTCTTATGGTAACACCCAATATATTTACGAGTATTACCAAGGTTATAGGCGAGGAGTCTCGTGTGCAAGGGTTCCGGATATTATTACCTCGCCTGGAAAACCTAAGGATATCCCATACATCACGGTTTGACCGGGACTGTCCCGGTATTTTGCAATTGTTTCGGTGTCCGCCCGGGAACAGGCAGAAAAGAAACGCAATTAAAACTGTATGAGGGACAGTTAATTTCTAGTAATTCAAGGTCTGCCATCATAGTTGAAATTAACCTCAATTAGAAATAAAACTATGAGATAGATAATGTAAGGTATCAGCTGTTCTTTATCGTCCTAGCAACGCAGGCTGCCTAGGCTTGCCTTCTCTAACCAACTCAAACTTTAAACCCCCCTAAAAATGCTTAAAAATACGAATATCAAAAAATCCTTTCTTAGCGAGCGCCTACGTTATATAGGGAGTGTCCATGCAAAATTTCAAAATTTTCTGTCGAGCGGTTTGGGCTGGGCGATGATAGGTCAGTGAGTGAGTGATTGGTATTTGACAAATATATAGTAGATTGTTTAACGGTTGCATTTGTTTCTTTAATCTACTCTCTAAAATAATTGAATTGGTGAAAGAATCATGTCGATATCGTTTTCTAAACTCCATATATAAAATAAAGCATTTTCAACATATTTTATTTTATTTATCAGCTATTAAAGCCCATTGGAGGGCGCGCTTGGACACAGGTCGACTATTTTTCGAAGCAGAATCACCAGAAAACCATGGGCCAAATCGGTGACCCCACCAGTGTATACTCTCCTTGTAAGTAAAAAAAAGGGGCTGCGACATATGCTGCCGAAATTTATCATATGACAAGAGGCGAGTTTTTCGCGAGGTCAGTGAAGCAAGCTTTGTAATTTTCGAAGTAACCCACCACCCCATCGTGGGTTCGATTCCCACTATAGTGTGGTGGCTTTTCTTTAGAAAAAAGAAAAGGCATCAGCCCTATACTGGCTAGAAAAGGGTGGTAACCTATAGATAACCAGTCCCAAAATTCTTAGTTAATAATAATGGACGTTAAAAATTTAAATAAATAAATTTTCGAAGTATTTTTTTTTCTTTTTTATTCAACATTCATGAAAGACTTACTGTAATCATTAAATATAAATTTCATCGAAAATAATTTTCAATTAATTTTGATAGAGCCACGAAAATAAGCATGATATTAATTTTTTTTATCAGTTGCCCCCCCCCTAAATTTCCACTTACATTAGGAACTTAAGAGATAATTTCAATTCTGAGTATACCCTTGGAAAGGTAATTAAATTTTGCAACTTTTGTGTAATTTGGCAGTTTGTAAAATTCTTTTTGGAAGAGTAAGGATTCTCGAAAATTTGTCACTAACTAGACTTTTTTATTAATATAAACTTTTTGAATAGTTTTTGCGGTTTGAAAATGAACATTGAAAGTGCATTAGCCTTAAATCTTTGATGGTGATTTAATAACAGTAAAATGATGTTGAAAAATAATGTGTACAAGAAGTGATCATTAGGGTTTTACTTAAAAAAAAATATATGTTTGTTAAGAAACCTTCCGAACGGCATTTTTCTTGAACGAAACAGATAAAATAAAAGTGGCTGCATTTAACTACATTTTTGAACTAGTTTCACCCCTTATGGGTATGAGTATTGTCATCTCCTTGCGATACACCCTGTATTTATGAACCAAATATTTATAGGCATGACATTCCTTACTGCTGAATTAAATACTTATGATAGTGTTACAATAAGCATTTTCATGATTCCTCTTTGGACCTTTGGAAGATGGTGGTATCAAAGGCATCCTAAATGATTCAAAGAATGGACAGTGAAATAAATATATGTATTTACAGTTATTTTACAGTTTTCGAACTATATTTATTCATTCATATTTAATGAAAACTCTTTTAAATGCTAAAAATTTGTTAAAAAAACATTACCACAGCACTGGTTTGAAAGGATATGGATGGAGAAGAGGTCTCGAATTTCCAAATGTTCATTCCGCCATATCGGACGCTATGACACAACAAACCGGGCCTGCTTTGCATAAAACAACACATAGTCAAAACTGTCATTATGCCGAAATTGTTATTCAGCTTAATTGATTCTTGAACGAAATATATCGCTTTGTCTTCTGAAGACCTATGTAAACGAATATCAAATAGATCTGCCGACATGATCGCCAGCTGGCCGGCTCACAAACCCTCTGCTAATTAATTTGGCCGCTAAATGATGAAGCTCCAAGAGGTTCGGTTATCGATATGGAAACTGAATTAAGTAGCCATATTTCGGATGTGATTCGACTTTTTTACGGAGAACGGTAAAAAAAAAAATCTCCGAAGGAAAAGCGTTTTACATATTTTTTTTTTTAAATTGTGAAATATTCAACGTAACCAATATCATCCAGTACCCAGTCAGGAAGAATCGTCCTATGGATAAGCTAATTTTTTCAGAATTTTTTATAACTTTTCCGAAATAAATTTATAGTATAGTATTGCTCAAGCATTCAATCGGGTTTGGCACCCGGGATTACTATAAAACTAAAGCTAATGCTTCCACACTTCCTTATACTCAAATCCTACCTGTTAAACAGATGCTTCAAAGTCAAACAAGGCACAACTCTTTCCCCGACCTGCTCCATAAATGCTGGAGTCCCGCAAGGGCGTATTAAAGGTCCTCTTCTTTTCCTTCTTTACACTGCGGATATCCCCACACACCCCCAAACACTAATGTCCACATATGCAGATGACACAGGCATCCTATCAACTTCCCCCGACCCTTCAGTAGCATCCCAACATCTCCAGGAACATCTCACCGTAATAGAACATTGGAGCGAAAACTGGAGAATAAAAGTCAATCCAGAAAAATCCAAACAGGTAACATTCTCTCTCAATCGGAGATCATGCCCTCCTGTCTACATCAAAACACTTTACTACCAGAATCTAATGAGTTTCGATATCTAGGATTGTACCTTGACAGCCGTCTGACATGGAACCCTGACACGAGACTGAAGAAACAAGAACTGGACGAAAGATTCGGACTACTTAGACGACTTCTCGGACCATCATCTAAGTTAACGATACAGAACAAACTTACAATATACAAGACAATCATTCGACTCATACGAATGATTGTATGGGTCGAATGAAAACTGAACTCTGGGGATCTGCAAAAAATCAAACATCAACAGAATACAGGCCTTCCAGATACAATTTCTTCGTAAAATTGAAATGTCTCCTTTTATGTATCCATCAAAACCCTTCACAATGATCTTAACATCCCATTTGTCCTCGACCTCGCTAAAACCCGTTTCCAAACGTTTCACTCTAAGTTGTCGTACCATCCTAATCCTGAAGGTCTATCCTTATCTTTCCAATCCCACCCAGACTTAAAAGACAGTGGCCCTGAGATAAAATTAGCTTGCCAATCGTAGTGTGATCGTTTAAATAATTGTTTGCCCGGTCGTGAAGCACCAACAATTATTGGGTTCTTCCAAATACTTTATTATTTTTATTTTGTTTTAACATTGCTGTTTTAACCAACTTGTATATTATCTTTGTCAACAAACTTGACGATTGTATTAATGATTTATGTACATTTCAAATATACAAATAATAAAATAAAAAAAATCTTGAACTCATCGATTAATTGATTAGTCCCATGACTATTGATTAGGTCCTATTGGACCGGATTAACCTCAGATCGAACAGCTATTAAGACGTGTTGTTTATAAGAGGCCATAGGCTTGGCCAGGTTGTTGGAAGGGGTCTAGTTGTTTCAAAGCTTGCATTATAGATACAGACTATCGAACGTTGATGTTATCCGTGGCTAGCTTGGATTTAGACACTTACCCCTTTACAAAATGGATGATCTACCCCACCTCTTGCAATAAAACGCCTCAAATTGCTCAAAGTTCTTTCTGTTGAACTTCAGTGATTTTCAAACTCAGTGGCAAAGGATTATTCACTATTATAAGTAGGAGGAGATTGAAAAATAAGGGACCCGGTGGACGAATGCCCCAAAAATTAACAGGTATTCATGGAGTGATGCTCAAAACATTTTGATGTATTTTGTAATAATTATCATTTATGTAGGACCTAATAATGGGAAAATAATTTTTATAATATTTTACAGCGATTGCGATCCAACTGATTTCTAAAAATGCTATAAAGTTATATATTCAATAAAGTTATTATGATATTTAAATAACAATCATTATTACTATAATCATTATTACTACATTATTATTCATCATCATCATGGCGATAAAGGAGGCTATGAATCAGTGTATGAACCTCGAGGGAAATGTTGTAATCTGTAGTGATTCAAATAGTGCACTCTTGGCGATTCATGACAAGTTCACTAAGGACCCACTCCTTCGAGCTGTTCATGATTCGCTGGGGACATTACAGCTACTGGGGAAACAAGTTTCGTTCATATGGATTCCAGGCCATGCAGGAATCCTAGGAAATGAAAAAGCAGACATCCTAGCTAAGGAAGCGACTTCAATGGCCCTCCCGGCGAATTCTTGCTCACACCCTCGAGACGTGAAACGCCAAATAAAAGAACTATTATGGGAACAGTGGCAAAGAAGATGGGAAACAAGCACAACCCACTTGAGGACTTTTTATCCCTCAGTTCGCTCTACAATAGTCTACGATGACCTTTGTAGACGAGACTCAGTGGTAATAACAAGGCTGCGTATTGGACACACACGTCTAACACATGGCCATCATCTTGTCGGTAGGCGTCGTCCAACGTGTAATCATTGTGGTGATGGGCTTACCGTGGACCATATTTTAGCGGAATGCTCCCAGTTACAAAGAGCTAGGGATAGGTTTGTTATTAACAGTAGAGACATTTTGAATAAAACATAAAAATATCAGAATATTATTGATTACCTTAAATTTATTAAAGCACACAAACATATCTAAAAATGTAACATCCCTTGAAATAAAAAATATATATAGAAATTTGGATTAAAATATAATATTGTAAAATATAAACATTAGTAATGATTTCTAACATTATATAATATTCGGCTAACTTAAACAGTAGGGTATTGTGCTAAAGGCCATTGTAGTCGACGCACAATAAATTATATATAAAAAAAACAATCATTATTTGTAAAATATTCCTTTACAGATCGTCCCTACCATGTCAAACTATCGAATATGAAAATGGGAGCAAACTAGCGAACGAACACATTCGATGCATTGATATACATTGAAAAATGGTCTTATTCGATACTTTATTTAAGGCATTAAAGGCTATTCTAAAAGGGTTAGAGTTCCGAAAATTTGCGACAAGCCGTATCGTCCACAATTCAAGAGTAAAGTTTTATTGTTATTATGAGTTATTTATTTATAATTGATTCTCTACCAAGGCGGTTTCAGTCCTTCAAGGTAGTACCTGTATGGTCCAATGAACCAGCATTAAGATAAATATTTGATTCAATTATTTCCATAACCAGAGATTTGGAAATGCCTGTAATATTCCTGGAAGCGTCCAACTATTCAGGAGATGTCTTCAAATGCGAGTGTATAGTTTAGTGTCCTGCAAGTAAGAAAGTATTGTGTTTATGTACTGGCTGCTGTCCCTCAACAATTCGTACATGTCATATTTAGGTTTTGTCGTCTTCTGTACTCCGTAAGTAGGTGTTGTACTGTAAAGTCTGCATTTCATATAAAACAAATTGCTCTGTCATGTCCTGTCACGAGATATTAGTGTGTTAGTCATGTGTGGCCAATTCGGAGTTGTGGAAGTTATCAAGATAGCTGGATGCCCACTCCTGAATAGTATTTTTGATTGTACGTAGTTTATTGTCTGTTAGTCGAGTCCAGTTGTATTGCCAATAATCTGTTATATTTTGTTTAGTTGCATTGGTCAAGTCTTGGTGTGTTATTGATCGGTTTAACCCCGTGTTCTCTTATAGACAGTTTTGCATATGAATCTATTTTATGAAATTCTGGGTTTAAACAGTGCATTGATATATCCCAATTCGGAATGGAATGAAACGAGTAAAACTGAAAAGGGGGCTCGAAAGCTACATGTTACTCAAGATCCTTGGGCTTTGTTATTAAGGCTGAATGTTTGTTGAGATCCATTTCTCAAAGACTTCTCCGTCATTTCGGAACGGAATGCAAGGGTTTGAGAGTGTGTTTTCGAATCTAAAGGAATTCTTCTCATGAAATCCACCCTTTAGCAAAACCTCTTTATATCCGCAAAGGTATGATGGGGTAAACATTATTCGAACTTTTGAAGGATTTACGCCAAGAGATTCCTTGCGTTATTTACTTTGATATACAAATTTTCCTAAATTCGTAGGAAGCAATTTTTTTAAAAGTAGATATATTTACAAAAACGTCCGACTCGCCGGAGTCCCGTCATCTTAGCTCGTTTCCGTTCTTATCCCTAGTGTCATTTGGAAAAACTGGAATAAATATAGTTAATATTCTGTGAAAAATTAAAACACCTAATCCAGTGAAATCCTGAAGAAAAGCTAGATTTTAGTCGCCACTAGCTGACAGTAGCAGAAATCAGGCAATTAACATGTAGGCAAATTTATAAAAAATTCTTAAAATCAAAGCTTAATTAATTTTTTTAGGGCACTTATTTAATTTATTTCAATTGATACAATCATTTATTTCAATCATACATGGAGAGATTTTTTAAGGGTTGTATTTTCGAACATTCGGGATTCCTTTCGTTTAAGAATCATGTTGGGTCAATTTTTGTATGAGAACTCACAGAATGTTTACATCAAAAAACATATTAAACATTCAAATATAAGCAAAAAACGCAAAATTTTAACAAAAGTCTTTTATTTAAAGGGATGTAACTTGGCTCCAAATGGACCAATCGAGTTCCTTGAGGTCTCAAAAAATTTGTATTTTTAAGCTCTAAAATGAATTGTTGGATGAAATGTTGAAATGTATTTTTAAGCTTAAAATGAAATTTAGAATTGGCATTATTATAAATTTTGTTATGTAGTATAGTTTTAGTATTAATATTGCTTACATTAGCATTATTTTTAGTACAAATAGTTGTATTAGTTATGTTTAGTTTTTATTAGTTACTTAGTTTGTATTAGTTAGTTAGTGTTTTACAAAAAAAAAAAAAAAATGATATATAAAAAATTACAAAAGAGGAAAAAAAAATATATATGTATTAAAAAATATAACAAATAAAATTATACATAAAGGAAAAAATAAACAAAAAAAAATAAATAAAAAATAAAAATAAATAAATAAATAAAAAAAAATAAATAAAAAATATAAAAAATAAATAAATAAAAAACTATACAAGAGGGGGAAAAATAAATATGTAAATATTAATATGGTTATGTAGTCTATTATTTGTTATGTAGTATATTATTTGTATTGATAGTGCTATAGTGTATATTAGTATTACTTTTAGTACAAATAGTTCCATTACCTAGTAAGTTAGTAGTAAGCAATGATATTGGTTAAAAAAGAAAATTGAATACAAGTTATCAAAAAAAAAACAGTTCATTGTCATGCACTGTCCTAAACACAAATTACTAACCCTTTCACGACATATACACGACTCTCTAACATTACACTTCAGGGCGGTGAGGACCTAGATGTTTTCTGCCCTTAAACACCCAATCCATCCATCCATCTAAAATGAAGTACAAAGGAAGTAGTCGTTTATTTTGGTTAACTATTTGAATGAAAATATTATAGTGTAAAATATCCTAAATTATCCGGAGTTTTTCTGACCCGGGATTCGGATTCAGCGGCCACAAAAAACATCGTATAACAAAAACACATAGTAAACTTCCTCTGCTCTTTGGGTCTGAACTATTTTTTCGTGCGTGTGGCTGTGTAATTGACACATTGATATAAATTATTTCAATGTATTAAGTTTGCCAGTTTCTATTTGGTATCGTTGTTTGATCATTTGGCTTTATCGTTTAGAATCAGCAAATTCTTCTTAGGTTCGGACTCCGAAAGTTGAAGGTTCCCTACTGCAATTGTTGATAGTTTTCAGTGACACTGAAGTTTTAAGGTATTTGAGATGTAATTAATAAACCATACTTATTAATTATTTGTGGTACTTTCTGACCTATATATAATGTAATGGGTGTCAGCATCAATGCTCTCACTATACGATCATTGAACATTATGCTCTCCCTGACAACGATGGATACATAGGCAGTATTGTAATTAAAATAGGCATTTATTAGGAGTGAAGGCAAAGAGGAATCTCACTCATTATTAATGAAAATATGTATTTTAAATACTCATTCATTTCTTCTGACCTATATATATATATACATATATAATAAATTTATTTTTCTACGGTCCATCTGCCTCTAGACGATTAGCGAAGAGCTATCTACAGGTTGCCACCCTTAATAAACACCCTTGGTGTAGCAGGAAATATTTTCAGCGAGCCCATCGCTGAAAACGTCAACCTGCCATATGCGGGACTCGAACACACATCTTCCATTTGTGAAGTTTATTATTTAATGCCAAAATTCAAAATGACCACATTCTAAATAGTCTTAGCATAGCATAAATATATCACAGAATAAAATTAGTACTTCATGAGAATCCATATAGCTAAATTTATTGACAGTAATAATAGCATATCAGAGAGTGATAGTTTGTATCAAATTGATATGTTTATTCCGATAAATCACAAAAACGAAAATTCTTCCCCGCCCGCCTCGGATAACAAAAATAAATTATATATTTGTAGCAATAAATCATGACATGTTAAAAAAAAATACAACCCGGACTGGGTAATTGTACAAGATTGCTGTGGTTTGTTCTAAAGTGTTAATGCAGCTCCATACATCTCTCAGCGAAGACTGTGTGATTAACATTGAGGCGTGAATGTGGCTTCGTTCACGAAGAGGATCCACAAGTCCGGGACGATATCGTCGTATTTCTCACATTCCTCCAAAGAGATACCCAAATTATATCTGTTGTAGATCGCTTCGCCAACCAACGAAATACTTATCCAACGAGATTTATCTAACTCCGATAATTTAAGAGCGTTCGTCATGCATTCACTCAGCCAATGGGATGTTTCACGAGTAAACCACCGCCCATCCTCATCTCGAAGGTATAATTTAACTAAATCATGAGCCCGCTCGACATTTATGAGCTTAAAACATAAAATTATCAAAGCCTAAATAATATGTATATTTGTCGATGCACCTATATATATATATATATATATATATATATATATATATATATATATATATATATATATATATATAAATGGGGGCGAGGTTAGATCAGTGGTAGAGAACTGGACTCATATGGTGGAGGACCTGAGTTCAAATCCCGAGCAAGCACTTAAGATTTTTTCTTCTAGTGTCTTCGTTCATGGGTTGAATTCGGCCTCCCTGACCGTCCCTAGGCCAACACAGCCTTTAATTAATTTAATAATGGGTACCTTGGTGCTAATGACTCTAGCAGTCGAAGCAGCAAGGAGAAAATCAGGCGGCCGGAGCATAGTACTGACCACACTATCTCCCTAGTGTGCCGTATGGTTAAGAATCAGATACCTCTACAGTATCTGCCCCTCAGGGCCCTCTTGGCCTGTTATGGGACTAATTTTTCTTTTTATATATATATATATATATATATATATATATATATATATATATATATATATATATATATAGCGCATTTCCTCTCTCTTTCCGTAGGGAGTAAACCTGCATAAGGTTGACCTCATCTGCCATCATAGTTGAAATTAACAGCAAATAAAAATTAAATATTATGATTTAGATACAGTACGGTAACAGCTGTCCTAGCAACGCATGCTGCCCAGGCTTGCCTGCTCTAACCAACTAAAAATTCAAACCCCTCTAAAAATACTTAGTAGATTCACCTAGGTTTAAAAAATATGTGCCCCTGATATATATGGAGCTTTAGGAAAAGCTAGAATGTTTCTCTTGAATACTGGAAAAGGAAATTTTAGAAATTAAAAAAAAAAAAAAAAAAAAAAACAACTAAAAAAATTCTATATTCGAGCAGAGATTTCCTCAGATAGAGATGTTTGTTGACTAGCGAATACAAACAGGTTGCCTTTGGCGAATTTTCCAGGTACACAGAGGTTATATTGTCCGCGAAGCAGTGGCTCGCCCTTTGACTCGCCGCGTCTACCCCTCGAGCGAAGTAACCGTTTTTACTTTGTGACGTGTTTATTTTTTCTAAACGCCTGAATGACGGCTCTACACTGTTAACTCAGAGCGAGGAGTTAGGTAAAAAATGAAGTAAAAACCTTTCATAACATGTTATAGGCTGGAATAAACACGTGAAGTTTCCATGTCAAAGTGGACGGGGGAGAGATACAAATTCGGTAAAACATATAAAGAAAAGTTGACAGTTCAATTCTCGGGGTTTTACGCCATATTTTTTTTCTTTCTTTTTTTTTCTTTGTAATGAAAGAAATTAAGTTCACTTAGTGACTTACCTATGGTAGAAAATGAGAGAAATTTGATCGGATATAAATTATTGAAACAAATCATAATGAACAGATTCCACTAAACATAGTAATATTAAATTTTAGTAAAGCACTTACTAAGAAACACATAGTTATTAACAAGGAAGTAAAAAATTTCGGTCGTTTTGAGCAATTTAGTAATTTAGGTCCGTAGTAAGCCGCTTCCCCCCCTCCTTCAGAAGGACTGATTTAGTTTATTTTTTCAACACTTCTTTTTCTTTTGACATTAACGACGATATATATATATATATATATATATATATATATGGGTATCATTTTCAGTATCAAGAAGGTGAGAACGATGAAGATTTGAAGAAACTTTTCAAAAATTGTATCATTAGTGCAACCTCAAAAGTGCTAAAACTCCAGGCTAACATACTTATAGTTACACTAAATCTGCACGACTTACTAATTAAAACAACCCAAACATCAATACCGTTCTACAAAATTTAAATATTTACTAAAAATTATAAAAATTAGTATTTTTAGATAGCATTTGAGGGCTTCTGTCAATAAATCCACGCCGAACGCTAAAATATGCTCGTTTATGTTGATTTTGGTTTAGTCTGTACATTATTATTTTTCATTCCATAATCAAAATTTGTATTCTGGCTCAATACGCCCATGGGATCTCCGGTGGTCTAGTGGCTAGCGCCTTAGATTCATAAGCAGGAGATGGTGGGTTCGATCCCCACCGGTGGCAGGAATTTTCCCATTTCAGGGCTCGTTGAGAAAATGTTGGCCCTGATTTGTCGATGCGCCGTTAAAAAAAAAAAAAAAAAAATATATATATATATATATATATATATACGCCCATGAACGGTACATTTGGAAACAGGTTTTAGCAAGGTCGAGGACAATTGGGATGTTAAGGTCATTGTGAAGGGTTTTGTTGGAGACGTAGAAAGGGGCATTTACAATTTTACGAAGAACTTTTGACTGGAATGTCTGTATTCTGCTGATGCTGGATGTTTTTTCAGATCCCCAGAGTTACGGAGAAGTCCGTATGTCCATATTGGTCGAATTATTGTTTTTTATATCGTCAGTTTGTTCTGCATCGATAGTCCGTATCTTTTGTTCCGTTCCTGTCTTTTCAGTCTCGCGTGAGGGTTCCATGTCAGTCTGCTGTCAAGGTATAATCCTAGATATCGAACCTCGTTTGATTCTGGTAGTGGAGTGTCATTGATGTAGACAGAAGGGCATGATCTCCGGTTGAGAGTGAATGTCACCAGTTTACATTTTTCTGCGTTGATTTTTATTTTCCACCTTTCACTCCAACATTGTATAGCGGAAAGGTTAGAACAAGAAATGGGTAGAAATCAATTTATTTATCTTTTTCCTAACCAAGAAAACTTCCCAAGACGGCGGTAGGTAGTAAAAAAAGAGAGAAAAAAAACCATAAAAAGAGGTTTAATATCTTCGGGCAGATTACCCGCAGGAAAAATCCTGGGAAAAAGGAATATAAAGATCACGAGCCATCTGTAGAAAACGGGCGGATTGCCCCCCACCACACGATCTTGGGCGAGCTTAATCGCTCGAATTATACTGATTACAAGGCTCAGGATCGGGCATGGACGTTCCTTCAAGACACACGATTATAAATTAGAAATCTCCCGTAGCTCTCTATTTCCGCCTAGAGGAGGGTCCGGTATTCTATTAGAATTGAATGAATCACGAACCGATCCCAAGGCAAGAGTAATGCTCCGTCTAATACTAGATGAGATATTCCCAATTTTAATGACTCCAAGACTCGGAGAGAGAGAGAGAGGAGACCGGATCAGTCTAGTCCGTTTTTCATAATCTCCTTCTCATTACAACTCGAAATTGTCTTGCGCAAAGGATTTCCGGGCTAGAAAAAAAAATAAGATGGTACTGCTTATGCTGTATGGTGGAACATCATATGGTGGAATAATCATCATGGCAAAGAAGTGATTTCCTCGCCATGGAACCAGTGTCTTTACTTCTGTGATATTGACATTTTAGGATATTACTTTAAAAAAAACAACTATTGTATGGAAGAATTGCTCCCCAAAACAAAAAAAGAATTGAAGGGTCGGAGCAAAATAGTGCCAAGCAACATTTTTAACAAAACGTAACTGTAGGCGCTATATGTTGGATATTTTGTGGGACTATCACTTGAAATGGTCTGGGGCAACAAGATTAAGTAGCATACAGAGCTCTAAGTCATATTTTAGAAGTATTTTCATCATAGACTAATAGTCCCACATAATAAAGAACATGTCGCACTAGTATTTCTAAAGTGACTATAGCCTTAGGATTCAGACTGTCTTCAGAGCTTGTACCATTGTCCTCTGGTGTACAAGCTCTGAACCTAGGAACATACTATTTTGATGGTTGATAAAGAGATATTTACCACGTCCTTCACAGACATAAGTATGAGGGCGTGAATAAAACCGATTTTTGAGTTATGTCACTTTATAAATACTAGTGCGATATAGCAGCTACAGTTAAGTTTTGTTAAAAATGTTGCTTGGCACTATTTTGTCACGACCCCTTCGATTGGAAATAGCAATATTTGTACATGTTTTAATAAGCTTTCAAGTGTTCAACTCCCACTTACAACCATAACGAAACCGTTTTCCAGATATTGATGAAAGAATACGAAATCTGGTCATATCTGTTAGTAAAATATTTTTAACTTTGTGATATTTCTTCTGATCCTGACCCAAAACAAATCTTATGTTACCCACAAATTATTACTGCACTACATTTCATCGAAATCCGACCTTTTTTTAAAGGTGTAGAGTGCGAACAAACAAACAAACACACATACACACACACACACACACACACACACACACACATATATATATATATATATATATATATATATATATATATATATATATATATATAAGGTCTAAGTGCTAATAAATATCTTTGGAGGATTGGCCTTGTTGTAGTTTTTTCATCCTGCTGTACATTTTGATGAGCGATTCTCTTACAGATAGGTCAAACTTACGCCCCATATTCAAAAAGGTTAACAATAACGTAAGTTAAGAAATCGAATATTGATTAAATTCTAAGTTTCGTTACTAATTACATTTCAAATAGAAATTTTAATTAAGGAGAGGCAGATTATTGAGATGAATCTGGCAAGAAAATGGGATTCCGAAAGGAGCTATTTAAGTCCAACACTTTTCGTACTATCTCATTTGAAGGCATCTGCTACATACCCAGTAGAGTTAAACCTTTGTTTATATGATTCAATGAAAACATACCTGGTCCATTGTCTCGTAAAGGTACATTGACAACGTGAAGTAGTGCAATCGCCAAAGATGTGTACACTTATTTCATAAACAACTTAGCGTTAATAACAGTGGCATATTGTAAATACAAAATAAATTGTAAAAACATATTTTACATCCAACCAAGACCACCCGAGAAGGTGTAAGATAATAATGTCAAATATGTTAAATTCTGGTATACTATTTAATGTATTTACACGGAATAAAATTTGAAATAGGCTAAAATATTAAAGCAATAAAATACAAAATGTCTCTACATCTTAATGTAAAAGGAGACTATGTAGAATTTAATAAATTATGTAGTATATTAAAGGAACGGAACGGCCCCTACCGGTTTGCGTCCCACGCTACTCCTTAGCATATTTAGTGGTACAATCTGTAGGCTATTTTGTTGCCGCTGATAGGTCATTTATAGGGAAAGGGCTTTATTGAAAATCGCTTGGATAAAATAATAACCATTCTCTCTTCGTTACGGTATAATAACCATTCTCTCTTCGTTACGGTATAATAACCATTCTCTCTTCGTTACGGTATAATAACAATATTCACTGAATATGTAATGGTACGATACAAACAAAAATCCGACTCATGTTTTTACTCATTGTATAATGGCATTTTAATTGATTTCTTTTATTTATTTACCCTCCTAACATTCATCATCCTACAAAACATATTTTTTTATTACAAATATCTAAATAAAAATTTGGGTGACAGTTGTTTTTCTGCCGTATACAGTAATAAAGAAAGTTATGATAGAAGTGATGCGCTAATTTTCCCCAGGGGTGTATATATATATATATATATATATATATATGTATATATATATATATATATATAGCGTCCGTCGCAACCTTATATGCGGGTATACTTCCAATTTCAAGCTTTTAGCCAGGTTATATGTGTTTACTCTGTTTAATTTTGTTTCTGGCCCAGATGATTCTTGAAATTCACGCCAATACGTTGGCAAAATAAACTAAATTTTTAAATAAATCTTTAATGATCGAGCCCCGAATTTCGACAATTTTCACCTTGAAAATTTTACCGATCAACGATCTTTTATCAATTTTCACTACTCAATTTATTGAACTAATAAGCATAATTAATTGTATAATCTATTTTCCCAAAAAAACTGATAATTTTAAAATTGTCCGAAAAAGATGGATGAGGCTATTTTTTTTACCAAATCCAAGTATCCTTCTGCTGTTCAGTCACCTTTCGGGCCCATTTGTTATTCGAAATTGCCAAAAACAAACAAAAAAATAATCACATCCAGAGAACGCGTATCGCGCTTATTAAACCATTTGATTACCACCTTTTTTATTTGCACCGATCCGCTAAAGACAAAATATGACACAATATTTCAAAGCTTGAAGTAATTTATTGAACGATTGACACTAATCGTTTTTCCTTCTAATACTCGGGGCCTGAGTACTAAGTGAAACCATCAATTATGTTCTGTAACAGGGCTGGTGGCGGGCACAATGTTTGTTCGTTGTGTGCACACGGCTGCTAACGATTTCTAGCAAGTTCTCCATCACTACGTTTTCGACTTCATCATATATGTAGTAATTGTCTGTTGACTTTTCGATCAGGACCAATGCAACTAAGTTAAACGGACAAGCTTTGGTTAGACTGGGTGTTAATATTAAAGGGGTATGCGTAGCAGCAATATGTTGGTATGTGTTTACATTTATTACGGGGGTGCCTAGCTTAAAATGTAGAAGTAACTCCATGGCGAGCAACAATAAAGCTGATTTTAACATATTCCTAGCATTTCTAAAGGGTCGCTTTCTAAACTAATGAAAATTAAAAGACCCAGAAATAGTCTTTCCTAAAAAAATAGAGTGATCATCAATAGTATCCCATAGGACAATTAAAAATCCAATTTTTTAGATTTTTTTTTTTTTTTTTTTTTTTTAAAAAAGCACATTTTTGGGGCAGACACTTTATCATAAAATCGACCAAACAAATAGAGCTAGAAAGGTGTAGTAAAAAGCATTCGTTAGTGTATTAAATGCTGATTAATAAGATATATATCATGACTTATTTAGAAAAATTAAAATTTTAAGGTAATTTTTAAAACTTTAAAATTCAAATTTCTCCTAAAACGTATGTTTAGAATTTTCAAAAAATTTGTAATTTTTTTCATATTTTATCTCAGTTTTGTATAAATTTCAAGCTGGGATCTCAATGGGATCATATTTATTTTAAATAACAACTTAATCAAAGGTACCTTGGTATCTTGTTGGTACATCAAAAAATTGAAATATTTCAAAACATGAAATGAAATCCATCTAATATCGACACAAGACGAAGAAATAAAGAAAAAAGTCCTTTTGGCATATATGTCGCTTATGCTTAGTGTCCGAGAAAAACGCAAGAAACTAAAAGAAATAATGAAAAAGCCGTCTATTAAAAGACGTACATAAACATTTTTAAAAGTATATGTTTAAACCAATCCCCCTCCACTCACCCTCTCACCCCACCTCCTTTAATCCCCCCCACCTCAAAAATATAGATGATTTTGTGTGGAATAATGAAATGTTAGGTCCCCATTTTTTGGCCCCTCGACTTAACGCAAAGTCTTTCCACGCATTCCTCTATAACGAACTGTCGTTGTTCTTGGAGGAGGTCCTTTTGGCACAGAGATTGGGAAGCTGGTTCCAAGTCGACGGTTGTCCAGCCCACTACGGGAGGGCCGTCCGAAATTGGTTGGACACTAACTATCCTTGGCGTTGGATAGGACGTGGTGGGCTGGGATCTTGGCCGGCTCGATCTTCAGACCTCACGCTCTTGGGTTTCTTACCATGGGCAGACATTAAAGATTTGGTCTACAGGGAGCCCATTGGCTCAAGGGAGCACCTCCGTCGTATCAGATGGGCCTGGGAACAGGTTACAGCAGAGCAATCCACAAATACCATCCAGTCTATCAATGTGCGATCTGATGCCTGCTTTGCTGCAAGGGGCCAAACCTTTGTACAGTATTTAAATTGATTATTTAGAATTATCAGAAGAAGAAACTGTTATTTTATAATCATGTATGCGTCCAACGTTAAATTTAAAATGTTTTAAGAATTAAACATTTATTTGTATTAAGAATTCAAAATTTTGGTTTTGTGTTTTAGCACTTTCCTCTAAAGGAAAGTAGCTATTTTAAATTATGTTGAACTTACAGCTTTACATGACGTCAGTTAATTTTTTCGAGCAAGAGGATGTTTTGTTGTTTTTTTGGGGGGGGAGGGAGGTGGGTGGGTAGGGAGGGTGGAAGATAAAACATATACTTTTAATGATTTCTATATAGAAATTATGAAAGAGTGCCTTTTGTCAATTAAATTTTAGTTTTTTTTTCGTTTTTCTCGGACACTAAGCATAAGCGAAATATATGCTAAAGGACTTTTTTCTTTATTTTTTCGTCTTGTGTCGATAGTAGATGGATTTCATTTCATGTTCTGAAATATTTTAATTTTTTGATGTACCAACAAGATACCAAGTTACCTTTAATTAAGTTGTTATTTAAAATAAATATGATCCCATTGAGATCCCAGCTTGAAATTTATACAAAACTGAGATAAAATATGAAAAAAATTACAAATTTTTTGAAAATTCTAAACATACGTTTTAGGAGAAATTTGAATTTTAAAGTTTTAAAAATTACCTTAAAATTTTAATTTTTATAAATAAGTCATGATATATATATATATATATCATATTAATCAGCATTTAATGCACTAACGAATGCTTTTTACTACACCTTTCTAGCTCTATTTGTTTGGGAGTTACGGTCGATTTTATGATGAAGTGTCTGTCCAAAAATGTGCTTTTTTAAAGAACTTAAAAGTTTTATAACTCGAAAACTAATAAAGATAAATTTCTAAAAATTTGGATTTTTAATTGTCGTATGGGGTACTATTGATGAGCCAAATTAAAAAAATCAAAAAATGTGAGGGGAGAAACATTGGATCACTTGATATGGAATGACCCTAAGATGTCCATAGGACTAACAAAAACAACAATTAATATTGAACAGGCACAGCAATCAAGAGTCAAGTGGGCAATAAGGAAGTTAGTGCAGCGTCTTCTTCTTCTTAACCCGAGTCCTAGGCTTTGCCTAGTTGTTCCTATATTTGTGCTGGTGACATCCTGTTACTCACGCCTAACATGGATTGGGCATCACCAGTCACACCATCGAAGCCAAGGACCTTTTCCGTGCAGTTCCTGTGTTTTCATATTATTCTGCAGATTAATCACCATCGCCCGACCAACCATCCTAATCCACCTGGTCCTCAATGGCTAGACTTACATCTGATTCCTTTCTTTCATTTTCTTTAAAACATCTTTGAGCTCCTACTTAGTCCGGCGTCTCCAAATCTGACCAACCTTCAATGTTCTAAAGATTTTACGCATGATCTACCTTTAATATAAAGGCAGCATTGAGAAAGTCAAAAGAGGATATGGCTTATCTAGCAGATTTATTTAGGAAACTCAATGAGTCGACTCTTCAGCTTCTAGGTGTTTATCTATGTTTGGTAAAAACGAAAATGTAATTTTTTCTTTTGTGGAAAATCTTGAAATGCATAGAGAAAACTTAGGGCGGGATGAAATTCAACAATTTTCTAAATCTCCTAAAAGTAGAAATATATGAAAGGAAAAATCCTCCCTCTTTAGATATTTAATACCACATTAAGCTTTCAGAAAAAAACGCCTGACTATTAATCCTAGAAAAGCATGACACAATCAGCGGTCAGCTCTGAAATAAATACCTTACACCATGGGCGTATATAAGGGGGGGCCTGAGAGGGCTGCAGCTCCCCCCCCCCCGAAATTTGGTTTTGCTGAAAACATTTCAAGTTAAAAAAGTCCGACTCGCAGGAACTGCGTCATCTTAGCGCGGTTCCATTCATATCCCTAGTGTTATTTTGTAGACTTAGAATAGAAACAGTTATTACTTTGTTTGGATCATTCCTAATGTAAACAAATATGAAAAAAAAAACAACAAGATTTAAGGCTAGGGATGAAACTATCCTAAGCAGAAATTACTCTTTCTGCCGTCCCAAGTTTCGGTCTACGAAGACTCTTCTACGAATATATTTCTAATTTACTTAACTTGCAGTGCTAACATATCCATTTTACTTTTAAATGCAATTAAACAAAATAAAATTGTACATGAAAATGAGAAAGTAGTGTTATTTTTTATTGAACTAAGGCCACATTCAACCACAAAATATAATTATATTTCTAGTATAGCATTTGGCTGCATGACTTCCTACAGGTAAAGGTAACTGTCAGCTGTCCTAGAAGGCTTATGAGAACAATGAATCTTGATTTATGAAGTGCAATAAAAGCCTACCTGAACCGGCAGACTACCTCGACCCGGACTGACCCTACACGGCGAATATTTACGTTTTCAGTTCTGTTACAGGTTCAAAGAATTTGTATTTATTCCCCTGTTTTATTGAGAAATACATCCTCCTCCTAGAAGCAATAACAAAATAACAAGAAATAAAAACAGACAAAAAGAACCGTATAAATAAACGAAATCAATTATCGTTTATCAAACTTCTAAGTTATATGTACTTATTTCTCCGTTTGACATGGCCTAATCAAAACTTTCTTCAGAACCTGTTTTCTAGAGCATTTAGTAAGCTTTCGAATGGTAACCATCCGTTTACCAAGATTCTCAACCGTTTTCGAGATATTAAGGAAAGTATATGAAGTTTCCAAAGCTTTTCATCTCTATTAATAAATTATTTTAATTTAACCCTTCCTTAACTCCAAACGTAAGTAAATTTTCAGCATACTAGTTTTGATGAAATTAGAACATGCAGAAAATGTTTCAACTGAATCCCATAATTCGAAGTACCAAAATCAAAGACAAAAATAACCGTTCGAATAAACAAAATCAATTACTTCAAAGTTTAAGCACTTATTTATCCGATTCACATCGCTTATTCAAAACTTTCTTTAGAACCTTTTTTGTAGACCATTTAGTAAGCTTTCGAATGGTAACCTTTCGCTTCCCAAGATTGTCAACGGTTTTCGAGATACTAACGAAAGTATAAAAGGTTACCAAAACTTTTCTTGTCTGTTAATAAAATATTTTATTCTAACCCTTCCTTTACTCCAAACGTAACCAAAATTTCAACATATTAGTGTTGATAAAATTCAAACTTGCAGAAAATGTTTCAACTGAATCCCATAATTCTAAGTACCAAAATCAAAGACAAAAAGAACAGTTCGAATAAGCTAAATCAATTACTTAAAAGTTTTAAGCACTTATTTCTCCGATTGACATCGCTTATTCAAAACTTTCTTTAGAACCTTTCTTGTAGACCATTTAGTAAGCTTTCGAATGGTAACCTTTCGCTTCCCAAGATTTTCAACCGTTTTCGAGATATTAAGAAATTATACGAAGTTCCCAAAACTTTTTATTATTTCTGACAACAGAAAATTGGTCTCATTTTACCTATCCTGTTTTACACACACATAAATTTTCCGTACAAATACAACATAAGAAATTACAAAAATAAAAAGCAATAAAAAACAAAGGGAAAGAGACAACAATTACAAAAAGAACGACAAAAACCCGTTCATAAGAACAAAACAGACGTATTTGAAGTTTTAAGCACTTATTTCTCCGATTGACATAACCTAATCAAAAATAGTTTTAGAATCATTTTTGTAGAGAATTTAGTAAGCTTTCAAATAGTTTCAATCCACTTACCACGATTTCCCAACCGTGTTCGAGATATTAATGAAAGTATACGAAGTTTCCAAAACTTTTCATGTCTGTTCATAAAATATTTTATTCTAACCCTTCCTTAACTCCAAACGTAACATAACTTTCAACATATTAGTTTTAATGAAAGTAGAACATGCAGATAATGTTTCAACTGAATCCCGTTATTCTAAGTACCCAAACCAAAAACGGTATTCAAAAACTATTTTTCCAATTTTCTCGACAACGGTTAAAGCTATCGCCTTGAAAATGGTTTCATTCGTTTTTCTAGCCCAAGAAGCCTATAAAACGAGTACTTACAAGCTTATGAACTCAAAAACGTAAGCGTTACGATTTTTTCTGCGCGAATTTCGCCCCAAACGCCATCTTCCAGTGGGCGGATTTTGCTGGTTAACGAACTTGACCTTTCAAATTGGACGACAGATTTTTGTACCAAATTTCATCAAAATCGGACCATTCGTCTTCTATTTAGAGAGCGAACAGACAAATATATATATATATATATATATATATATATATATATATATATATATATATATATATACATATATATATATATACAAATTTGAACCACCGTTATTTTCGGTTTCTAGGGGTTCTGAAACGCAAAATTTTCTAGTCGGCACTTCCGGATTGTTTCATTGTATCAACCTTATAAGCGGGGTTCCTCCCTATGGGGGAGGGAGGAACCGCGCTAAAAGCCTTTAACAACGAAAAATGTATTCTACATTTATCCTGGTCTACTACAGGTGTGCAGAGGACCTTAAAACTCACCATTTTACAATAGAATATTTAAAATTGTCTCTACTTTCCAAATGCCTAGGTGCTCCGAGCCCCCGGAAATTATTTTCTATATACGCTAGTGCCTTACACCATTATTAAAAACTTCTTCTCTTTCTAAAAATAGTTTCCAGACATTAGCCATTCAGCCAACATATACTTCTGGTTCCACAACACAAAGCCGATTGCAATAATGACCATGAAGCTGTTTGTTTTTGCACTTTACAAGAAATAACAGTCAATTTTATGTTCTGGGTAGTTAACAGAAATCTTAATATCTGTACAAATATTACATTGAAAAGGAGACCCGGTAGCCGTGAGGGTTAAGGCGTGAGCTCTTAACACTCCGTGCCAAAGGTCGTGGGTTCGATTCCCACTAGGGGCGGTGGCTTTTCTTTCGAAAAAAGAAAAGGCATCACCCCTATCCTGGCTAGAAAAGGGTGGTAACCTATAGATAACCCGTCCTAAAATTCGTAGTTAATAATAAATGGACGTTAAAATTTAAATAAATAAATAAATTACATTGAAAATTGTTTTCTTACTTTATCTTCTGTAGTTGCCAAATTAAATTTCACAGAATGACATAAGCTTTTAATGTTTATGAGATCTTATGCACCTAGTTTTCTTGGTGCGTACAACCTTTGGTGATTTGAAAATAAACATTCGGGCCTTGGTAATTTCTGAGTCGATCCAACTCATCCAGCGGTCATTTTAATGTTCACAATTTACATGCTAACGATGGAATGGCCCTTGCGTTACTTTCTCTGATTTTATAACAACGTATAAGTAAAATCTCAGTAGCAACCTCAAGCATTTAATAGGTGCCATCCTGAGCTTGTCCTCTATCTGTAATGTTTTTAAATTTTGTTGCATATCTTAATAATTGAATAGTTGAAGGCACTAGAAAAGTTTTTTTATGTATTTGTTCTGTCAGAGCTCTGAAGATATTAGCAGGAGCTGCTGAAAGCGCTTAGCGCCCAAAATAAAACTTGTGAAAGAATTGAGTTATTTCATTTCTGCTAAAGTTATAATTACAAAAATCCTATTTCATATATCTATTAGCACTCTCAGAAGTAAAGTGGGTATCGAGGTTAAAAAATGTCTTCAAATATTTATCGACACTCCTCACAAGACACTGAAAATGACAATTGTTATACAAGGTGTCATATATATGCCGGCCACAATTGAAATATCTTGTAAGCCGTTAGGCCATATACACACGTAGCTAATAGTTAGTAACTCAAACAGTTGTTAACTCGGGTCACTAGCCAGTTACAGGCCGATTGGTGACTTGGCTCCACACACGAGGCTACTCATTACAAACCAAAATATCTCATGTTCAGTGTTATCATGGATGTCGTATGTGAAATTAAGCTAGTAAATACTTATCAAAAGTGCTATGTTTTCATGGGCGTATATAAGGTTATTTAAGGTTTTAAAGAGAGCATGCACGCCTAGGCAGCATGCGTTGCTTGGACGATAACAGGTCAGCTGTTACCGTACTGTATCTATTTCATAATATTATTTTTATTTGGGGTTCATTTCAACTATGATGGCAGACCTTGAATTACTAGAAATAAACTGTGATTTTGTCTCTCGTCGAGTTTACGCTACACCTATTAAAAAAATAAATAAAAAAAAATAAAAAATAGGTATTTTTATTGTAGTGATGGTCTATCCGAGGTAATAATAACCCGAACCCTGCACATCCTCCTCACCCATCAGCATCCCCAGTCAGAACAGTTCTTGGTAATGCTCGCAAATATGTGTGTTTCCAACTGACATCTTGGAAAAATAAATTTTTACTATTTCTTATTGACATATAACGGGTTATCTCTAGGTTATCTAGTTGTTGACACTGTTCCGGAGCGCCCCTGTGTCAAGAGACATTATACGTGGGGTGATCAAAAAGTTGCAGGACTGTTTAGATTGCGCGGCAATGGAGTGTCATAGAGCAGTGCGGTTGGCAGCACTGTTTATCGTGACTCTTCCTGAACTCAGCTGTTTATTCAGATTGTTGATAACCTTCTTCATTGTAAAGTTACTGCTGTGTTCGTAAAAAAAGTTTTTTGTGTTCGGCGATTTCTTGAAATGAATGAAAAGGAAGTAAAGGATGAAAGGATGAAAAGTTCGGTAAAACGTTTACTGAAACTTTTCAAATGTTGCAAGTGGCTTTCGGTGATGAATGTCTGAGTCGGTCAAGGTGTCATGAGTGGTACAAAAGGTTCAAGGAAGGCCGGACATCGTGTGAAGATGATTCTCGTTCAGGGCGCCCATCAACTTCGACTGATGACGATCATGTTGCAAGATTGAACAGTCTCGTGCGTTCTAATCGTCGACTAACCATTCGTGAGATGGCTGAAGAATTGAACATTTCATTTGGTTCGTGTCAACAAATTTTAACAGAAAATTTGCAGAGTTGTGGCGGAGCGGTAAGTGGTTCCTGCATCATGACAATGCGCCTGTTCATTCCGCACTGCTCATTCGCGACTACTGCACCAAAAATGGAATGACGATCATTCCCCAGCCTCCATATTCACCTGACCTTGCCCCTGCAGACTTTTTCTTGTTTCCAAAACTCAAGAGACCCATGAAGGGAAAGAGATTTGAGTCCGTAGATGACATTCAAGAAAAATCGCTGGAGCAGCTAAACACCATTTCACAAGATGATTTCTCAAAGTCCTTCACGCAGTGGAAACATCGTTGGGAAAAATGTATAGCTTCCCAAGGAGAGTACTTTGAAGGGGACGACGTCCAATAGCCTGTAGATTTTTTAAATAAATTAATAAAAAATCAGTCCTGGAACTTTTTGATCACCCCTCGTACTTTGATTACTTACCAATTGATGAATAACTTATAGTATAGGGGTCTCCCGTGGTCTAATGGCTAGCGCCTTGGATTCATAAGCGGGAGATGGTGGGTCCGATTCCCAACCTCTGGCAGGAATTTTATCATCCCACGGCTCGCTGGTAAAATTCCTCGCTGCACCCTGGATGTCGGCGCTAATGACCTTGATGTAGATGCGCCGTAAAAAAAAAAAAAAAAAAAAAAAACTTATAGTATAACGGGAACCGTACTATAATAAACTGCACAAAAATATATAGTAGCGTTAATTTTGATGATTCATTATTTAACGAAATAAAATAACTACTTATCTGCCTTAACGAAGCACGTGTATTCATATTTTGATCGGTTTTTGTTCACTGATTAATATACATATGTTCGTTGTTTGAAATTGAGCTTATTTTTATTCTTTATGTAAGGCATACAAATGTTTGAAAGTTTTGGAGATGTTTTTGCCACGATATCCCAAACCTTTAGTTTTTCGGATTACTTTTGGGAGACACTGTATGTGTAAACGGAAGTTTTTATTTTGGGTTAAGTATGCAAGAAATGTTTAAAAACATCCCTTTAGAGTTATTATAATATATTTATATTCAAAGATATTCTAAAGTGATTATTTAAATGAGCTCAGAAACTGTAACATATTACTGAGGGTTTGGAAAATTCTAGCCCCTTCAATTTACTGTACGAAGGTATGACTTTAGCGCTATCTATGATTGAACTATACCAATCACTTTTCGTTTTGTTATCAAAAGCTTATTGTTATATTGTTAATTATGTGCTATTCAAGTCGTTTGGTATTGTGGAAACCATCTATTCAAGGCATTACAGATCTGGATTGTGCTACAAAAGATATTTCAGTGAAAGAAGTATGAAAAATATCTCCCAAATACTGAATTTTATAAACAAGTATCCCTTCTTTTGTAGTAGAAATCAAAACTCCAGCTTTTCAAGCGGAAAAAATCCTTGACATTTTTCAGATTGATGACTATTTACTTTAAGCCACTACATACATAGCAAAAATCAGCAATGTTTCAGATTAGTTAACCCTCGAACCAAATTGTCACTACAATATATGAGGAACATATAGGCCACTGTACCACAACCAACCTCGGGGGAAAGGCATGGAAGTTTAGAAATGTTGCGGATCCAAACTAATCTGCAGAACATATAATGTTCCATTCTAAGTTTCCTACTTTACTAATCATAGTGAAGTACTTAATACTCCCATTTGTCTGGTCACTACAATCGACTCATCAAAAAGCTAACCTGTCTCCATGTTTATCTGGAATACAAATACTTATGAATAGCTATCTCATAACTAGAGCCCGGAAGTTAGGCAAAATGCCTTTTTTATCTGAATGGATATATTGAAGAACCAGATAGAAATAAATATGTTTCCGTGCATTTAGGAAGTGTAGAGACAATTTTTATTTTGCCTATTTTAAGATTTATAGCCTTTTTTGCTCGCTAATCAATTTTTTTCTGCGATTTAAACATTTTAAAAAGCACATAACGAATTTCGAATTTCAGTTCGTCGAAAACAAAACATTATTTCTTAGAAGGTCTATGAGAGTTGATACTTTGAAAAAGCATCTTGTTGCTTGTGAGAAGGGAAAGTAAGAGTAAGTTCACTAATTCTGTGATAAATTGATAATAAAGAAATGAATGAGTATTTAAAATACATATTTTCATTAATAATGAGTGAGATTCCTCTTTGCCTTCACTCCTAATAAATGCCTATTTTAATTACAATACTGCCTATTTTCAGTATTTCAAGTGCCTTTTTGCCTGCCTATTTTAACCAAAAATAAATGCCTATCTTCCGGGCTCTACTTATAACAATATGTAAATATTCAAGCAGTTTAAATCATTGATGTTTTGGCCAACGGACATTTTACCTTTGTCATTCTCGTCAATATTCCCCATGCACATATGAATTATAAAAAATACTTGGAGTATTGTATAATCATCCAATAACGATAAATTAATATCATTCGTATATGTTTTCAGTATTTTCCCTACATAAATAACTTGTTTCATTATGTTCCAGGACTCTGTGAAATAAAATGTTTTTTGACTTTCAATCTTGTTCTTTATCAGCCTTTGAATATGTTAGAGAACTTAGTCTATGGCAAATTGTTATAGCACACTTAATCCAATGACTCTACAATAATGGTTTGCAATGGTGTCTACATCATGCATACCTTACTCCCAGTTCTCTCTACTTTAGAAACTTCTGCTTAACTGAACACATGAAATTTGTTTCACCCTTTGATGCACATAACATAAAGATCATACACCCTTGCAGTCCAGCCCTAAGCACCAGCGAGGGAGAGCATCTTTTTCGGCCTGCACCAGTGAGGGAGTATACTGAAAAAAATATTATTATTTCCTCTATGTAATAGATAAATGAACTTGTTCTTACCAAATTTATAATCGTTACCTCTCGTAAATCACTTCATCTGCTAACGTATTCTTAACACATTCAATGTGGCAAACATCGTATGGTGCTCACCAAGTCCTTATGGCTGGACTGCGAGCACCGTCCGGTGCTCTACCCACCTCTTTCCAGAGACGGTGAGCACCATATGGAGCTCAGGGCCAACAGTTTATCATTGCCCTACTGATTAGTAACTACCGGCTTGGAGTTCACTCTCATCCTTAAATCCTTCTGAAAATGATTGAGAAACAAAGGCGTTTGGATTTTAGAGCAGCCATTCAAACCATTCCAATGACTGTCAACACCATATGGTGCTCATCAGTTTTTATGTGAATTATGAAGCAACATTTTTTTATTATTATTCCTACAATGTCGTAAATATTTTAAAAAAAATGATTAATTTTAAAAAAAGAAAAGAAAAAAAATCATTCAGAGGAAAAGTAAATTAAAGTCAATCGCAGCGGTTGCCCAAAGTGAGCCAAGATGGCGGCAGCATTGAACGTGTTAATGATGGAACGAAATAGTTTAATCTATTAAATAATTAAAGAAGACGAATTGACTGGCATTTATAAAGTCCTCAGATGTAAAGCAACTAATGTTATGAGAAATACGTTTTTGGTATCTAAATTTCAAAATATATGAAAAAAATGTAAAATATATGATAGGAATGTATCAAATGTCCCTTAATTTTAATATTTAATTAATTAAATTATTTCTTCCAAAAGAAATCATTTGCCTTACCCATTGACTTCCAATATTTTTTGGTCTGAGATGAGCCCAACAATTGGTTCCTAGATAATAAAGTAGTATATTATGAGTTTTCTCACAGTCTGGATCCAAACAAAATTAATGTAGGGCATTATATTGTATTTGGTCGTCAATATATTGATGTTGTACTGAGGGGAGCACTGCGGATAATAATTAATTAATTTACAATGTAAAAGGGAGAAAGAATAAATTAAAAACCTTACCTTTTGGTGTTTTAGGATTCAGAATGTGGGAGAGTATATAGAAAATGAACAAAACAGAATAATTTATTTACAAATTACAACAAGCAACAAATATACCACAAAGACTGTCAATTATTAAATAACTGAGGAATCCTTATGATAATTACGTAACATAAGAATACTGTTTCAGTAATATTAAAAAAACAAAAATAAATAGCTCGTGTTTAATTTGTACAACATTTACAAAGTGATATCTTAAACCCTCCATAGAAGTCGGATACCGTTTCCAAGGCCAGTGTTGTTGAAGATAATATTCAGAAGGCCAACAAGGGTAAAAATGGAAAGTAAATATACTGACCAAACAGCCAATTTTGGTATGATGTTACCAAAAATAATAGGCCTTATATAGTCTATTACGATGGCTTCAATACCCCTGGAACATAAAGGAAATTCATAACTAAATATGCAAGGAACAATATAATTATAAATATTTTAAACTTTAAACGGTCAACAATTAAGAGCAAAATAAGAGAGATTAAGAGGATGCCTATACCCTGTTCAGATAACCCCAGGAGATCAATTGTGCGTACGCGAACGTCAGCAGGAATTTTTCCCGGCACTCTCCTTTCTGTTCCGCCTTTTAATGATCAAACACTTAACGTGAATCACTATAAAAACTTATTATGTCTCCTTTAAGACTAGAGAACGCTTTGAGACGTTAGATAAGGGAGATAGTGTTCAATATTTATCCACGCTTAGCCAAAGCTAAGGCTGAAAACGTTTTAAATTTCATAGTGATAAGGTTATGACAGAGAAAATTTTTACCGCCAATTTTCTGCCGGGAATATAGGCCACACCCTTTTACCTCCATCTAACCATCTATTTGAACAGGCAACGTTATAGTCTAAATTGTTTTCAGCCTTAGCTTTGGCTAAGTATTGATAAACATTAAACACTATCTCCCTTGCTTGACCTCTCATAGCCTTCCCTATTCCTAAACGAGAAATAATAGATTTTTTTTGAGTTTCACATAGCTTGTTGTTCATTGAAATAGTAACGCAAATGGCAGACCCGTCAGGATTAATTCCCACAGAATTTCGTGCACGTGGGATTTCAATTATTCTATCTAAGTAAACGGGCTTTAGTAAGAAACGCAGAAGAGATGCACAAGAGGCTAAACATTCCCTCACAGGAGCGTTATATGAGCATGTTTCAACACAATATTTATTCCTGATGTGATTTTGAAAGCTTAGAATAGAAACTTGAAATATTCACCTTCAATGGAACAAAGCCAACACTTCCAGCACCGTTTTCTCAGATTGAGGAAGGCTTAAAAAATTTTACACCCAAACTTTTTTGCAGGAATTTGTTACGCTTTCTTTAGGTTAACTTCCACTTAACACGATTCCTCAACTTTTCAAATATTAAAGAAAATATACATAAAGTCCAAAACTGAACTTGTCTATAGATAACATTTTGAATACTTTCATTATTCCAAATGTGCCCACCCTAGCTTGGATGAATGTCAAATATGTGAAAAGGTTTCAACTCAATCAGCTTTTTTGTGAGCACTCAAAACAAAAATTCTAGCTTTTTCCAAAACTTTTAAAGTAGTTTCATTTTATTTCAAGTGTCAAAATAATTACAAAACATGTACCTGGAAGCCTCTCAATGCAAAATCATTAACCCTGTGATTTGTTTTGCAAATAAATAGTGTTTCTAGGGGGTAGATGTAGTTTAATGAACTTGACTTTTTGTTTTAATCAAAAAATTATTGTACAAAATTTCATAAAAAACGGAATTTTTTTAAGGTGGTGGACTACAAACAGACAAATGTATATACACAAATTTCACGACACTACAAGACACCCATTTGTCAAATTATTCTGCATAGCGTCTTTTTTGTTGTTGTTTTTTTAGACAAAAATCCTGCATATTTTATTTTTATTATTTTTTTTTTTTTTGGGGGGGGGGGGGAATCTTAATTCTTTGATTACTAGTAGAAGAACTGATGCTAATGACCAAGGTAGTCGAAGCACCATAAAAAATAAAATAAATTAAAAGTGAAGAATTGTACAGATACGTATACAATGCAGAACCATTGTGCCATTATTATTATTGTTAACATGTCAATTCAAAAGGTTAATTCTAAAAAAATAATGTGTTCACTTCTTATTGGATTTCATAGAGGTGAAAAAAACGTAACATATTTCGTACTTCATTTAGATTTCCCTATCACATCTCATGGTCTTTTTCCACATACAAAAAACCTTTTTTCTTCCAGCTTTAATGGCTGCTTGTCACTATTATCACTTCAAATCATGACAGTTACATTGAAAAAAAAAAGAATAAAAAGTGCTACATTCTTTGGCCCCTGCCAAAACCATAAAAAAGGTTTGAAGTAAACTTAATATATAGACGATAAAAATGGTTAAATGCATTGAATTAATTGATTACTTCATTCATTTATAAGAGATTTGCAACAAAAGTGATTAGCTTTTGTATGAAGTATTTTCTCGATTAGACGAATCAAGTTGATATTTTGTGATAAAAATTTAAACCAAGTAATAAAAAAAAAAAAAAAAAAAAAAAAAAAAAAAAAAAAAAAAAAAAAAAAAAAAAAAAAAAAAAAAACAAGAGCTAAAATAAATGAAGAATGTATTAAGTTTGTATGTTAGGTTCAAAATGTTTTATATATATTTTATGTGTAGATTATTTGATTGAATAAACAGAAGAGAAAGCTAATGTATTTAAAATATTTTAGACAGATAGTTTAATGAAGGTTAGGAGATAATTTGCATGATAATTATCCTAATTAAAGATACTCTTCTTGTGAAATCAGCATAATATCCAATGGATGCTGATAAGAGCCATAAAAACATTCCTACAAGATTTCATGATAACAAACATTTCTACAAACCTTCTAATATATTAAAAACGAGGCATGCTTAACATAAATTGAGAATTAAAAATCATATTCATCGAAAGCGAAGAAAAAAATTCATGAGTATCAAATGATGAACAGTCATTGTTTTAATTTGGCCAGTTTATTTTCTAAAGGTGTAGAGAGCTTATAAAAGAATACAATAAGTAATTGTTTTTATTTATTTATTTTTTTTATTTTTTTTTTTAAGGCGCATCTACATCTTGGCTATTAGCACCGGGCTATCTATAGGTTGCCAACCTTTTATAATGCCAACAGCACGTGGTCGGTCACCCATTCAGGTACTGACCACGCCCGACGTTGCTTAACTTCGGTGATCTACGGGAACCGGTGTATTCAATGTGGCTATGGCCGTTGGCATTTATTTATTGATTCTTTTTTTTTTTTTTAAGGAGGACCAACTTCTAGACTGTTTGCGCCGTAAATGTATTTGACTTTTTATAGCCCACTACAAGGGCGATTTGCTATATTAAACGTTTACGTTTCGAGAAAAATTATGAAAACCCATTGAAAGTAATCTAAATGTGCAATTAAAACATTAGTAATAAATATACTGTATTAGAACAAAAAATTGAAAAACAAAAAGAAAACTATAAAATTCGAAATAAAAACTAGCAATTTTCTAAAGTGAAACAAATTTACTTCAATGAATTTCTATATAAAATAGGCAGAGGGACGATAAAATAAAAACACTCCCACATACTAGTCATTTTATTAAAATTGCTCTACCGGTTTCACATCCTTTGATGTCTAGTCAGGGGTGCTACGACTAGCTAAATTTAATTATGCCGACTAAGGAAGACGAACCTTTTGCCATGAGGACCACGTCTAAACTGATTTTGTTGTGGTCTTTGAAGCATAAAGTTAGCCTTCCTTAGGCTGTATAATTAAATTTTGCTAGTTCCCTTCAAGGGAAATCAAAGAAAGTGTAACTGATAGGGAAATTTGAATTAAATGACCAGTTTGTGAGATAAGTGTTTTTATTTTATTAATCTTCTGTCTAAAGAAAGAAAGAACACTTTATTAAAATAAATTAATTAAAGTGGGGCTGCCTTTGAGAATTAATTAATGGGGTTGCTAAGCAACACAGCTCTTCAATCAGAGCCTGTGATAAGTTACTAGATGAGATTTCTTGGTTTAATGCAAAGGGTCGGTTACATCAGGGATTCGGAAGCTGTAGTCATGATATCTTTGTACGTGCCATTGTGCTATTATGTTTCTTCATTTTGTTAGTTCTTAATGTTGATTAATCGTCCCAAGCAAGTCTACTATTTTTTCGGCTAAGAGCGGTAGGCTATTTATACCTGAGTTCCAGTATCCTTTGGTACGGTACCTCGAGCTCCGAACCAAAGCCCTTTGATAATGAATTTTATTTTGCCGAATTGTTCTTGGTACTTTTCAGAGAAGAACGTTAAGTTTTTCTCGTAAAATAATCTTTTTTCTCGATCGACTGCTTTTGATTGGTCGCTATTATTTGTTTCGAACCTCAGAGTGGGGTCGATGATATAAGCGAGTTCAATTTTTGGTTTAAATGCGACAATATCGGCAATATGGAGCTTTGAACTTTTATTTTATATATCAAAATAAAACGAGAGAAATGTAATAAAAAAATTAGAATTGTAGCTAATGTTGGATTTCGAAGTACATATAAAAGTATTTAAAAAAATAGTATGTTGTGTTTATATTGTGCAGAAATTCTAAAATAATGTCAATGTGTGGGCTATAGTTCATACATGTCATGTGGATCGTTAAAGTTTCCTCGTTCTCTGCAGTCAGATAATAAGTGTTTTACTTATAGCAACAACTAAAAACTAAAACAGAAATAAACAAAAATAATTAATAAAATAAATTACCAATGCATATGCATAACAACAGAAACAGCCATAATGAGATCTAAGAGCATGTTAGGCATCATGATGGCCAAGGGGCAGACGGCAAGGAGGGCAACCGACACATATCTCTCCAGCACCCATAGCTTGGCATGATCATGTCCGGAGAGGCGTGCAGGACTTGTTGAGAACTCTTTAACACTATCACTTAATTTAAAAGGCTGGATCTAAAAAATAACCAATTTATGACAGGAATAAATAACGACAATTATAAAAAGTAGATACTAAAACTTTAAACCAAAGAACAAAGAAACATATTTTTTTTTTTTTTTTAAATCCAACATTTCAGCCACAACCTGCATTTTTCTTGGGTCTAATACAAGCAAACAGACAAAACATGATTGCGAATTTTTATATATGTATATATATATTACAGACTAATGACATGTTCTACCACATATCTTCTTCTTCGTACAAATCTTATGAGTCAATTGAATGGAAACTTATTTATAACATTCTTTATTTCCCTGAGGTGTTTCTAGTACTCGGGCTACATTTTGAAAGGATAAATCTGAAATTAAAACACAAAAAACTAAATTGTTTAATAAGTCCAAATTCTTAGTTATTTATAAAGCATAATTTATCATCAATATAAAGCCAAGGCTGATGAATTTTGTATATTAATATAAAGCATTCTTTTTGTTATTTTTGAATTGTTTGAAAATTTGACATTATTGCATTGCAATTTTTTAAATGAAAAACTAAGTTAGATTGAGCTTTATAAATAATGAAGAATTTGGTAGTATAAAAAAAATTAGATTTTTGCTGAAAATATTAATTTCAGATAGGTATATCGCTTTGAAAACAAGCCCAAATACTAGAAATGTGTCAGGGAAATAAGAAATGTTATAAGTAAGAGCTTCAACTTAATTCACCTATAAGGCCTTTACGATATACCTATATAAATATAAATATAAATAAATAAATAAATATATATATATATATATATATATATATATATATATATATATATATATATCGCTACTTTTTTCAGATAATTCCTATATTTGTCGTTTCATAATGGTTGAAAGCACTTGCACACAACTTCAAACCAATGAACACCAATTCTTATATTTATAATCTATATTTTATAGAAAAGGGTATTTTTTTTTATTTTTATTTTTTTTAATATAAAAAATATCTATAAATTCAGTTTTAAACGTGAAGGAAAAAAATGTATAGGATATTTTTCTAAAAATAAAACTATTGAATAGTAATCCTAAGAATAATTCTCAAATAACCAAAACGTTGTACATAAAATAGGCAGCTAAATTCTGTAAATTGATTAGATTAACGTGCAAACGTTCATATAAAAAAAATTATTCTTTACTAATTATTTAAATTATATTCCAATAACAATTCGAACAATATTTCTATTTTCAGATCAATGGCATGTATTTAGATCATGTGGCTCATTTACAGACAAAATCTACTTGGCAATAGATCTTATATAATCTTTTTGGCTGGGTGAAGATGACATTGATTTAGGGCAATGTCAATGTTAGGGCAAGTCAAATTTTGATATGATAATAAAACAAAAACTAAATTTAGTGACATAATGGAAGACACACCTCTCACACAATTACTACTAATGTGTAAACAAATTAAACCTCGTTAACACAACGATGGGACGCCATGAAAATAAGAAACTTTGCCGTGTAAATTAACTTGGTCTTCACAGGAGATTAATGAAAACACATACACTTAATTGTGACCTATACATTCTTTCCTTGAAAGAGCTAGGCAAAAAAAATGAAAAAATGATTATTTTTTAATTCTAATTACGTATATAAATATATTATTATATAATAAAAAATACGTTATAAATTGATTTAAACAATTTTTAAAAATAATTGAAAATTATCCTTAAAGAAAAAATTCTACGCTGATAAAAATCATTGAATTCACAAGCAGATTTTACTATCCAATGCAATTTATAAGTTCTGTATAGTTTTCTTGTAGAAAATACTTCATTCAACCAAAAATCTTATTGCTTAAAATAATGTCTGTCATGATCTGAGGCAATGAATAACGAAAAAGGTTGGAGGTCAATGTAATTCATAATCATTTATCTCACAGGAAAACTAATCTATTTCATAACTATACCATCAGGTAAATTGGGTAATTTTGTAATCTCACGAATTGGAAGAAAAGCTATTTAATATTTAATAGTTAAAATTTTTTGGAGTACTAATGAGGCTCATTTTCTGAACTGTAGAAAATAAAACCCCTCATTAGCTACAATTATCTATGACATCATCATCCAATTTTGAATGGAAAGCGGAATTTGTGGTCAAAAATTTAAATAAACTAAGGAAATCTGAAAAAATAATCACTCACCTTTCTGTCCAACAAGCTGCATTTTTCTTGCAAAGTTTGAGGTCTGTGACAGTTTGTATGAAGAGCAAAGGCAGACACCACAGGAGATTTTGTAATTAAGGAAAGAGGTCTCACTGAAAAAGCAGGAAAACGTTTTTAGATAGAACCAACTCGAACAAAACCGCACACAAATTGAAATTAATATAGCTTACTTCGGCATATATTGAGAGAACCCCTCAAAATACTCGATAACGACATTTTTTCTTTTGGTTGGCTAGAAGTTCAAAGTTAAAGAGGGCTCAAGTCCCAGAAAGAAACTTTCGTGACCTAGAAGAGGAAAAGGTTACAGTGGATCAGGTGTGATATACAACTAAAAATACGCAAAAATAAAACGATAGATATATCCATTACAGATAATTTACTTTGAAAAAGTAAAAAAGACATGCTCAATATACTTAACTACAACTTACTAAAGGACGCTTGAAACTATTTAAACTCAAGGATCTATCGATTTTTCCAGTTCATAAACGAGTACTGGATATTCCAAATAAGAAGGTTTCAAAAGTATTTTAATGTTGATAACCTTAACATAACCTGCTGTATAATTTACAATATGAATTCGTTATATTCTAAAGCATTTAAACATTCAGGTTTTACATCCTTGTGTAGCTTCATGACAAAAAATGTCAAACCTTCTGCAGGAATTATAATTCCGTCTAGGGTAATAGCAGTTTTCCTTATACATCAACTACAAGTGACAAACATTTGATGAAAGATTATATCATTAAGAAAGCCTTTTGTATCAATATAAATCAGAAAAATTACAAGTAGTTTCCATAGTAATTTTATTTGCCATGCAGATTTTTATTCAGCTACATTCTACTAGTAAATACGACTTATTTTTTTAATGAGAGGGTTTTTGGTCACTCCTAATGCCTTGAAAGTATTTCTTCATTAGAGACCACATTGAGAGGGTAGATTACATACTCTTTAATACTTGATGAGTAGATAATGAGCCTCTAATTATCATATTAATAATAGGCTGTCAATTCTTAAGTCATAAACTTTGGGTTTCTGGCGTTAATGACCTCAAAGGTTAACAACCCAAAAATAAAGAAAATTTGGTTTGTTGAAAACTTCAATCTGTAATATTGGAAGTATCTAAGCCACATTCTTGTGGATGTAATATAAACAGTTGTGTTTTTAAGCATAAATTCCATATCCTAGGAAATAATATATTTTGTAAGGTAGGGATTGTCGGGGTTCGGTCACTGCTATTTAATAAAACTACATTTTATCATAAAAATGGTTTTATTGTGCCGACGTTTCGGCTTGAACTTCAAGCCTTCATCAGGGCTGTAAAAAACAAGTAGGACAGATGTAATACTGAAATATACACATATATATATATATATATATATATATATGCCTACATACACAAATACACATACATACATGCATATATGGAGAAATACAAAACATAAAATACTAGAACATAATATATAGAAGAACAATGTGCTCTAGAAGTGTTTGAATTATTAGGAAAACAGATATAAGAATAACAGATTACATATTAGATTAGATATAAGAATAACAATATGGGCTTACCAATGGGAAGATAGAGAACTATTCGGCAAGATAGAGAACTATATGAGAAACGTCGGCACAATAAACCCATTTTTATGATAAAATGTAGTTTTATTAAATAGCAGTGACCGAACCCCGACAATCCCTACCTTGCATCATCTACGGTCAACGATCTCCTCTCAATGAAATAATATATTTTGTTTTTAGGATTAATTCAAAATGGTTTAGTTTTTGCTTAAGAGAAATTGAGATTTTTTTATTGTAAAGTTTGCCTGTCCCAGAACCTTTGTCACTATTCCTCTTTCCTCCTTCGAATTCTTACAAAGAAGCAATATAATAGAACTTGAATTCTTAATTTCAGAGCACATTCATTTTAAAAAGAAAATATCCTGTGAAACTTACAAAAAAAGGAATAGATGAAAGAAGATTGAAGGGTAAAGACTACGTTTATGAGCTAGTTGAGAATACTGAAATTAGAAAGCAACCAGAAGTACCTGTAATACTTAAAGAAAATGTAGATGGTAAGAATATATTTTATTTATTATTCAAGCTCTGCTGCTATAAAATTTCCATTTACCTTCATTTGATATTAGCAATAGTACTAATATATACATTTTAGGAATGAATGAATGGCTCTTAGAAAGGATCTTAGTTTTATGAATAAATGATTCTTGTGTATATACAAAGTTCTAGTAATGAATTGTTCTTGTGAATACTCTGCTTTTCTGAGTAATGGTCTCAATTTATTTCTTTGGGTTCCGTACCTTCGACAATAAATACTGAACTGTCTTCAGAGAAACCAGGAATTTGCATTATGTATATGATGGTGTCAATCTCCATAGCTCCTGCAGGGCAAGCTCATGCCTAATATTTCATAAATAATATATTTCCTAGGATATTGACAAAGCATTTGGTTCGCAATTGATCTGTAACAGTTTTAATTATGATAGGTCATGATGGAAAAAAAGTTTATCACTGAATCGAGTAATTTTCATCCTTTAAGGGCAGAAAGGGCTGTTTCTACTTAATTAATTTAATGCATAAATCTGATTTTTTATAGATTCTACTTATATCTGATTAACCAAAGCTTATATTTAATTTTCATTTTTAAAAAAGAGAATTCTATGATCAATCAAAGAAGTAATTGTTACACTACAAAATAAATTTTGGAAAATATTAATTTTATATCACAATCAATACAAACCATGTAAGATTTATCCTTTTATAATGTACCTTCATTTGAGGCAGTAATATCTACTTAAGCGAAATCTAGAAAATGTGATTTTGAGATGGAAGATGATTATTTTCATCTTATTTTTGTGAATTTTAATTTTTTTTTCTTTATTTTATTTCTCTATGTTTGCCCATTGATAACCTTGCAGATTTCACGCTTAAAACTTAACAAAAAATTATTTGTGGTATTTACTTTACAGGAATTGGTTTACGAGGAGAATGTGTAAAAGTGAAGAAAAATTTTGCATACAACAAGCTGCTTTTAACTGGCATAGCAGACTTTGCTACTCCTGAAGCAATCGAAGAAGCAAAAAGCAAAGCAGCCTTAAAACTCGAAAAGGACTGCAGTTCTCCTTATGCTCCATTAGTAATTTATTTATTTTTTTTATTTTATTTTTTTTTTTTATTTTATTTTATTTTTTTATTTATTTTTTTTTTTTTAATTTTTACTGTCACCGTGACATTTCTTACCTGTATATGATACTTATGCCAACATTTTGATGATGACCTCAAGATGTCATTTCTTCCCAATGTGATTATGATGGATAGGAAAATTTGTATGTTTGTACAGTCAGTAACAAAAGTTTCTGGACACTTACAGGCTCAGCAAATAAAATGTTGCAATTTTTACCAGTTGGGGTTTTAAACAATAAAACAAGTAATAACGTTTAGTGTTTTTATTCACGAGTACTTTAACATAATTAAATTAAATTTTTCATGTGAACAACGATAACAATAGAATTAGTAAACAAAAATCAATGAAAAAGAAGGTAACAAAAGTTTTTGGACTCATTTAAACGAACTTTTTTTCAAAATTCAACAACATCAATATTTATGATTAAAAAAAATGAACTCATATTTTGTGGGATTGCCCTTAGCATTCATTACCTCCCTGAGCATGTTGGGCATAGAAAAAAACAATTTCGAGGTCACAGAAGTCGGACCATTCTTCAATAACACGCTTTTTGAGGTCTTCCTAGGAGCTTATTGGAATCTTCTTTAATTCCCACTTTAAGTGATCCCACGGGTGCTCAATAGGGTTCAAGTCGGGAGATTGAGGTGGCGGATTGACTAATTTCGGGCAATTATATAGGCACCAAGTTCGGGTTGTCAGACTTGTATGTTTAGGATCATTGTCCTGATAAAACTGGAACTTACCCTTAAGTCCTAAGATGTCTACACTTGGAATCAAATTTTTCTTTAAAATGTCAACATACATTGCTGAATTCATTTTACCATCAATAATCGTTAACTGCCAACGGCCATAGTCACGTTGAATGCATCGGTTCCCATAGATCACCGAAGTTAAGCAGCGTCGGGCGTGGTCAGTACCTGAATAGGTGACCGACCACGTGCTGTTGGCATTAGAAAAGGGCGGCAACCTGTAGATAGCCCGGCGCTAATGGCCAAGATGTAGATGTGCCGTTAAAAAAAAAAAAATAAAAAAAAAAAAAAAAAAGAATCGTTAACTGCCCAATACCTGCAGCCGCCATACACCCCCACACCTTCAAAGAGCCTCCCCCATGTTTTACTGTGGGCTGTATATTTTTAATTTTTAACGCTTCATTTTTTTTTCTCCACACTTTTCCCGTCCTATGTGACCCAAAAAGCTCAATTTTTGGCTCGTCACTAAATATAACGTTTGCCCAATACTCAGATTTTTTAGTGTAGAAAGTTTTTGCAAATTCAATCCTCTTCCTTCTATTTTTTTCATTGATCATTGGCTTACGCCTAGGAGTACACCCATGGAATTTTTTTTTTTCAATACTCTTCTAATCGTTTGAGGGTGGACTTTTTTCCCCAGTTTCTCTGTATATCTCTGCTGCAATGGCAAGAGCACTTAGTTTTGGATTTATTTTAATTTTTCTTAAAACTTTGTTTTCATCACGTTCGTTTAATTTTTTTGGACGGCCGGTACTTACTTTAAAATCGAATCTGTCTTCACGCCTGTACCAATTTATCACATTCGCCACTGTGCTTTTGCATCTATTTACCATACGGCTAATTTCACGAACACTTTTTCCCTTTTCATAATTGAAAACAATTATCTGCTGCTCTTTAAATGTTGTCCGCGCCATAACTAATAAGATATCCGCACCAGAGCAAAGAATAACTTTGACTAACAAGAAATTGTATTACTTTAAACTTAGGCATGATCTTTGAATGCCCATTTGTAATCCTAGAAGGATTGTACCTGTTTGTAAACAGTAAGTAAACGTCCAGAAACTTTTGTTGCCTCAAAACAAAACAATAATTTCAAACTCTCTCCGCATTTTAAAAATAATAAATCTATTAAGTGTTGACATGTTTTGTTATTTAAAAGAAAAGCGAATTATAAGAGAAAAATTATCATCATTATTTTCATTGGTCGATCTCACTGGGAATCGTGATTATTTTACAAGAACTGTGAGTGTCAGGAGCTTTTGTTACTGACTGTATACATTGAGTCTTCATTTTCTCCCTCCTCGAGTAAGAAACTATATGAGCATTTCCTCACTCGCTATAAGGAGGAAACTCACTTATAAGGTCAATCTGAAGACAAAATCTGAAGGTGTCGACAAACAATTTCAAGATCCATACATAAAAAAAAAAAAAAAAACTTGTCATTCAAACAATAAACTAACTACAATTCAAACCAATTCCATCCTCCGGCAAATTTCAATCTCTACTTGTCAAAGAATTTGTTTTACTTTAAAGTTCAGGCGTTTATTCAAATATTCGTTAAAATCTTTAGTAGTGATATAACATACTACATAACTGTATGAATTTGGCAATTAATTGTTTCAATTACACATATTTTTATCAATCAAGGAAAATTAAGTTAAGATTTGATATTTCATGTATGCCATTTTTATATTTAAAAAAATCCACTTCTCCTAACTTTTTAACCCCCTGGGGTTACAATAGGGGGGCTTGGCTAAAATTTTTTTTTAAATTTCATAATTTAAAATTTAACCAGAACTTAATTTTGTTATTATATCCAACCACTGTTTTTATGGAACTTTGGGATCTATAGGGCTCCCAGAAGAGCTGTTCAAAATTTTCAAACTGCAAAGCAATAAACAGGATATTAAATGTCGAACTTTAGCTTGCATAAAAAGATGCATTTTTCCTCGAATTTTTGAATAGTTGGGTTTCCCCTTGGCTCAATGGCTCGAATTATGCTAGTTAAATAATTGCCACAATGGTTTGTCATGATTAACGATGCAAATAATCATGCTTTTTTGTTGATTTGGGGTACCTACAGATCTCTAGGCTGCCTAAAAACTTTCCCAATCATTTGGGATACATGTCCCGGGGGGCTATCAATTTAGAAAAATGGATTTTTATGTGTATATTTTGATACGGTACTTTTCAAATATCAGCCTTTCCAGTTGTATCCATTGATTATTTAGTTTAGCTAGTAGAATAAGCTAAAGATTTTCTTAATATAAATACTTTTTTTTTCTTTTTTTTTTACAGTCTGTTAGGTACCTTGAAAATCAAATTTTAGGAGTTGTAATGAACAAAGACGTTGAATGGACCTTAGAACCTTGGCATATCCGTGTTGCGTTCAGGAAGGCTGGCGTTCATGTTCCTACTGAATGTATAGAACTTCCACATAAGCCAATTAATGGGCCTAATTTGGATTTAGAGTCCAAAGTATTTTGTGTTACAGTTACAGTAAGTAATTGAGATCAATTGAAGAATTTTTAAAATTATGAAGATAACTCTTAACACATTAAAGGCGGGAGTCATTGTGCTACGATTTGTCTCGACTGTAGACTGTAGCTTAAATGCGGGAGTCGTAGTACTACGATTTGTCTCGACTGTAGACTGTAGTTTAAATGCAAGAGTCGTAGTGTACTACAATTTGTCTCGACTGTAGCTTAAAGGCACCTAGCATACTTTCGTCAAGATCCCCGCCTTTAATGTGTTAACTATGATGAAGGGGTTCTTTATCTAAGCATTAGAGAAAAGTTAGGGAGAAGCTACATTGTCCTGATTGATTGCATATTTTTATTCCTTATTAAAATTTTATAACAAGAGGTCAAACAGTGCTTAATCTTTTTGTATTGGTTTTATAGCTCGCTATAGAGTGATTTGCTCTTTTCAAATTGCATGAGCTAGAAACTTTGAATAGTTTATTTATATAAAAATAATTTCAGAACCAGAAATAGGAAATATTATACAGCGGATCATGGATAATTCGAACTTCGAAATCGTCTTTAATTCGAATATTTCTCTCGGTCCCTAGAATTTAGGGCATAAACAATGTAAAAAATTGTGGTTAATTCGAATAAAATTTTGGATAATTCGAATTTTTTACGAGCCTGTACCTCCAATGGGAAGTGGACAGAGAGGCGGTCGATCTTAAATCTTGTGAAAATATTCTCCCCTGGGGTAAGAAGGATAGTAAGATACGGATGTAGGGGTTCCGGGACAAGAAGCACGGCGGTCTCATAGTCTATACAAAAAAAAAAAAAAAAATAGTTTAGTTCTTGGACTCTAGGAGTTCTGCTAAATGGTGGGTTGCGTCCTCCCTTCCAGGGGTTGTAGTTGCATCCTGTCGTTTTATCCTAGAATTCTCTCCCAACATCCCTCCAATCTTCATTTCTTATTCAGTTATAAGTCAGCGCCTAGATCTGTAGTATTGTTTGTACCTTGAATTTCTGGTGTACAGTGCAGTTCAGTGACTTAAGATGTCGAAGCCTAGAAGTTATAAAACTTTAACATTGTGAAAGAAAATAGCTGCGATTAAAGAAGTTGAAAAAGGAATAAAGAAAAAATCTGAAATTGCCAAGGACTTTGGAATTCCTCGTGACACTTAATCAACTTACCTAAAAAATAAAGAAAAATTCTTGCCCATGAAAATGCCTTTTTAGCACTTTCCTCCGAAGGAAAGTAGCTATTGAGGTTGGACTCATGACGGAATTTTTGAAAAATTTCTTCAAATCTTTATCGATCCTACCTAGTAGACACCGAAAATGACCCCCGTTAAAATTTATAAATATCTATATATATATATATATATATATATATATATATATATATATATATATATGTGTCTGTTAACACGATAGCGGCCAGAGTTTTTGTTTTTTCGTCACGAAACTTGGTATATAGCATTCAATTAGCAAAAGATTGAACGAGTTCGTTAACCACCAAAGTCGGCCCACCGGAAGGGGGGGTTTACCCCGAACCCAAAACACTAATTTGACTATGTCAGCCGTAATATTTGTTATATTTCAACGAAACTTGGTATTCGTAGTGGTAATATAGAGAGACAAGTGAGATATAAAAATGAACTAAATCGGTTCATTAGAAGGGGGAGTTTACTCCGGACCCACAATACCAATTCGCCACTACAAGCCGTGATTTTTGGTATATTTCAACGGAACTCGGTATTCGTAGTGGTAATCCACAGGTAAATAACTGTTGTAAAAATAAACTAAATCGGTTCATTAGGAGGGGGGGTTTACTCCGGACCCACAATACCAATTCGCCACTACCAGCAGTGATTTTTGGTATATTTCGACGAAACTCGGCATTCGTAGTGGTAATCTACAGGTATATATGTGTTGTAAAAATAAACTAAATCGGTTCATTAGAAGGGGGGGTTTACTCCTGACCCAAATTCTTAATATACTCATACCGGTCGTAATTTCTGCTGTATTGTAACGAAAAGCGGTATACGTCGTGGGTAACTCATGAGAAAGAAGTGTTGTAGAAATGTGCTGAATCGGTCAATCGGAAAGCGGGGGTTTAATTTATAATATATTTCAATAGAAAAGCCCGTCAGACGTAGGTTCACAAAGCCGCCGCAAGGAGCGCTTTCTACCACTAGAGTGACTGTATCCTGTTCCTGCGTTAGATCAAAATACGATAATATGAGGTTTTTTGTATTTATTACGAAGTGTAATAGGTACCATGTGTAAACATAACTCTGGAAGCAAATTATTAATTGATCAGTTACTCATTACAAATTTAAAAGAGAACTATTCATGTTTTTATTTTATTTATGTAGGATATTTTAAGCAAATTGTTCTGGAAAGCAATCTACACTACCCAAATTCTGAGGAAAGTGCTTAGTTATGCAGCTCCTGCGTGACGGACCTTTTTTATTCAAAACAATAGACTTTTATTTTTAATTTTTTGATAAATTACTTATGTACGTAATCAATTTATGAAACGTTTGTTATTGTTTAAATAAAATGTATTTTTTAATTAAAAAATGTGAAAATATGAAGTTTGATTTTTTAACCCTTTATTTTCATAAAACATTTGTAATTCGAATTTTGGATAGTTCAAACTTTTTTGTCGGTCCCTCGGGGTTCGAATTATCCAAGTTCTACTGTACATGTATATATATGAAACATTATTTCTCAACAGAAAAACTGACCTAGCTCAAATTCTAAAAAGAGAAAGGAAAATGTTTAGACAAATATTAGCACCAATTAATACTGAAGAAAATAAGAATACACTCAGAAATAGTAAGAAAAATACTAAATTCTACGGTCATATAAAAAAAATGGATCCTTCTAGACTAAGAAATCAAATCGTGGATTTTATCAAAATGAATGTAAGGCAAAAGAAGAAATAACTGTATGGATTGCAGCAGCAAAAGAATATCTAAAAGCACCAGGTTTCATGCAAACAAACATTTCAGATAGAATTTCAAGCAAACATGCATTCAGTCAACACATTCTTTATTGGAAGTTTGGTCCGGGGGAGGTTGTTATTTAAAAAAGAATGAAACAAGTCTGGGAACAAAGAAATTCAAAGTTGTCAAAACAGCATTAACCTCTAAATGGACGAATTTATATGGCAGTTTTTTGCCAGCATCCATAGAGAGTACATGGTGATGAGAGTACTTCCTAAAAAGAAGTGCCCCTGAAGAGGTACGAAAAAAGGCACACGCAATACCTCCTTCGGAAGAGGTAAAAGCTGCAGTTTTTAATCGTATTTTATAATGATATGAAGGTGGTTAGACGTTGAGGTGATGCAAAGTCAAGGGACGGTTGGGATTCGGCTGGGAGAAAAAAAGTCACATCTTCAAGCACAAATCTATATTGGATGTTTCGGCTGCCGAAGTGCACTTTTTAAGACTGAAAAGGCTGCCAAAGTACAGCCGAAACATCCGATATAGATTTTTGCCTGAAGATCTGACGTCTTTTTCTCCTAGCCAAATCCCAACCATCCCTTGACCAGTGTTGGGCATTACTCGAATAAGTTATTATTCGAATGATCATTCAAATAAATTTTAGTGAATGATGAATAATTCATTAAATTATCTTATTCACACGGTACATCATGAATTATTCACAGAATATTTGTTATTCATCATTCGTTATTCTTTATGTCCAGTTGGTTTACTGAATAAATCCACCTCAAACACAATATATATATATATACATATTTCCGGCTATCGACATCATAATAAATCTTTCATTATTCAATAAAATATGATTATTCTGATTGATTATTCGAATAATTTGTAAATAAAATATGAATTGCATTCACAGAATAATGAATAAAAAGTAATTATTCTTCATTCGTGAATAAAATAATACATTAATTCATTATTCTGAATAATTTTTGCCCAACACTGCCCTTGACTTCGCTTGTTTTATTTTATACTTTCAAACTAATGAGGTAGATATTTATGAAGAGATGGCTTAGCATGATGAAAATAGTAGGTGCTCAATCTCACTTATTGAATAACAACACATTTAAAGAAATGAGTTTTTTTATTTACCAAAGATTGTGTTTGACATACAACCTTTAATCAGAGCTTGTACTTCATCAGTTCATTGTCAGTTAAGAAGAACTTTTTATACAAATAGGTTCTTTCTCTCCTCTGTCTTCCTAATGATATTAAAAATTTTGCTTATTAATTAATTATTTTATTACAATTTAATTTATGTATATTCTCTGTTTTAGATAAATAATAAGGAAAAAGCAAAAGTTAGATGCAGACTTCACCACTGGAGTACAGATATTTCTAACAGACTGCCCTTTGAAAAAGACTATTGGATGAAACCTTTAGAACCCGTGTTTCCTGAAGATGCTGATTTGATTGAGAGCCTCCCTCCTCTCGAAATAAAATCGCAGCATAAGAATAATTAGATGTATTTTTTACAAATTGTAATTATTGTAAATATAATACCGCTAGCGTCTCTACTTGAAATGCTATGCTGGTATCAATCTTTTCACAATCCTATTGTTAATAGTTTACATCATATCCCTCCTAACATTCTTCATATTGTAATTATTAAATAAAGCAGGAAAATTATTAATTAAGATCTCGGACTGATCAGTGATCACCTGTCAGCACTAGCTGAATCTATATTATTGGACATACCGACTTCTGGGCCATTAGCGCCGACATCCAGCCACTAGGCCACAGGGAGACCCCAGTAAAATTATTGTTTTGTGTAATAGTAATGTCTTTTTAGTCTTACAATACAACATATTTTTATAACATTTTACTTGCTGAGTATTCTGATGAATAACAACATAAATCTTTTTCTATTTATCCTCCAAGATCGTCCTTGATAAATACATGATAGGGACCTATGACTCATCTGATGATGTTCTAATATCCTCATAAAAGAAGTATATAAACAGATAAAAATTAATAGCTTTAGTAATTGTATTTTTACTTTCTACAGGAAGGTAAAAAACAAAATTTAGAGGTACCGTAACAGCAGTTATTTTAGCACGTCAAACTATGTATCTTCAATATGACAACAGAATTGAAAAAAAAAGTTCAGAAAATTAAAGTTTACACTAGAAAAAATTTGACCTTAAAAAAATATTTGTTAGACTGTAAGGGATTTTTATGCCAAATATGTTGGAGAATCGCAAAAAATCGAAAGGAAAAGAATGTTGGAACATTTAAAAAGTAACATCTAGATTACCAGAGTCAACAACTCAAACACTTATCAAATAATGATGAAAAACATCAATTTAATTTTGAAGAGGTAAAGATGGTTGACAGGAAAATAAATCATTCAAAAAAAAAAAAAAAAAAAAGAGAATCTAATCATAAAAGAAAACAAGGAAACTATAAATGCAAAATAGGATATAAAACATGTTAATGGTGGATTTTTACAAGGAGAGGTTGATTTAAAAAAAGAAAAGAAAACATACAAGTGCAACTACAGTCGCATTAAAGTAAATATAATTACCCTTGATTACTAATTTTTCAAAAATATTATTTCTTTCCTTCATGAATGATTATTATAAAAGTTGACTTTTCCATATATAACTTGAAATTTCCAAAACAACATTACAGTCCAGCAATACAAAAGAAAAAAAAAGTAATAATATAAAAAATACTGGCAGGATTTAAATGAAACAATTTTCTCCCATCTAATAATTATTGTCCAGTCATCAAGTGTTTTTTTCTTTACATTATGAATGAAATATTTATTTATATATTTTGTTTAAAATTAACGCAAAATTGTATCAAACACCAGAAAAAAAAAAAAAAAAAAAAAAAAACGTCTTGTGATACTTCATAAATTCAATATTAAATTGATGGGAGACTATTTTTAAAAATTATTAAATTTAACCATGTAGTTCAATAGTCCTTTTGGAAAATAATAAACAATTAAAATACAAAAAAATGGCTTAAATACAAAACGAATATTTGTACGAAAGTATGCCTTATATGGCCGCAAAGGAGCTGACTAAGTGACCAAATATGGAGAAGTGAGAGCGAGATAATATGGGCCAATAGATACGAACTCAGGGCTCAGTCCTTGGCGGGATCTACAACAGACAACTCATAACCAGTAAGAATCACGAACCAATTTTTACCTATTAAAATAAATTTACAATATTTCAAAATTATTGTACAATAGAGTTGTACGCAAGTTCAAAATTCGCGCCTTCGGGATATAATAAAAATGTTAAAAATTAATTAATTATGTCTTACTTAATTTATGATTATTTAATATTAACGTAACCATTTTAAAAAAATTCTATTTTATACATTTAATTTTATTTTAAAACTACACATTCTTGGAATTGTTTACTGCATTACGTGTAAAAGGAGGGGCTAATCAGCTGAATGAGTCAGTGGGGTCGTTAACATTTTTTAGTTTTGTTACCTTTGTTGTTTAGTTTCTCTTGTTATTTAACCTGTTGAATATTGTAAACGTTAGTAATTATTCATTTAATATTTCGACAAAAAACCTTCGTTTTGCAAACTAACCTTGAGTAAGCTCAAGACAACGGATACAAACTAATTTGTTTACAATCTTTCCAGATTTTACAAACTTCAAAAAACCATGTCTTCAAGAAAAACTGCAGGACGTCGTGCAACGACAAAGAAACGTGCCCAAAGGGCTACTTCAAATGTTTTTGCTATGTTTGATCAAGCACAAATTCAAGAATTCAAAGAGGCATTTAACATGATTGACCAAAATAGGGATGGGTTTGTTGATAAAGAAGATCTTCATGACATGTTAGCTTCCCTTGGTAAGATCTTATCTTATGAATTTGCTTAATCTACTGTCTGTTTTCATATTTTATTTACTCTAATAAAACACATTCTAAAACATGTTGCTGCTAAATGTTAGAAAATGAAAACCATATAATACAGCATTACTTTACTTGATATATTAAATTGCATAAAAGTTGTATTCTTTAGTGGACCGGAGGGTCCTCCATAAAAATGTGTGGTTGGCCTTCGACCAAGATGGATCCTCTAATTCCAAAGGTTAAGTGCTCTTCTATTCTTGTTTGTATTAAAAAGTTGTCTTGCTTCTTCAATTAATTGTAACAAACATTTTTTATTTTTGTGCATTGAAATAATTAGCAGACATTATAACAGTTCTGTTCCGTGTTTCATAATGTATGTAAATTTACTTCTTAGGGCTATTTACTTGTTTTCAGATATAAACAGATGAAGAATATTTTTAGATTTTAAAGGAATTTTATCCAAAGTATTCTCTAATAAGAATAACTGTCCCTCCCCCACCAACCTGCTCATACCGATTTTGATGGATTCTTGACAAAATAAATTATAAATTCTTCTTTTTTATGTCTGCTGACATCTACATTCATTGAGCATTAGTCTTTTTGTTTTTGCTACAGTAAATGTACTGCTGAATGTAGTACAAAATGTCAACAATAATGATTATCTTTAACAAAAGTTTCAAAACGATTATTTTTTACACCAACCACATTTTATAATAGCAATATTGGTTAATCCTTTTATTTTGCAGCGTTTATTGCTTGAATCTGATAACCAAAATGAACAGAATTTTTAATTATATCTGTTTTTTCATTAATATAACAACTTTTGTACATGGATTATTTAATAATATTCTTATATCTCTATTAACCCTTTCCGTACGCAAAGAGCCGCGAGGAGTGTGTTCTCCTGTACGGGATACTCCCACCTGGCATTGGTCCCCCTGTACGGGATACTTTTCCCAGTCTCGGTCACAGCGCCTCTACTTTCAGCGATCTCCTAGCCGTACTTAAACTCGTCTTTTATCATTTTTATTTTTATTTTGCTTACAATGGTTATTAATTTTTATTTATGCTGAATTAGTTTGGCATTTAAATAATTATTTTAAGTTGAATAACTTTCTTTAAAAATAAGTAATAAAAAAGCTATATTATATACGAGTAAAAACAAGAAGGTTTTTTTTTTTCAGTTACCATTTGCCCTTTCTTTTATGAAAAATGAGCAAGGGAATTAAATACTCAATAACTACGGCAAATAAATTTTCCATCTTCATTTTTGATCCGTGACTTTGTACACTGGTGGAATTATTTTTTTTTTTTTTTTTTTGGATAAAATTTAGTTACAAAAACAAAAGCATAATTATAAATATTTACAGTTAATTTAATGGATTATTTAATTAAATATGTAATATATTACACATTTTAATTAAATATTAATTATTTTTTAAAAATGGAGGACAAGCAATAAAAAAAAAACAGTTTTTCTAAATTTAACAAAACAAGAATATAAGATCTTAACTTCAGGACTAAAAGTTAACTGTTTTTGCAAATAAATGCTGTTAGGAATGTACAGAAGTATAAAAACAAACGGTAATTTGACAATGGTTGACTGGGTAAATGTGCGGAGAAGGCAACGAGTTCTAATTAGACTAAAAACAACCAAAAACTTCATTCAAATGCCATCTAGTAATAGGCAGGAATACTAGAAGTACAATATGGTAACGCTAGATAGCTCTAAAGTCGAGAAATGAGAAGAGAAAGAATGCGAAAGATACGCCAAGCTCTCGACTTCTGTACAAGTCCACGGTACACGGGGCCCGACCGCTCTCGACTGCTGGAGCAGTCCACGGTACGGAAAGGGTTATAGCAACCACTAGGTTGTCGAGAATGAATGTTATCAATTGTTATCATCCTTGATAATATAAGAAATTAAGCGCGTCTGGGTAAGAGAGTCACCCAGATGTGGGTAGTTTTGCAACAAAAACTTCAACAATTCAGTTCAATTACACAGACACACAAAATAAAAAAATTTATATTTTCCAAAGATACCATACATATATTCGTATGTATTTCGACACGGTGAATCTGAATTAGACGACACGGAGTCTTTCATTCAGAATGTTACCTTCAAATTCCCTTAAAACTGACGTGCTGGAGTGAAACGGACTCCGGATTCAGATTCAGCGTGTCGAAATAAATAAGAATATATGCATGGTCTCTTTGGAAAAGATCACTTTTTTTATTTTGTGTGCCTGTGTTATTCAGTTGACCTCTGGGATTCAGTGATCATTTTTATCTTGATTAAATGTCTTTGTACAAATTCTATGAAGTGAGTTGTGTTGTAAAACGTTTTCCAATAAGGTACTTTTATATGCTTCTTGGTAATTCTTTTCTTGTACAAATGTCTTTTATCATTTTAGGAAAGAATCCTACTGATGAGTATCTTGAAGCTATGATGAATGAAGCCCCAGGGCCGATCAATTTCACTATGTTTCTTACTCTGTTTGGCGAACGACTTCAGGGCACCGACCCTGAAGATGTAATAAAAAATGCATTCGGCTGCTTCGATGAAGATAACAATGGTTTCATAAATGAAGAAAGGCTGAGGGAGCTGCTTGTTACAATGGGAGACAGATTCACTGATGAAGATGTACGTACAGTATCATGTTCCTTTGTTTTTACTTATTACACTAAAATCCTGATTTTAGTGGAGTTGATCATGGGAACCATGTTTGATTATTGCCAGTCATTGGTTTTGTCCATTAAAATGAAAACTCATAAACTCTGTAATAATTTATATTGACCTTTTGACCTCAAAATTCAGTGCAAGGGCATTGTACCAGAAACAAGGGATTCATTTGGCCAGAAATTCATGCCCAATACGGAGCTCATTATGTAAATCTGTTTGTTCCTTTCCTCCTGACTATAAATGTTAATTTTCTGATGTATTTTCCTCTTCATCCTTATAGATCCTATATATATATATATATACATACACATATATATATATATATATATATATATATATATATATATATATATATATATATACTTATATTTAGATTTGTCTTAAAATCTAAACTTTTTCTTAATTTTTTTGTGGTATGTCACAAAACATGGACATATTATTGGTCAGTTTAAAGTGTACTCTCAACAATTGCGGTTCTATTTGTGTCATTTGTCAAAATTTTACATAGTATTTAACATGGCTAGACCATAATCTTCAAAATCATCTAAAGTAGTTAGTGACGATGTAATTAGGTGAATTTTGGAGAAAAAGGTAACAAAAAAAAAAATAAATAAATAAACTCCTCCAGGGGACAAAGCCCCCATCAAATAATGGGATGGAAACATTTATTTTTAAACATAGGAAAACAGTATAGAAGAAACAAGGAGGGCTGCTGAGAGCGGGAGCACAGTGATTTTAGCTCACAGTTACGGAGTTAGTATACCTAGCCCACCCTTCACAACTGTGGAGGTACTTGTCCCGCATTACCTTGAGCGGTTATAAACTATAAAAATAATAAAAAATGAGTCCTGTAACAGGGCTCAAGGGCCCTGCGGGTAACCATTAATTATTTTATTAATTTCTGTGCATCGGCTACTCAGGCAATGGCCTGAGTATGCTAATGAGCTAATGAGCATGGTAACTATTAATAAACCAATTTATGACTTGTTAGGCCTGATGACGGGGATCCGAATTCCAACCCTCGAATGACGACACTAGAAGATAAAATCTTTAGTGCCCGCTCGGGTTTTGAATTTAGGCCCACCAGTAAATTAGTCAAGCACTCTACCCCCTGACCTCTACCCCCCTCCGTGGTACATAAGCATATATTAATATAAATTTTAATGGGAATAATTTTCACTAGCAGATAAGATTGAGTAAGATTTGAAGAATTGTTTCAACATTTCATTTATCAATCCAACCTAAATAGCTCTATTCCTTCGGAAATGCTTAAAACAAAACTGATTATTATGTGAGGCACATGGTGGGATGAAGATGCTCATGTTGAGTTCCTACTAGATAGAGTGAAAACCAGAACTCGTCTTCAAGTCATCCAAGAAATTGTGTTCTGCAGGCCCAGCGTTATGGCGTGTGCGTCAGTATATAGCTTGACCACTACTCCAGGCCTTCTCCCATACCCTTCGTATTTTGTTTGGGGCCTAATTACATTATTCCTGGTTAGATATGTGGCTCTGGTATCGTATGATAATGAATCTGCCAGAACATTTTTTTCAGGGGGCCCGCTGTCGTTGCATTTGACATTTAACACGTTAAGTGCGGCTGCTATTTGACCATACTTTCGCTGTGTGCATTGCATGCCCCCGGGGGCATGTACAACATTATTCCTCATATGCGGTACATGCCCCCGGGGGCATGTAACCTTCCTATCTGTATGCTCTTATTTAACGACGTCTAGCAATCAGAAGGAAAGAGATTATTCCCTGATTTTTTGCAGAATCATTGCATCTAACATCAGTAAATATACATTAAAAGCAGGAGGAGGATCTGGAAATATGATCAAATAAAAAATTCTGAATAATTAAAAAAATGTATTTTACAAATATACAAAATATTCTATTGTTATAAAATAAGTAAATAAATTAGTACCACTTTAAACAACATTATTACAATATACATTATACAACAATACAATACAAAAAAGTTCAATATTAAAAAAGTATTTTAATTTAGTTCAAATAAATCTATCCCGAATTCTCAATATTTATCCTAATAAAGGCACTAATTATTATGATGTCTATTGAAACAGTCTAAGCAAAACCCTTTATTACTGGGGTGCGAGTTACAATAACTTATAACACGCCTTACTTTTTTCGTAACCTCCCTGAAGGACATGCTTTTTCGTAAAACCACCCAATACAGACTCTTCTTTTTTTTCCTTCCAGGCCCACCCGGTTTTATAAATTTATGTTGCCTTAAACTTTCTTCTCTTTGACATTTCATTTTATATTTTTAACGAAAGATCAAATCCTACCAAATAACTGCTTCTATTCCTTTACTATAGCACAAGGGATATGAACGGAACCGCACAAAGATGACGCAGTTCCTGCGAGTCGTACTTTTTAATGTATAATTATCCATTATCATTTGGTTATCACTATTATTATTATTAAATCTTGCGTGGATTACGGGCAAGCAGTGCACTGGATGAAAGAAGTTATGTCTCCAGTGCGGCATATGCCCCCGGGGGCATGTATGATAAAATGCATGATTTCTCTTTGTTACTTCGCAAAACAAAAGCTCTATTGGCTCCATTTGTGTTTACTATTAAAATGATTCATAAAAACGCGAAAAATATCAGCCGCACTGAGGTGACCTTTTGAAAATGACACCGCACATACGTTATATGAGGTACATGCCCCCGGGGCATGCACCGCAGTTAACGTGTTAACTAAATTGTAATTAATTCACTAACATCATTTCAAATGTTTCTTCACTTTTTTTTTTCTTTTTTTTTTTATGTGTGTTGCCTAAATAACTCTACAAAAAGAAAACTTGGGCCCTGATGGAATTGTTTTTTTAAACCATCGGTCCTGAAAGTGTTTGTTTGGTTTCCTTATGGAGGGGAAGAAAAAGCCTATATGTGTAATTGTAACCGATTTCTGTGCGGCATATCTTCGAGTGTTGCAGGTTATACGAAGACGCCTTTGAAAAGAATGAAATTCCAAAAGATATCTCTGAAGCACTTGCAGACAACCCCTCCATGGTGGACAAAGTTCTAAAGTTTCTCAAAAAATCAAAATTATATACAGAAATATAGCTTGGAAAAAATACATAAATAAAAAAATAATAATAATAAAAAATAAATAAAATAAAAGAAGAAAAATAAATAAATACATGATTTCTGTATATATTCTGTGCCTTGGACTCAGATGCATTGTTTACATATAGATTCAAATAATATGCCATAATGGACCAAGCTCATATCACCATAATTATTATTACAGCATTATCGAAGCAAAACAATTATATTAGCCATTTTAGTTTCAGAACGAATATAAAAACTTTTTGAACATGATATAAAATTAAAATTTAAGGGCATTCCCAACAATATACGTAGTGCAATTCACTCCTATAATATCTTTATAATACTTAAATATTTTTTCTTTGTAGAACATTTCACAGGACGATGGTAACTTTAGACATTCTTCGTCCTTAAACCCTATCCATACATACATACTGAAAGTGTTAAAGTTATTTACAGTCCTTTTTGAAATACAAGCCTTCATCAGCAGGGTTAGAAGGAGGAAGAACTGATTATATTATTATTATTATATTGAATCTTCATCATATTTAATTAATCTGTTGTTTTCTCCAGGTTGATGAAATGTACAGAGAAGCTCCTATCAAAAATGGAATGTTTGATTACATCGAATTCACCCGAATTCTGAAACATGGTGCTAAAGATAAGGATGAGCAATAACTTTTATTGCAACTGCAATTTTTATTGGAAATATTTTATGATTTATGTTTTTATAGAGCAAACCATGCCTGCATTTGTGTAATTTAACAAATTTGAAATTGTATTATTTATATTAATATTATTTTATATATTTATTGTTATCACCATATTATTTGTTGTATTACATTTGTACTTAATATATCAAAACTTGAATAGGTTTTGTTCCATTTTTATTTGTACTATTCTTCCAAACCCAGTTGAAATACAAATTTCTTTTACAAGAAAAGAACAAGTAATATTTTCATCCTGGGTATAATAATAAACAGCTGGCATTAATAATCAGGGTGTCTACTGCACGAAAATGCCACAAAATTGAAAATAGGACATTAAAATCACAAAAAAGTAATGAATTTTGAAATTGTATCATGAAATTTCAGTTTTACTGAAGTCTAACGTAATCTCATGACTTCTGCGCATCCGTAACTGTCGCTGTTTTCGTAAAGCGTCCCAATTCTATCTGCCTCCCCACCCCTTTCCTCTGTTTGATTCCTTTGTTGTAGCATTTTCCACATCAATTATTCATTATTTTCAAAAAAAATTATTTCTCTTCATTCATATTCTGAGTTTTTCATGCATACTTTAACTATGAAATTATGTACATTAACAATTAATATTTTATTATTAATATTTTTAGAAATTTTGAATTCTGCTACCATTGTTCGAAATATTTGAGGCTGCTAATTTTATAGTCATTCTAATATTTTTTTAGTATCATGGTTTCTTCATTTTTAAAATTAATGTAACTACCCTCTTTAACGTATGATGCTCATTTTATACAGTTTTAAAGTATAATTTTATAGCTTTCATGGTAATCCATATAAGGTTACAAATAATTTTAAGCTAAAAGTTAAGGCTTTTTCTTTTTAAGTGAAATTATTTTCTTTTTAATGGAGGTGAAATTTCCATTTAAAGTCATGAAATTGTCCTTCAGAAAAAAAGTAGAAGCCCTGCTAATGCTTAGTCTTTTTTATTTATTTTTCTTTTCAAGAGTAGGAACAGAACAAGGAAATGGAGTGTCATTGCAGTTAATCCATTTTTGTAGAAAATAATTTATTGCTGAGTAATCAGTTTTGAGATCTAAAGGCACAGTTATGTTTTGGCTTAGACTTAAAAAGATTTCTTCAGCTAAATAGCGATCATTTTGTTGTCTGTTTGCTCCTTCTTTTTAGGAAAGGAACCAGCTTATGAGTTTGACTTGATCGTGCAATCTGTAAGTGTATATGAGAAATGTTGACATATTGTTACCAGTGATTCATGAAAAAACTCGTTCTTTAAATTTTGGCGCGTTTCATCCCTCCCTCCATAAGGAGCAAACCTGCTTATGAAGTTGACCACATGATGCAATCAGAAAATTTTGTTTCAGAACCCATATACATATAGGCATTTGTGGCATTTTCTATTGATAGGACATTGTGGCCATACAGGCAAAATCTTCTGAGAATTTATTTATTCTTAAACTGTTATTTATATTTAGCATTAGTATTATTAATTATGTATTAATTGCTGAGATGTTCATCTCATTAAAAAGAAATACAATATGCCACCATCACACACTAAGTTTTAAAATAACTATTTGGAAATGATTTTTATGGATCAAATTCTGATTTAACCGTTAAAAAATAAGTTTTGCAAATGCGTGATAACAGTTTCGGTCCCTGATTAACACTTCATGCCTAGGATTGTGGGTTCGAGTACCACAAATCCTTTATTTCCTTCCTTTTTGAAAAAAGGAAAGGCTTCACTTTTATCTTGGCTAGAAAAGGGTGGTAACCTTTAGATGTTCCATCTAAACAAAAACCAGTCATTAATAAAAGGGGATTAAAATAAACGTCAAGTTAATTAAAAAAAAAAAAAAACATAAACAGTAAGTGTATGTAAAATTTAATTGAGTTTTTACTAAAACTTTCTTCAAACCAACCATCGAGTTACGTTAATGTCAAAGTTTCATTGTGATATTAATGTAAAGGACATCTAATGGAGTGTCCATATATTTTCTTTCTTTTTTGTTGGAGGGAGGTTGGCTTTTCTTTCCAGCAAGATCATTTAACTGTGTGTTATATTTTACATGTCTACTCTCAAGTTTCTTCTGTCTGTCCACATCTTCCGTTAGTCAGCCATTTGATAAATATCCTATTAAAATGTACATAAAATAAGACTAGGTTGCAAGAAAAAACAAAAATATTGTTTTACTTAAAATAACCACGCCTAGAAATGATCTGAGTATGGGTGAATGCCCAAATGATTTTTATATTTCTCGATAAATTTGTATATAAATCAATATCTTGATTCCTTCTTCAGTTTCCTTAATCCTCCAACATTTGTATCAACTTAAGCCAAGATTAGATCTACATTAGTCTGGATGAAGGTTACTTTCTACTTGATAATGGTTAATAAATAACAGAAATTGTGAAAATAGAAAATTTAAATTTAAATGAAAATATGAGATTTGAGGAACAGGTTGATAAAAAAGAAAATGATTTTTATAATAACACTTTATTCAAATGTACAAAATGTAAAAAAAGAACAATAGTTACATAGTAAAAAAGTGATAAATACAATTTCTACAAGTAAATTTTTAAATCTAGTTCACTAAGCTAGAATTACCTTTATAATCAGGAGAACATTATTTACAGTGATATAAACAGCAATCGTCAAATGCAGAAGCTTAATAGGTAAGCAAGTTTGGTACTTTGGACATTTTGTGTAATTATCATTGCTCATTATTTGTATTTGTGCCTTGAAAATGTGTGTACATTGATAATAACTTATAATATTTTCTTTAACAGTAAAGCATCAAAAGACATGAACATGAAGCCCGTAGCTCATGGGCGTATATAGAACATAATTTCGGAGGGGGCTGGGAAAATTTCGGGGGGCTGAGACCATTTCCGGTGTATGAAATACTAACAATTTAGATCTTGGAAGAGTTTTAGCCAACTTAAACGCTTTTACATCCAAAATAGAATATGTTTTATGAACTAAATGATCTTATTTAATTTATTTTTAAGGATTTTATGAAATTTTTACCGATCAAATCAAAATTTCGGGGGGGGATGCAGCCCCCCCCCCCTTATATACGCCCATGCCGTAGCTTTTTATGTCCAATAAGTATTAAGTGTACATTATTATTGTTATAGCAAAATATTCCCGACGAAACATTTTTATGTAAGTGTTCTAAATTATAATAACAACTTTTTATGAAGTATCCATTGCCAGGTAATCTCTTTAATTCAATTTGTAAAATGTTCCTCAATTTGAGCAGCAGGCTCTAAACAACATCTTATTATTATTATTCATTTATTTATTATCATATTTAGGAAATATTGTTTTACAGTTGAACGAATTTTCCTTTTTTGCTTCATTCATTATTTTTTAAGCTGTAATTTTTAATATTTAAGTTTATTTTGTTTTTTAATACTAATTCCCGAAATTTTTAAATTCATTTCATTATAATGCCTTTTTGTCAATACTTTATTCTTTAAAGACATGTGTGCAATATAAAATGTATTCTCAACCATGGAAAGCTTTTTTAATAATAATAAAAAAACAAGAAACAGGAAGATGAGATGTACCATTAAACAATTATCGATGAATTTATTTCTAAAGGTTTCCTGGAATTTCCACAAAATATGTCGACCATTCTACGAAATATAATTCCTAACAGCATTATGAAATAGTTATTTCGAAGAAAATAGTAAAAACGTTTTCCGTGATTTTTTTATTGCATTAGGATACTTGAGGTATCAAGTCCGCACAGTCACTTCGATGACGTAGCACAGACATAGAGGTTGTTGGCTATGCAGTAAGAAAGTGATATTGCAATACGAACAATAGTGAAAAACGATTTTCGGGAATGTGCATATTGAGTCGGCAATTTTCTTTGTATATGGCAGCCTTAGACATAAGAACTCTTCCGCCTATGACAAAGCAACTACTGGATAAGTACTAGTTCCCTTGCAACAAGGAAATAGTTTAGAAGTTTTGTCGATCACAATACATTATTACTTCTAGTCCGTCGGCCCGTGTACATTTCATACTAGGATTTTTAAGATTTCTCATTTTTTTTCTCTATTGATTGTATCCGTCTTAAGTAGACTAAGGGAAACTTGTCAGCCGGAGAGATAGTGGTGGGTATAGGAAAAGTATGATGACGTGAAATAATTTTAAGATTCGTGAAATTTTGGTGGTTACTAGTATTTGTAGTGAGATTAACGAAAACATTTGTCACGTCCTCATATGTTGGTGGAAAACCTTTTCTGATTTCTGAAGGATATTGTATCTCCAAGGGTACAGTGGATACTTAGGCTTATTCAACAGTTGGTTGAACATTTAACCAAATATCTAGCATCTTTGGGGAGGTTGCAATAATAAATTTGGCTTACATAAATGTACATAAATTCTTAGCAATATTATCCTCGAAGATAAATGAATTTGAAAATCCCTTGACAAGAATTGGGTTTCTACTGTTCAATGCAAGGCTCCGAGTGCGACAGCTACTCCTGATTCGCCTTTTCGGGAGCCTCTCACGAAAATATCAGTATTTTTTTTTTTTTTTTTTTATGACAAATATATAAAACTATAATAATAATTTCTTGAGTTTACTCTTCTGTTGGGTCTGGTTCAGCGAGTGAATTCTACATATGAACAATTAATTGTAATTTAAAAAGAAAGATTATAGTTGTATGATGGAGCTCCTTGAAAAATCATAAAGCATATTCTGAGATTATTATGAATAAACTCGAATAAAATGATGCATTTGAATGCAATTAAGTAGAACATTTTAATATTTATCAACGGAAAGTTATACCAAAAGTTCTTTTTAACTCATGACAAAACTTTAATTGTTATTATTATTAAATAAATTCATAAGAATAGTTTACTCGTATATAAAATTAATTTTAAAATATTTTCCATGACTAGAGTACTCCAAGTAATGTAATCATTTTTTGGTTTGAAGCAGAATTATTCATGCTGTGATTGCAAAGCTCTAGCATTTATAAAGATATAAATAATGATTTAATTTAAGATAAATATTTCTTTTCCCTACAGTTATTCAATAGAGGTAGGTTTTACTACGTACATAAGTCCAACAACAATGTAACATTTTGATGAATAACAAGTTTTAAATCTATAATTGTAGCAGATGAGTAATTTAATAGTCTCGGCATTCTTCTAAACCAATAAGCTATTGTTTAAAAATGTATTCAATTTGTAATTTTCGGTTGTTATTATTTGTATTATTATTATTGCTTCATGTTTTCCTTATTAAATTTTTCTTTTGTCATTCATATAAGTGGGAATTCACCCTATTTATTCTGTCCTTACAGGATGTTTTTACTGAGTTGTAAAAGTATTGGCATGGGTATAGAGTGTTATGATGTGAAATCCAAACTTATTATATCCCATTATTACACTTTTTTTTTCTACGAATGCATCCTATATGCAGTCATAGTAGAAATCATTGCATTTGAGTGGTATCAAGATTTTTAAATAATTTTCAGATATCCGCCAAAATTTTGAGGAGGTAAATTGTTTGCTTTCCGACATTTGAATGATTTCAGGAGATTGCTATTGTGTTACATATACCTAGAACTTTATACAAAAATAAACATAAGTCATATTTACAGTATTTACTTGTTATCTTTTTTCGAAGAATTATTTCTCCTTCAAATAAAGAAGAATTAATTAATCGATTGAACCGTTTTCATTCCTCGATTTATTTCAGTAGTCGATACCTGCTACATCAGCCAGCTTGGCTCCCACATGCTTGTGCACTACGGCGTTGAATCCGTTGTGCTTGTCAGCTGTGTACTTCACGGTCCTGATGCTGCCATCTGGTTCGACAAGGCTGTACTCACCGCGGACCTTGTCGCCGTCCCGTTCTTCCTGCACGGTCTTCATGTCTCCGGTGTGGTGGTCTGCGACGCCGTATTTGAAGGAGTATTTGGGGTGTGCCTGCAACAGATTTGATTTCCCCAGAATTAAAAGGATTTTTGTTTTTGGTGAGGCTGTACTGATGTAATTTGGCTAGCTATAAGTACAATACCGGCGATACTCTTGATGTATGTGTTTACTAATAATTTGTAAATCAGGAACTAAATGCATGGGCTATTAATGCAAGAAAACCCTAACAACTTCCCATTCTTTACTGCGGTACATTTTGCGATCCTTAAGGCATGTCTACAAAGTTGAATGATTTCAGTATCTAGAAAATGTCTGTTATATTTAGAAACTAATGAAGGACAATGTGATTTGAATAAATGAGACGTGGAAGGAAACCGCCATTCAACTATGACCTGCTGGTACTTTCAACGCACACTCTCATATTCTGGAAGAATCCTAACCTCTCAACTCTTTCCATCCTGTCACCAAGTTTTCCTATCAAATATAACGTCATAAGATATTTTTTCTATTATTCCAAGCCCTCCAATTAACACCAAAATTGGTACAGAGAATCGCACGACTTAGTATCCAAGTGTGAAAAAACTCTAAGAAAATTGATTGAGAGATGTCTAATAGGGATTAAGAATTTCATATTCTGTGCATACATCAGAGAAATCTTACATGGTAGTCTACATCATGATGTTTATCGTCCAGATTTTCCTCTGCGCTGGCTCCACCATTGTTCTGCAGCTGTTCGTTGATCGGGTAATGTTCTCCGACGCCAGCGGCATCAAAGTGGTTCTGATGTTCACCACTGTCCAGCTGAACGCGAGCTTCGTCCTGCAGTCCTCCGTGCTCTCTGATCTCCTCGTGGTAGCTATGAGCGTGCGGCGTGCCCTCGTGATAGTTTTGTGTCTGAGGCAAGTCATCCTGATAACTTTGCGGGAGTCCTTCGTTGTAGTTTTGCGCTTGCGGCGCTCCCTCGTAGCCCAAGTCCTGGTGCTCGTTGTCCTCGAAGGATTCTGCAGACGCTAAACCATATCCGCCCTCATCGTAGTGGCCTCCTACTTCACCGCTATACTGGCCTGCTTCGGCGCTGTGCTGGGGAAAGCTTTGCGCAACTCCAGCTAAGCAAAGAAGGCCTAATAAGATAACCTGCGAACGAAAATTCATATTTATTAATATTTACTAAACAAAGAAAATAAAAAGTACATGATATTTATTAAATCATTGAATATTTTACAAGACATCGTACATCACCAGAGGCTGAATTTTCAAATCGTTAACTTTAGAGAAACATTAACTCTCCAGGATTGTATTTGAACATAGTTCCTCTGCTTTCCGTACAAATGCCTTGATCAAATGGGCTACAGTGTCTCATATCACTATAGCTCTATAAGACAATAACATCGTTTGGCTTCACATAAGTATTGCACCATGCCGTCAATCAGTTGCTTTGTCTGCATTGTGTTCTTTACTTGTCATGCTGTGATGTTCGGCAGCCAAGTTGTTTACGAATTTCCGAGTAAAGTCCCGTGATGCTGATTTGAAGATAGGTTGTTGAATGAGCTTCGATTGGTCCCTTTTTAATTGTTAAGTTTTTTTTTTGGTCCTCCTTCAATAAATTTCAAAATTAAAACCCATATTTTTTTAAAATCTTTATTGCAAGAAAGTATGAAAACAAATTAAATAGCAAAAAATGAACATTTCAGAAGATTAAACTTTTAAGTCGTTTTCTCAAAACTATGTTTTTCAAATCGGACGATACTCTGGCGTCTTCAATTTTTGCCCGATCAACTTCAAATTTTAACTGCAGCTTCCTAATGATATTTGATATTAAAGAACGTAGGATGTTTCGATTCATTAAATTATAACGATTTTCGACGGATTTTTTAATAGGCAATGAATAATTGTTCACCATTTTCGAAACAATTAATATTTCTTAAAAATCCTACGTACTTTACGTACTAGATTTAATCTTCTTTCGAAAAAATTTTAGTTTTTCGTTCTAGATTAAAAATTGCCGCCTGCAGACTATTGCCCCTGAAAAAAGAGGGTTTCCGTTTGCCAGATATAGTGCCGCCATTTTTTCCCAAAGAATTGAAAAATATAGATTTTGTTATTTATAAATTGAAGAAAATGACTTTGATTTTGATCGCAGAAGGTAGTATTACGCGATTAGGCACTTGCTCGGACAGCGAAGGAAGTGGCTAGATTTAAAATTGGCAATAGAACCTCTGTGTAATATACATAATTTATTTTTAAAATATCTTAATTAAAAAACCTCATAAGACCATACCATCGTCTAGCTTCAGACAAATATAATGCTATAATGTCTATGTGTAGCCTTCGATCCATTAAAGGAATCGTCACCTTGTCGTATTGTAAAATGCTGAGCGGTTGCCTGATTGGTTAAGCTACCTGAGCAGAGATCATAAGAAATAGATTCAGATCCCAACCTAGTCTTTTTTCGAAATTTAACTATTTCCCAAGTATAAACATAATATAAACTAAGAGTGCAAAATCAAATATGGTATACTTATCAAAGGATTTTGACTGTGCCACATAATTGAACCTCCTCAAAGACCTTAATAAAACGAATCTTCTTGGATTATAAATTTATCATATGTGACTAGGTATCCCGATATCAAAGCCCGTATTGCACTTGCCGATTACCTATAGGACGGGAAAAGCAAGCTATGCGGAAGAGCTGCTTAGAAGTGGGAGAAATTTTCCGAAATAAACCATTAGGGAGATAATTAGTGTTTTAAATGACTAAGTACTGATTAAGGACTAAGATAATATCGACTATTATTAATGGGATGAGGAAGTGAGAAGGTTTCAGACACAGCACTCATTTCCAATTCATTACTTGCGCTTTCATGTCGACCTTAAAGATGCGTCATAATTTGAATTTGATCCTAACTACCTATTAATTGCAATGGTAGTAATCTCGCAAAGATTCTCGGATAATTAGAAGACCACCTGCTCTGATATCTTTCTTTTAGGGGGTTTCATCCCTCCCTCCATAGGAAGGAAACCCGCTTGTGAGGTTGACGAAGAAGAACCCCTTGTCGAATGATGGATAATCGGGATACTATATGGAGGAAACCCAGATTATGACGTCGACTCGATGACGGAACACGGAAGTATTGGCGAGAAAAGTCGATGTTTCGTAGCCCATATGTCACAAAAAAAACAGCAGTTAAAAATTGTTTATATGTATATATCTGTACTACATGGGCGTATATAAGTGGGGGGCTGAGGGGGCTGCAGCCCCCCCCCCCGAAATTTTGATTTGATCGGTAAAAATTTTATTAAACCCTTAAAAATAAATTAAATAAGATCATTTAGTTCATAAAAAAATATTCTATTTTGAGTGTAATAGCGTTTTAGTTGGCTAAAACTCTTCCAAGATTTAATAGTTAGTATTCCATAAACCGGAAATGGTTTCAGCCCCCCCCCTGCGAAATTATTTCCTATATACGCCCATGCTGTACCATGGAGATAAAGTACACCATGTAAATTTTTGTTTTTAAATTGACTTTACAACATGTTCTTAATGTGGATTTTTCGACCCTCGTAATGGTATCTGCCACTATGTCCAGTTTCCATAAATTACGAAGATAAGACAGTGAAAAATAAAATCATGTCTGGTTTAATTAGAGGTAATAGACACCATATGGAGGACTTGGTTTGGTTTGACTATGATCAATACTTTCAATTACCTATCAATGCCAATAATATTGAGAACCTTTGTTTAAACTGTTTCTATAAGTAACGAAGAAACAAATTTTATTAGTTGAAAGTTATGGAAAATTGGCTCTCCTGAACAATTACAAATATGTGACTAGTGTTCATTACATCCGGGATACTGATATATAATAAAGTTTTTTTTCTATACATTGCATGGAATCAAACCTTTTGTTGACATTTCTCCATACATCAAAGATACTAAATACACGCTTAAAACAATACCTATCTCAGCCGTGGCTGATGATATATCTTAAATGTTATAAGTAATGTACTGTATAACATACAGTCTTCTTTTTCATACATGGCCACCGCGTATGCGCGACCGCCAGCGGACACTTTTTTGTAACGTTTTTTCTCATTTTAGTCGTCGCTAAAGTGTATGTGTGCTAAAAAAAAAAAGAAAAAAAAAAAAAAAAATCAGTCCCGAAACAGGCCACAAGAGCCCAGAGAGGCAGATGCTGTAGAGGTATCTGATTCTTGACCATACTGCACACTAGGGAGATAGTGTGGTCGGTACTATGCCCCGCCCGTCTGATTTTTCTCTTTGGAGGTACCCATTAATTAACGAACCACACTAGAATATAAAAATCTTTAGTGCGCGCTCGGGTTTTGATTCATGGTCCTCCATTTCATTAATCGAGCGCTCTACCACTGAGCTAACCTCGCAAACTCAAAGTATACAATTATTTTTTGGATTTTCCAATTTCGAAGAGCCTCCGTGTACACTTTTGGAATTTCCTTCATTGCCTGAGAATAGTTCATTTCCCTTCTTGAGAATTAACCCCCTTGCACAAAATCCTGACGAAGTGACCTTCAAGGCTTCGGGGGTCACAAATACTTTCGAAATCGGGTCGTTTCGGTTGAGATGATCCGTTGACGTTTCTACGTCTTCCCCCCGTCCGTTTCGACAGACGGAGGTTTTTCCAGTCGAGGAATCCGTGAAATCGCTCGTTCCTCGCCGGATTAAGCGAATCAGGCAGGACGCCCTTGTGTACCAGGACGCCGAGTCATTATGTAATACAAAACAAACCCAGAAAACTCCCAGATCTCGTCGCGAAACGAAAGCCTAAAGGAATTGTGAAAGAACTTAAAAGTAATTCCTCTTTGAGCATTTTTACTAGCACGATATATGAAACGTATGTTATATAAAACACTTTTGTGTTAAATGCCACCCTAGAAACCAGGCTTCTCCTTTTTGAATGGATTCTTAAAACTCATGGTGGAATGGGAACCATGCGTAGACAATTCCTTTCTCCTGGTTCAGATAAATGTTATGTTATTAACGATATTAGCCAACGTCCATTACGAAGTTTTTTTTTACAGCAATTCCACAAGAACTATAGACATTTGGAGATGTACGAAGAGATTTTGGTTACAGAGATTACAATATATTTTGATTGTTTGTTTTTATTATTAGTTAAACGTAAGTGAGGGGAATAAATTGGTACAATATTGTAGTTATCAGTATATTAAACATACTTAGTAACTAACAAAAATATTGATAACATCTTGAAGAAATTAGTAATAAAATAAAAGTTGAGCCAGCAATTACAAAGATAGCGTGTAACGAGTAAAATTTGCAGTGCCTCTCTCAATAGTATTTTTATATTTTTTAATCAATGTATTATTTCATCTTATTAATGATATTTCAGTTGAGGACGATGAAAATCTTTCAATCTGCACTCCGTCGTTCTCAGTGGAATGAACAACTTTTAATTAAACCATTTGGTCGGTATTAACTTTTTAGCACTTTCCTCCGAAGGAAAGTAGCTATTGAGGTTGCACTCATGACGGAATTTTTGAAAAATTTCATCAAATCTCCATCGATCCTACCTAGTAGACATCGAAAATGATCCCCGTTAAAATTTATATATATATATATATATATATATATATATATATATATATATATATATATATATATCTGTTAACACGATAGCGGCCAGACTTTTTGTTTTTTCTTCACGAAACGTGGTATATAGCGTTCAATTAGCAAACGATTGAACGAGTTCGTTAACCACCAAAATCGGTCCACCTGGAGGGGGGGGGGGGGGTTTATCCCGGACCCAAAACACTAATTTGACCGTGCCAGCCGTAGTTTTGGTTATATTTCAACGAAACTCGGTATTCGTTATATTGATCTAAAGAGAGACGTACGTTGTAAAAATAAACTAAATCGGTTTATTAGGACGGGGGTTTACTCCGGACACACATTACCAATTTGCCACTACCAGACGTAATTTTTGTTACATTTCAACGAAACTCGGTATTCGTGGTGGTAATCAACAGAGAAAAATGGGTTGTAAAAATAAACTAAATCGGGTTATTGGGGGGGGGGGGTTACTCCGGACCTAAAGTACTAATAACTCATACCGGTCGTAATTTCTGATGTATTGTAACGAAACGCGGTACACGTCATGGGTATCTCATGAGAAAGAATTGCTGTAAAAATGAAGTAAATCGGTCGGAAAGGAGGGTTTACTTTAAACTCTGTTTCATTAGAATTAGCCGGCCAGGCGTAGGTTCTCAAAGACGCCGCGAGGAGCGCTATCTCCCACAAGGGGACTGTATCCTGTCCCTGCGTCTGATCAAAAGACGGAAAATGAAGTTTTTTTTGTATTTATTAAGTAGTACAGAATCATGTATTAACATAACTCTGCAAGCAAATTATTTACAAAATTAATAATTGAACAGTTCTCATAAGAAATGTAAATGAGCAGAACTATTCACGTTTTTATTTTATTTATATAGGTTATTTACAGCAAATTATTCAGTAATGTAGTCTTCACTACAAACATTCTGAGGAAAGTGCTTAGTTATGCAGGTCCTGGGTGACGGAGTTTTTTTTAATTTTCTCCCCAAGACATTCTGTCAAGCTGAAGGAGGCAATTTGGTACCGTTTTTTTGCCAGTTGGTCAACTGATAAAGACATTGTAATTATTATGTGATCGGTGCTAATGGCCCAGATGTCGATGCGCCGTAAAAAATAAATAAATAAATAAATAATAAAAAAAATAAATAAATAAATGAATAAATAAATAAATAAAAATAAAATTATGTGAATTTTTTAATAATATTTTAGGTGGTTACATAGGCTATGCTCAGTGCAAATAACTTTTGTTATTAATAAACAAATAAAATTAAAAACTTAACTATTCTAAACTAATGTTGGACTATTTTTTAGATTAAATCCTCTCTTCAAAGGAATATATATATATATATATATATATATATATATATATATATATATATATATATATATATATATACTGTTCAGTTAGATGGAATAGTTCTAATCCCGCATGCGCGAAATTCTGAGGGAAATATTCCGGACGGTTCCGCCATTTACATTTTATTACAATGAACAACACGCTTCTTTAAACTAAATAAGAACTGATTATGTCTCGTTTAGGTTCAGGTAAAAACTTTGAAAGATCATGCAAGGGAGATAGTGTTGAATATTTATCAATGCTTAGCCAAATTTCAGGCTATAAAAAGACTTAAGCTATAGCCTGTTGAAATAGATGGTTTAGTTGGAGGGAAAAGGGCGTGGCCTATATTCCACATGCAAGAAATTAGTGGTAAAAATTCTCTCTGGTATAACCTTACCACTAGGAGGTTTAAAACGTTTTTATTCTTAGCCTTGGCTTAGTATTGTTAAATATTAGACACTGTGTCCTTTGTCTGACTTCTCAGTGCCTTCCCTAGTCATAAACGAGACATAATCAGTGGATTTGTATCGTCTTGTTTCTTGAAATGGGAGTTTGCAAATGGTGGAACCGTCGGGAATATTTATCTCAAAGTTACTCGCATGCGTAATCGATCTTTTCCGTCCATCTTAAGAGGCTATAATCCACAAATACCAGATATTAATCTTCAACGTTATGCGTCGAAACGGTCGATGGGCCTTTGAGGCAAAGTTTTCATAAACAGGTAAATCACTAGATAATTTCTATGGAGGCAGTAGGTTGAATACACCTAGTGCCTGGTATGTGTCGGCAACCGGTCAAAGGAAAGTGTGTAACAAGCTGTAATACTGTCATGCAAGGTGGTATTGTAAGAAGGCTTCCGTGTGGCGTATGTTGGTTGGCTTATCCCGGCGGTGACATCAGGTTTGATGTAACCAAAATTTTGCTGTTGACTATTTTACCTCGACAATGTGTTCGGCTTTATGAAATGATGGCACAAGAAGAATATTTTTCAATTATAATTTCACGTTACCTATTCTCCTATGTTATGAATAACACGATGATAAATATTACTTGATTATGGTATATTTTACACAAGTATGATGTGGCTAACAAAATTAGCGTACGGATTTTCACAGATTTTACATCGTCATTACAAAAACATCATTGCACACTTAGATCGATTATCACATGTATACTACTAAAATCTTGCCTTGCGATAACTGAAGTTCCATTAGCAAGAGATGACTTAATTATTACAGGGAATACATATTCAATTACTGTGGAATTATCAAGTGCATTGACGGGAAAAAATAGATTTGATGAATCTACGTAAATGAAATACTTCAACCCCATCGGAAATCTTGGAAGGTTTTCATTAAACAATGAATCCAATATGATGATTGCATACAATAAGGTCTCATCCAATATCCAACAAGCTCCAAATGCACATTTTGAAGTCAACCGAGAGGTGAATCCAACAAGTTGGGCAGAAAATAGGCCCCATCCCAACTTGCTCGTTGCCGACATTAGCTATGTCGAGTTTTAAGCACGGTGCAATGCCTAGTGAGGCTTTTTGAAGAAAACCGATTGGTCATCGGGAGGAAGTTTATAAAGAAAAAAAGTTATCCTAGAGGAGAAAAATATTACCATTCTAGCTAATCCAGCTCAGCTAAGGTGTAATAACGGAGCATTGTTCCAAAAAAATTATTCTACCTCTAGCAACGTAACAGTCTTCAGGATGTTCTTATGTTTCCTGGCTGTGAAAGGTTGAAAAGGGTGTGAGGCAAGGTTTCAGTTTATTGCCTTCGTAAAGATCTTCAAATGATAATTACAAAAAAAAGCTTCCCCCCACTCCCATGGGTGGGGGGGGGGGGTAGGGGTGTCAAATGTGGTGTCGTTCGAAAGGTCTTCGAAAAATAATTGATACGTATTTTTTTTTACTGGCCAAATGGCTTGGGAAACCTTTCAACCAGAGATCTCGAGATTTTCCAAAAATCAAAAATGTAAAACTTCGGATACCCAAAAGTACCAAAAGTTCCAACTTTTGGGTTTTGTGCCCATGGAGCCTTTTGTTCAGAAAGACTTTCTCTATCCAACGAGCATAGTTTCGTTCAATTTGACCGAAAGCCATTTTCCATTAGGAAAGGGCGGGGTCCTTTGATGAAGCTAGATGTTATTCTGGTTTATTTATCTTTATACGTTTAAAGCACTACGTGTTGGGTTAAATCTATGTTTTACTTAATCGCACAGCAAATATAATTCTGACTACAAATGAAAAAAACTGGTCAAATCTACCACTGTATATATTTTAATAATAGAACATTTTTGAGGCCACTAAGTCATCCCCAGAGTCCTCCAGAGGTCGGACCTTATGCTCGGTGTCCTCAGAGTACAGTAAGAAGGGCCTTGTGAAACTCTCTGAACTATATGAGGACACGTAGGATTAGGTAGTGTCCTGGAAAACGTTATGTCATTAAAATATATACAGTGGAGGTTATTGACTAGTTTTTTCATCCTAAGTCAGTCCATTTTTAGGAGCTACAGTTAACCCCAAACTAAAACATTAATTTGGGTTAATCAATTAACATTAGGATTATGAAAAACTCAAAGGCCTTTTCCATCACAATTGGTTTATTGATATGGCAAATCCGCCTTTAGAAGCGAAGGTCCATCATATTGTACTATATTTTGCCTCGATATAACACTCGTGATGGAAAAAACCCTTTGCTTTTGACCTGTATAGTATTCATGTTCCTTCTAACTCCAGGAACCTAGAATATGGGTAAACAATTTCATTTGCCTATTACCCTTCCCTGATATTCTACCTAAAAAGGAGTTTTTTGGGCCTTTTTCTCCGTCCCCGCTCTCGACCATATTCAAATACTGTGCTCGAGGAATTTTACTAAATTTTTGAATATTTTCCAAAATAAAGACTTTGAGAGAATCTACTAAAGTCCACTTAAAGTTAAATTTGCCGGCTTGGGTGCGTAGTCAATTATTCGGCAAGCTTCATACATCACTGAATGGCATGTTAATTCAACCAAAAGAGTCAAACCTTCGGATAGACGACATAGCGTCGTATTTATCCGTAGCATAATGTCATGTTCATATCTTGTGTTTCTTAGCACTTATGTGTATATTTATTATCAATGAAGGTGTAAGATTAATCTTAGGTTGAGTAAGGTGTGGCGGTTTAAGTGAAGGAAATAATTTTTTAATGTGAGCAACTGAAAAACCTGTTGATTTTCTAGACAAAAAGAAATAGTTTCAAGACATTGACTTCCATAAATCTGCGGTCTTCATGTTAAATCGACCATGCTTCAAAACAAGCTCGGAACAACGGTGATTCGCAGGAGCATGAAAAAGGCAGAAAACAACATAATCATAGTGTTCTTGTCACTCAATTTAAACTTACAATAATATAATTTTTTTTTTCATCCTTTAACTGATTACATACACATTTAACTTGTCATAGTTAATAATCAAGCACAATCATTATGTTAATTGATTTCATTAAATTAGAAAACTTATTCATGTAAAAATTGTAAATTTAATTGATAAATGAAATGGGATGGGAATTTTAATGTAAAATTAATCAAATTATTTGACAGTTATTAATTTAATTATCTGATATTTAAAAATAAATTATTTATTTTTAAGTATTAATGCCATGTTCGGAAGAGAAAAACTAATTCCGGTTTTAGACATACGGATATATTATTTAACTGTTTTCTTATTTTTTTATTTTTTTTTTTTTTACATTATGCATTCCTTACTCAAGGCGTGAATACTCCATGCATAAGGTCGCGCGCTCGATTCCAACTAGGGGTGATGGGTTTCATTCGAAAAAAGAGAAGACATCAGGCCTATAATGGCTAGAAAAGGGTGGTAACCTGTAGAAAACCCGTCCCGAAAATCTGTGTTATGTGTAAATTCAAGAAAAATAATTTATTTTGTTAATCATGATTAATTATAGAATTCCTGAATGATGTTTAGTTTTATTAATTACGTACATCGTTAAAGGTGGATACATATTTGTGACTTGAATTTTTGTTAATTGAGAACTTATAATAATTGATAATAAACAGAACTTGTTTAATATACAGAACTAAAGAGAGACAAGCGTTATATTTAAAAGCCAGGTTTGTTTCATTGACGCGAAGCTCCATATAAATCGTGCACTACTAATGAAAAAGTATTATTAAAAAATAGTTATGTTAGAAGTGGGTGTTTACCTCAAGCAAACTGGAAACTATGGGGAGGGTGGGTAGTTTCTATTCTATTCCAACAAAATTAACTAAATATCATTCGAAATAGCCAAGTCGTTTCGCATCCCTAGATGCCTCTTCAGGAAACTTAAAAATAAGTAAAACCTAAAGAAACGTAGGCGAAACTTCCGCCACCTAGGCCACGTCATAACTAAGGATCAGCTGTTTAAATTATCAAAACCTAAAATTCGATTATCCTGAAGAAGATTATTCACTGAATTAAAAAATAATTTTTCCATTGTAGTAGGTAAAAAACGTTATTATTTGTCCAATAAATTATAATATGTATATTATTTAAATGATTTATGTCAGTTTTCTTCAACTTTTGCCTACTCAAGACAAATTTTTAAGATTTTGGGTCGTTAGTTATACTAATGTTTTTTTGTTGCTGTAGATTATGGAGTCAGTTTTGAACGAGGTTACCCATTTCTATGCTATGGTATAGCGAATGTGCTAAGTTTATTCAGCTTTTGCGTTTTTAACAATGATTTTACCGAGTAAGGTCTGAATTTTCAATTCTTTGAGTTATTTTGTGTTGGCTATATTAACCCGAAATATAATTGCTGTAAGTTTTAGAATGGCCTACCTTAGAGATTGGCATCGTTTCCATTATGTTGGCGTTGGCTGATGATGTGATGTTGAAGAGAGAGGAGAGATCACTGACACTGCTCTGACTTCCACCCCTAGCTATATATAGGGGCCACCCCCACCTTTCCGGGGGTGGCTCTCCGACTTACTCAATCCCAAGGACTTATCAAGGCCTTCTTCATTTAGCTTGCTTTTGGGAGAATTACGGATTTAACATTGTCTTGTATACAGACAAGAAGGAAATATTTATTTAAAAAAATAAATAAATGGGCTCACATGGGGCCCACACATTGGACTGAAAAGACAGGAGCTAAACTGGAGATAGGGACCTCCTACGACAACTACTTGGACCTTGTTCAAAGCTTAATACACAAAACAAACTCACTATATACAAAACTATAATCAGACCTATTTGGACTTAAGGACATGAATTATGGATGTTCAAACTTGCAACGAATTAAAGCATTCCAATCCAAAATCCTTCGTATATTAGTCAATCCTCCCTTTAATCCACCAAAACCCTACAAAACGACCTAAATATTCCCTTTGAAAAAGGGCTATCAAAATTCCCACTCCTAACGTTTCATTACAAATTGTCATCTCACCCAAATCATAGAGGACAAAACGTTTCCACTCGGACCATACTAAAGACCTTCGCAGGAGGCTTAAGAGACTTTGCCCGCGAGGAACACTACCCTAATAGCAGTTAAAACAGTGAAAATAAAAAAACAAAACAAATTTTAACATAGCTTAGGAAGTGTCAGTAATAATTGGCCAAATAATATTAATTACCATGTATTACTCATGCGAGCACATTTAATTATTTTACTAATCATATATTGACAGATTAAAAAAAAAAAAAAATTATTTCTAAAAAAAAAGGACACAGAGTGCTTATCATCCATTCGGAAACAGTGTTCATTAATGACTGATGATAGAAGAAATCTGAAACAAGGAATAGAGAATAGTAATGTAAGAAAAGGAATTTATAGGTATCGGCCAACCGACCACATGGAAGTCTTATGTTAGCATATTCCACCCTAAGCCATCTCGGATGCTACTCGGAAGTCCACTATATTTCTTTGCGCTTAACGCTGACATGTTCTTTTACATAGTTGAATTTATAGGTATCGGCCAACCGACCACATGGAAGTCTTATGTTAGCATATTCCACCCTAAGCCATCTCGGATGCTACTCGGAAGTCCACTATATTTCTTTGCGCTTAACGCTGACATGTTCTTTTACATAGTTGAATTTATAGGTATCGGCCAACCGACCACATGGAAGTCTTATGTTAGCATATTCCACCCTAAGCCATCTCGGATGCTACTCGGAAGTCCACTATATTTCTTTGCGCTTAACGCTGACATGTTCTTTTACATAGTTGAATTTATAGGTATCGGCCAACCGACCACATGGAAGTCTTATGTTAGCATATTCCACCCTAAGCCATCTCGGATGCTACTCGGAAGTCCACTATATTTCTTTGCGCTTAACGCTGACATGTTCTTTTACATAGTTGAATTTATAGGTATCGGCCAACCGACCACATGGAAGTCTTATGTTAGCATATTCCACCCTAAGCCATCTCGGATGCTACTCGGAAGTCCACTATATTTCTTTGCGCTTAACGCTGACATGTTCTTTTACATAGTTGAATTTATAGGTATCGGCCAACCGACCACATGGAAGTCTTATGTTAGCATATTCCACCCTAAGCCATCTCGGATGCTACTCGGAAGTCCACTATATTTCTTTGCGCTTAACGCTGACATGTTCTTTTACATAGTTGAATTTATTTGTTGGCACAATAAATAAATTGTGCCAACAAACTATACACGGGCACATAAAAAAAAACAAAGTAGAGGTCCAATTAGAGGGCTGAACAACGGGAATTTTAGGTCTAGGTTAAGTTCAGAAACAGTTTCTGTTCGCACGCTGACATAAGTCTTCCGAGCAACAAACTCTTGGTCATAGTTACAAACATCTGGAAGGTGTTTCAAAGGTCATGATGTAACTTTCAGCTTGTCTTACACAATCTTGGACTGTCTGATCCCGGACTCCTAACAAACTCCAGGTAAATTTGACTACCCGGCAAACGGTTTTGACAACTGTTTTGGCTCTGAATCCGTGTTAGATCCACGGCATCCAAAACGCTCTCCAAGGACATTGGCCAAGAATCCTATGAAACGAATACTTGCAAGCATATGATGAATTAACCGATAGATTGTTGTACCAAATTTCATCAAAATAGGACCATTATTCACTGAGGTAGAGCGCGAACACACAAATATTATAACAGATAAATGTATATAAATTATTTCAAATTATGTCAATTGTCTATCGAAGTAGAATAAATGGGATTTTTGGGGGGGTTGGCATAATAATTAGCTGTACAAGCGGAATCAGTTTTTAAGGATTCTCAGCTGTAAACGTTACGGGAGAACAACAGCTCGTAATCATGCTTTCGGAAATCATTGCAGTTTAGAACTATGACAGATCATTTGGAAAATTTAATAAAATAAAAATCAACCTCCCTTCCCGCAAAAAGACCGTTTTTGGTAATCACTATGCTAAATAAGCCCATTTAAAAGTTTTAACAAATATGCATACCAAAGAGGAATACATTTTGTGTTAAGCCAGTCGTTGCCTTGCTGAAGAAGGCAACGACTGACCTAACAAAAAAATGCGTGTGCTTAACATAAGCAGCTCTTTATTATAAGGTATGTTTAGCTCAAATTACGACTTCCTTAAACTTGGCCAACATCCCCTCACTTGTAATCCATTATTCCAGAATTGAGAACATTCTCTTAAACGTTATACCGTTTTGGGTAATTTTGTACCAGATGCACTAACTCTACATATATTGGTCTAAATTACATTTAGAGGGAATTTAACTTGAGTCAAATCTCGTTGCTTAAATGAGGCGATGTCGCCAAGCTTAGTTCTTCTCAAAATAACAATTTATACAATAAATAGCTGACAAAAAAAGTATTGATCAATTATTATGATTACACGCTTTTAAGAGATTTTTGAATGGTCTAAAGTCCCCCAATCATTTCAGACGAAATATGCAATGATTGTAAATTGGCAATTTGGTGCAATGTTATCTCAAGAGCATGGGTACCATTGTACCACCTTTTAATTGTGGTTTGACACTATTTAATGATACAATAAATGGTGAATCATTTAAACTTAACTTGGAAAATATAACATTAAAATTACCCTTGTATTATCAGTTTAATGAAAATGGGTGGTACAAAGTTAACCCAATTGTCTGTACCCTAACTGTAGTTATAGGAAAACACGTTAAAATGAAGCTGTTACCAAGAATCGAACTTTTCAATAATTCCTTCTGATGGTTCTACCAAACGTATAAGACCAATCTGATTCGTGCTTATAAATGAAGAATGTATTCAACTTACACAGCTCCTTACTATGCGATAACGTGTTAGCTAATTCTGTTGAATGTAGATTTACGGATAAATTCTTGGATTTGAGCTGTTATTTAAGATTTAGATTGTGCTGAAATTGCTTGTAAAATACAGCTTCCCTAAACATGACCTACTTTTCACCAATTGTAAACCATTATTTGAGATTGGAGCACATTCTCTTTAAAGCGTTCCGCTCATGAATTGGGCTGTCTTCCGAGTTCCTTTCGTTCCCCATTACTCCTCCTACTTCCGGAGTCTCATTAACAACCTAGGCTGACACTATCTCATCTTTTAACCAAAACATGTCTAGTACTAGAGAAGAAAGCGTGTTATTAAGTTTAAAGCGTTATGAGGTTTCTAGCACTCAATCAGAGCAACGCCCGGTTATTATCACGTAGAATGGGGCATTTGGAGTCGGTAAGGATTTGCGAAATGGCATACGTAATTGGAGGAGTGGACTAGTTCAGGATGGTGGTCAGGCGTGGCCACAATGGTCTCCGACTCGCACTATTTTTCTTTCAAGTTTTGTGGTTAATGGATTTTACAATTCGGTATTTATAAACAGTTTTATTACTTTTCTGCGCTCTGCTCATTCTAACTAAATTGGATAATAACATATTCTCGCAGAAAGCAAAAGACGTGACAATGAAACTCTTACTCGCAGCCTAAAACTCTGTAAATATGTTTCATACAATGTGTATCACAGAATTTAAATACTAAAAGAAAAAAACCATCTCCGATTCATGCAGTTCATAAATAGTTTTAATATTAAAAATTAGAATATTAGGTCGGGTCTCACCGTGTACTAGTGGCTAAAGGCTTGGATTCTCATGCGGGAGACGACGGGTTGATTCCCACCTGCAGGATTTTTCTCATTTTTGGGGCACGTTGCGAAAATTCCCTGCTGAACCATCGATGTCGGCGGTAATGGCCCAAATGTCGGTGCGCAGTAAAAGAAAAAAAAAAGAAGGATTTTGTTATTGTTGTTTTTTTTTAAAGCCCTCAATATATTCCCTAGAAATACTTCATTTATTAATTTAATGCCCCTTATATTTTTCCGGTTTCTGTAAGTAATTTTTAAATTTATTTCCAGCCTATATTTTTTTGTACTAGATGTTATTTTTATCTATTAATGCTTTACCAATAAGCTTTTCCAGAGAAAGCAAGAGCTGACGCTCTTATTGTTTCAAACCGATAGCAAATATATGAACACAAATCCTTATTAATTACGAGTTTTTCCCTGAAGAAATTCTGATGGATGGATCTTGCTGGTTTACGGACTTGACCAAAATATTTAGTCAGCAGAAGTTTAGTCTGGCTCGCATGTTTTCGTCGTCTGCAGTTAGTCAGTTTATGTTTTATTGTGATCATTTCGTTACACTGTTCACAAATAGGCCTGTTCTGTTTAGTAATATCGTCCCTACCATGTCAAACTATCGAATGTGAAAAATCTCGTTTTACAGATTCCGGACTTAGATCTTGGATTGTGGACGATTCGACGTGTCGCAAATTGTAGCAACTCTAACCTCTTTTTAAATATATTACTTCGTCCATAGATAGAATAAGTTAGTTAAATAGTTTCTCCGATTTGCATACTCGATAGTTTGACATGGTAGGGACGATATGGTGTCCGTGAGTAAACAGGATACGTCCAATACGGAGTCGAGTACGACTCCATCTCTCCTTATACCTCTCCTGCTAGATGGCCATTTTTGTCTGCTCTGTGTTAGTTTGTTTTTACATGTCTTAGTCCAAGAGTCTTGCTTCTGGGTGAGTATCAGTGTGGAGTTTTGTTTGATCATGTAAGTAACTTCGTCTTCACTAATGTCTGGAAGTGTAGCGACTGTTCTTGCATTTTTGTCCTTATTAAAACAGATAACTATGAATCTATTTATTACAAGGTTATTATTAAATATTACAAGAGGCTATTAAAATAATTGACGCAAATCTGACGAAGCAGGATGTGATTCGTGCTAAATATGCTACTAAAACTACCGCTGCAGGTGAAAGCGGTACTTGTAACAAATTGGTTTTATATGTATTTATTTATTTTTTATATATTTGAACGACCAGTTTTTAATTACCAATGTCATAAGCGATTTTTGTGCCTATAGGGAGAAAATAAACGCCAAAGCCTTCTCATCGGGACTCTTTTCACAATGTATCTTATTTCATCATTAAAATGACAATGTCTTGTTATTCTCATGGAAAAGTTGTAATTAAGTGTAGAAACATTTTTTTTAATTAAGTACCTTTTGTTGTTGTAGGAACTTACTTTCCCTAAGTGAGGAATAGTGGTTCCCATAATCTGCTAAGTTCGGAACTTCTTCTTTCAATGAAGCATTGTTCTTAGTGCACTGTCAAGACTGTGTTCATTTAGAAACTCATACAATTAAAAGTATGTCTTAATTTCTCAGAAGATTACTTATATTATTGCAGCTCTACTGTGTTTAAGGCTGCATCTTCATTGGACCCGTATTTCCCCGATCCGATCCGATCCGGTATCGGTTGATCGATTCCGGACGACGTGAGTGCGTTCATTGATCCCGAACCGATTCGATCCAATCTATACACTACTCGTCAGAAATCAAGTTCGTAGTGAAGTGAAAATGAGTGATTAATTTAAGAATTACCAAATAATAAGCATAGAAACCTTCGATTACCTCTCTGGAAGTATAGAAAAGGAGGAGTCGAGGGCCCAATCAATTTTCCGGAAGTATATGAGTCCCGAAAAAAAATCATGTAACAGTTAATTTCTATCTTCATTTAAATTTTAACGTCCATTTATTATTAGCTAGGAACTTTAGGACGGATTATCTATAAGTTACCATCCTTTTCTACGCAGGATAGGGTGAGTTTTTTTTTTTGTCGAAAAAGCCATCACTTCTAGTGGGAATCGAACCTACGACCTTAGGTGCTGAGTACATACACCCTAGCGCTCACGGCCACCGGGCCTCCTAGTTAAATGTTTAACTATTACACTATGATATGAAAAGGATTAGAATTCTTATTTTAAAAATAATTTATAAGAATGGCAGTTAGAAGGTTAAAAAGTCCGTCACGCAGGAGCTGCATAACTAAGCACTTTCCTCAGAATTTGGGTAGTGTGTTACACTGCTTTCCAGAACAATTTGCTTAAAATATCCTACATAAATAAAATAAAAACATGAATAGTTCTCTTTTAATTTTGTAATGAGTAACTGATCAATTATTAATTTGCTTCCAGAGTTATGTTCACACATGGTACCTACTACACTACGTAATAAATACAAAAAACCTCATATTATCGTATTTTGATCTAACGCAGGAACAGGATACAGTCACTCTAGTGGTAGAAAGCGCTCCTTGCGGCGGCTTTGTGAACCTACGTCTGGCGGGCTTTTCTATTGAAATATATTACAAATTAAACCCCCGCTTTCCGATTGACCGATTCAGCTCATTTTTACAACACATCTTTCTCATGTGTTACCCACGACGTATACCGCGTTTCGTTACAATACAGCAGAAATTACGACCGGTATGAGTATATTAGGAATTTGGGTCCGGAGTAAACCCCCCCTCCTAATGAATCGATTTAGTTCATTTTTACAACACATATTTACCTGTGGATTAGCACTACGAATGCCGAGTTTCGTCGAAATATACCAAAAATCACGGCTGGTAGTGGCGAAATGGTATTGTGGGTCCGGAGTAAACCCCCCCTTCTAATGAACCGATTTAGTTCATTTTTATATCTCACTTTTCTCTCTATATTACCACTACGAATACCAAGTTTCGTTGAAATATAACAAATATTACGGCTGACATAGTCAAATTAGTGTTTTGGGTCCGGGGTAAACCCCCCCTTCCGGTGGACCGATTTTGGTGGTTAACGAACTCGTTCAATCGTTTGCTAATTGAATGCTACATGCCAAGTTTCGTGACGAAAAAACAAAAACTCTGACCGCTATCGTGTTAACAGACACATATATATATATATATATATATATATATATATATATATATATATATATATATATATGCATATATATATATATATATATATATATATATATATATATACATATCGATATATATAAATTTTAACGGGGGTCATTTTCGGTGTCTACTAGGTAGGATCGATAAAGATTTGAAGAAATTTTTCAAAAATTCCGTCATGAGTCCAACCTCAATAGCTACTTTCCTTCGGAGGAAAGTGCTAAAACATGGGGAGGTTATACACATCTTTCCACGTAATTTAATAAAAATTGGAAACAAAAAACAAAACTCTGACTAGACAAAGTTGTTCTAAACTTCTTTAGCTTTCCTTTTAAAAAAAATGTATTGAAATCGGTTAAGATTTAGAGGCTGTAGACATTTTTGAAACGCAATTTGTCGATAGCCCCACTTTGCGTCGGTCGTCCGATATCGGTCTAAAAATAAACAAGCTTGAACGGGCCAGAATCGGTAGTCATCAGATTGGATCGGATCGGATCGGGTCATTTCATTGATTCTTGTGTTTGGTTTTCTTCCGACCTTCGGTGGGTATCGGATCGGATCGGGACCCTAAGGGAGCTTTGGTATTGGATTTTTATATGATTGGATGAAAAGAAATAGAAGAAACAATAAAGATGAAATATGCATCGCTCTCTTCTTACACAGGAGACCACGTAAGGGCGTGGAGCGAAGAGAGAGCAAAGAGCATTGTGAAAACCGTTGCTGAGTTGAAATCAGTATGCTCTCTGCTTGGTCCATTCTATTTACTTCCCTTCGGCCGATTTGAAAACGGAAAACACTTTTGTAAAGCCCAAACAATACTGAAGGCTACTCTTTTTATCTGGAGTAGCAAAAGTGAATCCACTCTATTTACGAGCCATTTGAATCTAAAGGGAAAAGTAATGGAGGAGTATCCTTCCGAAGGTACACTCGTAAGCAGGTAGGATCGCTAGTGTCCTTCCGTAATGACACCCGCAGCGAAAGTGTTAACCCAACGTTAACTATGCTTACACATGTACTTTAACACTTAACATGAACATGTACTTTTTTTTTTATTTATGAGCTTCTGCTCCCAAGGCGATTCGCTTAATACAATTATTATTGTTATGTATTATTTTTTTTTTTTTTTTTTTTTACGGCGCATCGACAAATCTTGGCTATTAGCACCGAAGTATTATTATTATTACATAAAATGTCAATTATACAACGGTATGATTAATAGAACTCTGAATATGATATTTCTCTACATATGTATAGCTCCTAGTTTGTTTTAGATGTGCTTGCTGGTGGCAGTGCAACCAAACCCTCACAGACCGCACCGGGGGGGGGGCTCCCTTCAAACCTAGCCAAGCCCGCCGACCCACGCGCCCCGCCTCCGCCCCAAACGCCACCAACAAAAAATAATTTTGACGAAATTCCAGGTCTTTAATGTATTAATAATTTCAAGTTAATAAATTAATAATAGAATACACTTCTTTTAAGCCTACCTAATACATGGAGTCTTCATGGCTTTTTGAGTTTTAGTAGTGGAGTGAGCACTAAGCAAAGTAATTATATTAATTTAGAGTAATATCAAATGTATTTTTTCTCCACAGGGGATCATTTCCTCCCCTTTGTTTTATTAAAACAAACTTTATTGGTTAATATTTAAATTATAATGAGATGGAGATAGCTAGCCGTTGAGGTGATGAGCAGGCAAGGCAATGGTTGGGATTCTCTGTTAGATTTCATCCGGCCCACTAGAACCTTTTAAAAACCCAATTAAATAATAATAATAATAAAAAAAAGATATTACACTACTTACTCACACTCACTCTAAAATGAAGAAGAGCCTGCAAGCCGAGTGTCTCATTGATTTCGTGTCCCTATTTAACTTTCGTAGTTTATAGTATTAAGTTATAATGTTGTGCCTATTATTTCATTTTGTTATTTTAATGAATTGTATTACAATAGCATTGTCTTATTGTTTCATGTCTGACATATCGCTAAAAATTATGAGCACTACTTTAAAATCAGATGTAATTTTATTTTGAACCGCGGTCCATGAACGTATTTCCACTCGTTTGGCCCACAACATGTCAAAGTGTGGCCATAACTGGCATAAGTAAATGGACACTGTAAGAAAGCTGACAAATATTGGACAGTCTCCAGTATTTATTACAGTGAAAGTGTACTGATGACAGGCGTGACAAAAGACCGAATTATCCTGGCGATAACTGACTGAGGAATAATGACAAATTAGCACACGTGACATTTGAACGACCCGCCCTGCTCATAAGTACTTGGAGAGAGAAGATATGAAAGTTGAGAACCTTTTCACCAAGAGGGAAACCCACCTATGTGGAAGGACTCAAAGATATTGATGTACATAATTTGAAAGTGAAGTGGGATTCTTCAGTTCTGATAACACTTTGGCTTACATAATATTTTCAAGATTCTGATGTAATTACGCAGCAAACTACAGCTCGTTGAGAGGGCTGGAATAGTTCAATTGCGCATGCACGAACGTGTGTAAGGGGGGGGGGATTTCCCTTCTGTTCGGCCACTTGCAAACCTTTAGAAAACTTTATATCAAACACTATAACAATTGATAATGTATCTTTTAGTAGCAGGGGACCCATTGAGAATACACGCAATAAAGATAGTGTTAAATCTTTATCATTACTGACCCAAAGCTAAGGCTGAAAACAATTTAAACTATAAACTGTTCAAATAGATGGTGTAGTTCGAGGGAAAAGTGCGTGGCATATATATACATATATATATATATATATATATATATATATATATATATATATATATATAAATCACATGTCTATCTGTTTTTCTGTTTGTCTGTTTGTTCCTTATACAAATCTACACCGTTTGATCGATTTTGATCAAACTTGGCACACAAGTAGGTCTTGATACGAGAAATCTCCTAGGCTAGGTCAAAATAGTCAAATTTCAAAATTTGGTCAAAAGTTTTGTTCAAGAAAAATTGGCTACACTGAACCATTCAGATTCTGAGGGCCATTTTGAATAATGTCTCAAATTTATTTGTTGATGTTCCTGATAATTAGAATAGCTCTAACTCATTGATGACTTTACATCATTATATAATCATGTAATGCAGTTTATTTCAAAAGTCACTGGCCTTTCTTTGATAAGAGCTGTCTATTCGCAGGCACTGGTGCTGGCCTCTGTCGTTTTTTCCAGAACTGCTGTCGCGCTGGCCTCTGTTGGCTGTCTCACGAACTACTTCTAGACAGATATAAACAAATTCACAGCGTTTGACCGATTTTGACGTAACTTGGTATACAGGTAGATTTTGATACGGGGAGAGTCAATGGCAGAATATAGGTGTAGCATTGCACGCCGGGTAACAGCTAGTATATATATATATATATATATATATATATATATATATATATATATATATATGTATATATATATATATATATATATATACATATATATACTAATTCTTCTTAATGATGACACAATATATATTTTTCACTTGCTCTTGTTTCTTTTTATGGCAGGGGGTCGATAAAGCAGTACACCTTTCGTTTTTATTCAACTAATTTATTTGCTCTATTTTGCCCGACATGTTTCGTGCCTTTGTTCGCACCTCTTCAGGGACTTTCCTATTCAAAATTTTTTTTTTTTGTAAATCCCAAATTCAAATTTTGTACAATAATAAACATTTATCGTTTCTCTAAATTATTTTTTTTTAAACAAATAATATTTTATTCAAAATTCGTATCCTACCTTATATATATATATATATATATATATATATATATATATATATATATATATATATATACAACGTTCTCTATGAGTTGTGAACCATAATATTTTCTAGTCGGCACATAAGTGGGTTTTTTTTTCTGTATGCAGGGAGGGAGGAAACGTGCTAACAAAAAACATACAGTGCTTCGAGCCACAATCGTCCATTGAATGTTCTCGATCAGGAAGTGACAGCATTGATTGAACAGCTGGAAGCTATCATTAGAGTATTGATACCCCATCCTGGAATGAGTAGTACATCTAATGGACAATAGATAGCTGTTAATACGCTCTGCCGTTTTAGCACTACAAACAATCAACAGATACTATTACGTAGTGGAGTTGTATAAACTGATTTGCCACCTTTTCTCAGCACAAACACAAACTCCGAATCACTTCCCTCACGATTCACAGTTACCTGTTAGGCGGTCGACATTCAAGCAAAATTGGCTACAAGAAAACAGAATATTGACATAGCAAATGTGACTATGCAAGACATAAAAAAAGAACTAGTTGATACTTTACAAGAAACATGGCAAAAATACTGGACAAACATATAGAACAAGAAACTGAGAGAAATCAAGAAAACTATCTACGAATGGAGCTCAAGTAGTCAAAGAAATAGACGAGAAGAGGTTATACTATGTAGGTTACGCATAGGACACACTTTACTAACTCACTCTTATTTAATGACAAATAAAGAACAACCCAGTTGCAGACAGTGTAACGTTCCAATGACAATACAACACTTACTAACGGAATCCAGAATACGAGAACAACTAAAATTACCTTACAACTTACAGGAACTACTGACAGAGGGTAGCCCCTTCATTAACGATATATTAACATTTTTAAAACAACACAACTTACACACAAAATTTTGATTCCAGGAAAAAATGTAGTCGGGCGGAACCCTTTAGACATATTTATTTCGATGGTATAATAATAATGTGAGTTCAAATAAAAAAATATTTTTTTTTATTTTTTTAACACGTAATGGCCATTAAAGGAAGGCCTAAAAAATGTAGTGTCTTCTATGACCCATTAATTAACCCTTTCTTTGCTGACGAATGAAGCGACTCGCAGTGCCCAGTACGCTCGATGCTTTTCCGCTCGCCTATCTCTCCTCATCTCGACTTCACTACCGTTCCACTCTTTCTTCTCTCTCAGAAAACGAGGTGCATCATCACTCATATCGAAGGAGGCTATCTATACCAACCGTACTATACAAGATCCAAATTGTGACTGGAAAATATAAACAGCAACAATATGGCTGGAGGGACAAATCTGAGTACGACCCTGCAAATAGGCGGCGAGGTGCGCCAGCTTCAACATTTACGCATAACAACGCCGATTGTAGGACTTTACATTTTTTTTATAGATACTAATAGACTTGCACAATGAAAACTTTCAATTATTATTCGAAGAAGATTTGATGAAATGGAAAAGTTTGTGTAAAACCGGATGAAGCTCTATACGTAAATAATAAAATCACTAGCAATTATAGGATAATTGAGATATAAAGTCTCTGTTACTTTAACCTTTAGAGAACAATTATTAGTCATTACAGATCCTAGAAATGCTCAGAAAATTATATTGAATGAATCATTTCATTATGGCTTCTTTAGATGCCTCAGAGGTAAGATATTATAATATCTTACATAGTATGGTTATTGTATAAACATATTAGTTAATTAAAAATTATAATATTCCGTAGATTTAATGAACCTACGAACCATCCTTAATATCGCTAGGTCTCACTGATTTTATGCGAGTTAATAGAACTAGGCCGGAGAAGCGACATACGGAGCTAATACCGTCCACGAGTTAACTCGTGTGGAGCGTGAGGGGCACCGACATTGGAACACGAGTTAACTCGTGTGGAGCGTCTGGGGCACTGCTTTTCGTACACGAGTTAACTCGTTCAGAGCAACGAAAGGGTTAATGTTAGTAGTTTTAGTCATACGTAGGTAAATATAATAACTATAGTGTAAATATCAATACTGTAAATAATGTTTAGCTCTTAATTCTGTACACAAATCTACCAAATTTTGTTTTTATGTTCCCTTAACACTTTTGTAGTATTTAGTTCCATAAGTTTGTATTTTTGTATAAAACTTTCTTTTTTTTTTTTGTATTTTAAAAAGAGCAAGTCACCTTCGTTGCGAAGATCTTAAAATCAATGTTTCGAATTATTATTTGAAGATCATGTACATCGTTTTAAAATATAGCTGAGGTTCAACTTTATTGGTTAATTTTTTTTTTTTTTTTTTTTTTTTTTTTTTTTTTTTTTTTTACGGCGCGTCTTTATTGGTTAATATTTAAATTATAATTTCAATTTTCCAACATCAATTACCTGTGGTTTGTTCATCAGATAACGTTAGTGCCGAAATCTATTTTCTCGAATTAAACCTCTCGGAGGGAGTGTATTAAGGAACCGTGACATGTTACAATGAGAAACCATATTCGTTCCATAAGGTCCAGCGTATAGGAGGGGCCGGTCTTACGCAGGATGACTTAGACGGCGTGTCCGATCTCCTCGCATATACGGAAACCTACGAACAATACCCACCGATCCGTTAGACAGACCCGATGAAAGAAGCTGAGATTCGGGATAGTTCCCTGTTTTCATGATCCCAGGGGATAGGCAGCACTCCTTATAATCAAAATACATACCTTCTGGTTAGTTTAAATTCATTCTTGCTGAATATCATAATTAAGCAGTTTAATTATACACTAGCTGACAATAATATACATACATTCAACAAAATTACTATATATATATATATATATATATATATATATATATATATGTATATATATATATATATATATATATATATATATATATATATATATATATATCACGTGTCTGTCTGTTTCTTCGTTTGTCTCTTTGTTTGTTTGTTCCTTATCCAAATCCACACCGTTTGACCGATTTTGACCAAACGTGGCACACAGGTAGGTCCTGACACGGGGAGAGTAATAGGATAGGTTGTTGACCTATCACTCACAGTTCGGAGATCACGAGTTCGAAACAATGAACCCAAATAGTTACAGATTTGCGTTATTAGATTTTAATATTAATTATTTCGTTTCTAATTTATTTTTGCTTTTAGATGCAGAAAGTAGGTGTAGCATAGCACAAGTATTCAATAAAAAATAATGACTTATAAAATAATGACTTATGAATGAAAAACGAAAAATACAAAGTAATCAAAAGATGCTTGCTATATAAAATAGCAGATGATGATCTGAATAGGTACTTGGTGGATAGGTCATTAGAGGTTCTCTAATTTCCATATCCTATCAATATATATAAAAATCACGAGTCTGTCTGTTTGTTCCTCATACAAATACACACCGTTTGACCGATTTTCACCAACATTGGCACACGGGTAGGTCTTAATACGGGGGTGTCATAGGCTAGGTCAAAAACAGCAACCAGCTGTCATTCTATATGTTTGTTCCTTATAATAATACATACCGTTTGGCCGATTTTGACCAAACGTGGCACACGTGTAGGCCTTGATCCGGGGAGTTTCATAGGCTAGGTTAAAATCGTCGTCAAGGACTCACAGTTCGGAGGTCACGGAATCGAAACTGTGAACCCGAATAGTTACAGATTTGTGTCATTAAATTTTAATATTATTTATTTAATTTTTAATTTATTTTGTTTTTTTTTAGGTGCAGAAAGTAGGCGTAGAACACTGGTTAACAGCTAGTAGGTTATACAAATTAGCTGAAAACTTAGGAGCGGCATCATTTTCCTGACGAAACTAGGCCAGAACATATCTTTGTTTAGGTAAACGCGCTAAAATGTCGCAGTTTCTGCGATTCGGGGGTTTTTTATTATTATTCTTGCACCAGAAAACCTAATTTAGTTTTTATTTATTCAATACGATGATACTCAATATTTATACAATGTTTCAAGTATTATTTAGAGTGATCCACTCACAAGAATTTGGAGGTCAAGGTGTACCTAACCATTTTAATTATTGAGAGGATTAAGATAAAAATACTAATTCGTCGAAATTTGGTCTATTTTTAATGAAGGACATTTCTAATGTCTTTAATGTATTTTTTTAATGGATAATTTGGTTTCCAAGGGAAGCTACATAATTACCCTATAATTAAATAATTATTTACTGTTTAGAGCTGACGTTAACGTCTATAACTGAATCTTAGTGGTTTACATATGTACAAAAATGCAAAAACGTCGGACTTACAGGAACTGCGTCATCTTTGAGTGCTGTCAAATAATGCTTATGTCTGGTGCGATTTGGAAAGCTAACAGTAGGAACTATTAATACTGGGCCTTTAATGGAACGATACCAACATTTCCGAAAAGCAACGAACACCTTATTCTACGAGGCGATCTTATCAGAAGAATTTACGCCTGACAAATCTTTTAAATGTCTGAATTATGTAACTAGGCTTGAAAACATATTGATTGCGAGCTTGAATGAGGCCATCTTGGAGATCCACCTCAGCGGGTTTGCATTTCCCCTAGAGAAGAACTGTGCCAACCATAATTACTATCTGGAAGAAGTAAGGTTAGACCATCCGTGAAATCTGTTTTGAAGTAATTACCGAGTTATGAAAGTAGACTTTTCTGCAATTCCTCAATAATCTTCCTTCATTTCAAATTGTATCGTAAGAATTTTAACATGGGTTTGGACTGAACAATTCCCGGTAATTATAAGTTTGAAACGATCCTTGAAACAGTTTATAAACATAAGGACTTGAAATTTACCTAGTCACTGTATTAAGCGCAGTTTGGTAATTGCCGTCAGGGACTTAATTTTCAAATCTTCATCATCATCATCATATTGAGTCCTCTTTGAACCACTTTATTGAGTGTGATGAGTAAGTCTAAAGTTCTTTTGGCCCAATCAAGAAACCCAGAGCACCAGCCTGCGCCGCACACCGGCCAAGACCTGTTGTAGGAACCCGGTGATGCCACAGATATACTCAAATCTGTATTTTGTTAATTAAACCTCTCTCTCTAATAAAATTCATTAACTTGATCAGAGACTCTGCATTATTGCCAAGAATTTTGTCTATGGTTTTGTTAATGTTGTTGCCATAAAATGGACATTCCGTCAAGATATGTTTGACAGTGACAGTGTCACAGACGGGGGGATTGTCTTATATGGTAGGAGTGGATGAGACGAGTGTGCCCTATACGAAGTCTTGCCAAAACCACTTCTGTCCTCCTATTCTCACCTGGTGGTAGAATGCTCGCCTGCCATGTATTTTCATGTCCAAAGGTTGATTCGGATTTCAGGTGAACGAGGTTTTTGTCTTATTAGTGTTTACTTGCGGCCCCATCGGATTGCCCACTGTTGATTAGCCTCTGAAGACCCTCGGGATTATCAGCAATTATGACTGTGTCATCTGCATACTTCAAGTTGTTTACTCGCCTTCCTTTGACTCTTATACCATCTTCCGCTCCTTCAAGTGCATGCTGGAAAATTAGCCTGTCATATATTCGATTAAAATATTAACTGTTTCTATTCCAACCTTTCCAAATGACACTAGTAGAAAGAAAATTTTGGAAACACGCTAAGATGACGCAGTTCTTGTAGTGTTAAATGAACGTCAAAGGGCAATGGAATCTTGGAAGCTTGTCCTGATATGCCGTCAAATTAAATGCAATTAAAGACTTAAATTATATTAAAACAATCTTAAATTAAACAAGCTGACTAAACGTGCATTGCGAGGCGAGTAACCTTGCATCCTGTTTATCACGGGGTTGTGTCAGACACCTTCACGCTTGCACTCCGAGGCCTCCTCAGACCTCGTCCTGTGACTTGGCTACTGACATGGAAACTGATTTCTCTTTTATCTTTTTTTTCTGTTGGGATTAAAGCATCGAGACCTTAACATTGGCGGCGGCCTTCAGTAAGCATCAATTTAAATTGATTCGAGTCTACCAAGATAATTTTGGAAATAATAAAGCAGACGAAGAAGCTCCCCCTTGTAGACAATAATACTCTTAACAATACTTTGAAACACATACTACTCAGACAAGAATCAAATAGAAACATACATAGAAAGAAACCAACGTTGGACGCTGATAACAAAAGGACGGCGTATATATGATTAAAAAACATACTATAGAGGATCACAAAAACTACCAAGAATAAATTATAAACTAACACAAATACTGACAGATCACTGGTCAACAAAAAGTTATTTACACAGATTTAAAATTAAGGATGAAAGTGCAAGTAAATTTGTGACTCTTGTACTGAACAGTCTTACGACCAGAGATGGGCATAATTTTATTTAGAAATAAAAATACGAATTTATTCGTACTTCATATATTTGTAAATACGAATATAAATAAATTCGTATTCATAAGTGTGAATACGAATTTATTTTTATTCACATATATTAAATATAAAAATACAAATAAAATTTTATTCGCAAATTTTCCTGCGAATACAAATAAATTCACAGAAAAAATTGTAAATAATCACAAAAAATGTGAATATTTACAAAAAATCAAGTGATTACAAAAAAAAAATCACATTAAAATATACGAATACAAATTTATTCACATTATAATTTGTGAATAAAAATTTATGCACAATAAAATTCGTAAATAAATTATGAATTTATTCGTATTAAGATGATATCACGAAAGTTATTGAAGGTGATTTTTTTTTTTTTTTTAAGGCGTTTAACGTCTAGGTTATTAGCGCCTAGATTTTTAGCGCGGTTCCTCCCTCCCCCATAGGGAGGAACCCCGCTTATAAGGTTGATACAATGAAACAATCCGGAAGTGCCGACTAGAAAATTTTGCGTTTCAGAACCCCTAGAAACCGAAAATAACGGTGGTCCAAATTTGTATATATATATATATGTATATATTTATTTATATATATATATATATATATATATATATATATATATATATATATATATATATATATTTGTCTGTTCGCTCTCTAAATAGAAGACGAATGGTCCGATTTTGATGAAATTTGGTACAAAAATCTGTCGTCCAATTTGAAAGGTCAAGTTCGTTAACCAGCAAAATCCGCCCACTGGAAGATGGCGTTTGGGGCGAAATTCGCGCAGAAAAAATCGTAACGCTTACATTTTTGAGTTCATAAGCTTGTAAGTACTCGTTTTATAGGCTTCTTGGGCTAGAAAAACGAATGAAACTATTTTCAAGGCGATAGCTTTAACCGTTGTCGAGAAAATTGTAAAAATAGTTTTTGAATACCGTTTTTGGTTTGGGTACTTAGAATAACGGGATTCAGTTGAAACATTATCTGCATGTTCTACTTTCATTAAAACTAATATGTTGAAAGTTATGTTACGTTTGGAGTTAAGGAAGGGTTAGAATAAAATATTTTATGAACAGATATGAAAAGTTTTGGAAACTTCGTATACTTTCATTAATATCTCGAACACGGTTGGGAAATCGTGGTAAGTGGATTGAAACTATTTGAAAGCTTACTAAATTCTCTACAAAAATGATTCTAAAACTATTTTGATTAGGTTATGTCAATCGGAGAAATAAATGCTTAAAACTTCAAATACGTCTGTTTTGTTCTTATGAACGGGTTTTTGTCGTTCTTTTTGTAATTTTTGTCTCTTTCCCTTGGTTTTTTATTGCTTTTTATTTTTTTAATTTCTGATGTTGTATTTGTAAGGAAAATGTATGTGTGTGTAAAACAGGATAGGTAAAATGAGACCAATTTTCTGTTGTCAGAAATAATGAAAAGTTTTGGTAACTTTGTATACTTTCCTTAATATCTCGAAAAAGGTTGAGAATTTGGGAAACGGAAGAATACCATTAGAAAGCTTACTAAATGCTCTACAAAAAAGGTTCTAATGAAAGTTTTGATTAGGCGATGTCAATCGGAGAAATAAGTGCTTAAAACTTTAAAGTAATTGATTTCGCTTATCCGAACTGTTTTTTTTTGTCTTTGATTTTGATACTTAAAATTATGGGATTCAGTTGAAACATTTTCTGCATGTTTGAATTTCATCAACACTAATATGTTAAAATTTTGGTTGCGTTTGGAGCTAAGGAAGGATTAGAATAAAATATTTTATTAACAGACATGAAATGTTTTGGGAACTTCGTATACATTCCCTAATATCACGAAGACGGTTAGGAATATTGGTAAACAGAGGGTTACCATGCGAAAGCTTACTAAATGTTCTACAAAAAAGATTCTGAAACAATTTTTGATTAGGCTATGTCAATCGGAGAAATAAGTGCTTAAACTTTGAAGTAATTGATTTCGTTAATTCGAACGGTTCTTTTTGTTTGTTTTTATTCCTTGTTACTTTTTAATTGCTTAAAGGTGGATACTGTATTACACAATAAAACATATTAATTGAAATAAGAAAAACAATTCATTGTTAAAAATATATCAGGCTGTACCTGGCTGTATGAAATGTCAGTTTTGGATTTGTCGATTTCCTTCAAATGTCTTGAAACTGTCGAGGCTCCTACTCCGAGTTCTTTGGCATATTCCCTAGTGTTTTTAATTGCTTATAGTAGTCTAATGTATTTGTCAATAAAACAGGATACGTATAATTAGAATCAATATTTTGTTTGTTAGAATTCGAAGATGCCGTATGAATATCTAGATTACAGTACTGGTGTTGATTTCATTCTTTAGAATTATTCTTGGTATTCCCTATTTTCATCTGTTACCCATAGTTTTTTATTGTTAGTAGGTTTTTCTTATTGATTATAGAATATAAATCTATTTGGCTATAAAACAGGATATGTAAAATTAGTGACCATATTTCGGAGATTTCTGAGCGAAATACTTTTAAGATTTTCTACCACCACGAACGGCTTTTTTCCTCTATTTTTATCCACTAGATAGGCTTTATTTTGCATATTATTCTATATAAGTTTTATTCAGCAGGGGATTCTGATGAAATGTTGTGTTTTTGCTGTGGATTTTAAATACGATGTATCTAAGATTGGATAACATTAGCGAGTCTACATAGTTAAGAACCGACGACGGAGGATTACTTCTTGCTATGATTTAGTCTACATATGTATATTAAGTCCTAAATCCAAAAAATAAACTTCACAACGGTCAGATACTATGAGCGAATATGGCAGTTCAATGCCCGTACAAGGGGGCCGCAGGAAATTTACCTGCTAAGAGTTAATCCTCAAGAGCTGTAAATATACCCCAGGTATCTGCCGAGACAAATACAAAGCCTAGGCGGAGAGCACCCCAAAAACTCAGATCCAAACATAAGGTTATATACTAAATATTCATAAAGACTACTTAGTTGTAAACCGATTCATCAATTAGCAATCAATAGTTTTCAACAAAGGTTATATACTAAATATTGATAAAAAGTATTTAATTAGAAAAAAAAAACAATATTCCACAAGACTTGTTTTTGGTCCATTTGTGTCTACTCCATAGACTTAATTAGGTATATTATTCTATTGTAGTTGGGCAACTAAACTTTGTTTTATTTTGTTAAATAAAGTTTTTTTTTCTTGACTTGTTATTCGTCAAGACTTTTATTTATCCTTGTGTATTTACTAGATAGGTTTTATTCGGCATATTATTCTATATAGGCTATATTAGGCAGGGCATTCTACTCAATCTTGTGTACTTCTTCTTGATCCTTCTGTACATGGGCGTATATAAAAACAATTTCGGGGGGGGGGGCTGAGACCATTTCCAGGGTATGGAATACTAAATATTTAGAGCTTGGAATAGTTTTAGGCAACTAAAACGCTATTACACGTAAAATAAAATATGTTTTATGAACTAAATGATCATATTTAATTTATTTTTAAGGGTTTTACGAGAAGTTTTTATCATCAATTCAAAATTTTGCGAGGGGCTGCAGCCCCCCCCCCCCCCCTCATATACGCCCATGCTTCTGTATCCTCTAGAAAGGCTTTATTAGGCATATTTTGTATTGATTTATAGAGCTTTGCTTTAGAATGAGAGCCAGATTCTGTAATTTCCGCTTCTGTGTATAAGTTAGCTACTGTCGGTGTCCCTGACGGCTTAATATCACTTTTATTCGAGATGTTCGAGAGGATTTTGACAATTTTCACGAGATATATAAAAAAAAAAAAAGTTTATTTATTTTCTAAGCTTATCAAATGGCACTAGGGACATGAACGGAACCGCGCTAAGATGCTGCAGTTCCTGCGAGTCGGACTTTTTTACCCCGAGTCCGCCGTGGAACCACCAGCCATGCTGCAGGGACATAGTTTGTCATCTGTACCTCCATAAAAAAAAAAAAAAAAAAAAAAAAAAAATCACCTTCAATAACTTTCGTAATATCATCTTAATACGAATAAATTCATAATTTATTTGCGAATTTTATTGAGAATAAATTTTTATTCACAAATTATAATGTGAATAAATTATTGAAGGTGAATAAATTATAAACGAAAATTATTGAAGGTTATTTTTTTTTTTTTTTTGTTTTTTTTTATGGAGGTACAGATGAAAAACTATGTCCCTGCAGCATGGCTGGTGGTTGCACGGCGGACTCGGGGTAAAAAAAAATCTAGGCGCTAATAACCTAGACGTTAAACGCCTTAAAAAAAAAAAAAAATCACCTTCAATAACTTTCGTGATATCATCTTAATAAGAATAAATTCATAATTTATTTACGAATTTTATTCTGCATAAATTTTTATTCACAAATTATAATGTGAATAAATTTGTATTCGTATATTTTAATGTGATTTTTTTTGTAATCACTTGATTTTTTGTCAATATTCACATTTTTTGTGATTATTTACAATTTTTTCTGTGAATTTAAATGTATTCGCAGGAAAATTTGCGAATAAAATTTTATTTGTATTTTAGCGCGGTTCCTCCTTCCCCCATAGGGAGGAACCCCTCTTATAAGGTTGATACAATGAAACAATCCGGAAGTGCCGACAAGAAAATTTCGCGTTTCAGAACCCCTAGAGACCGAAAATAACGGTGGTTCAAATTTGTATATATATATATATGTATATATTTATTTATATATATATATATATATATATATATATATATATATATATATATATATTTGTCTGTTCGCTCATTTCTGGCTTCCCTGATGGTCCGATTTTGATGAAATTTGGTACAAAAATCCGTCGTCCAATTTGAAAGGTCAAGTTCGTTAACCAGCAAAATCCGCCCACTGGAAGATGGCGTTTGGGGCGAAATTCGCGCAGAAAAAATCGTAACGCTTACGCTTTTGAGTTCATAAGCTTGTAAGTACTCTTTCTATAGGCTTCTTGGGCTAGGAAAACGAATGAAAGCATTTTCAAGGCGATAGCTTTAACCGTTTTCGAGAAAATTGGAAAAATAGTTTTTGAATACCGTTTTTGGTTTGGGTACTTAGAATCACGGGATTCAGTTGAAACATTATCTGCATTTTCTACTTTCATTAAAACTAATATGTTGAAAGTTATGTTACGTTTGGAGTTAAGGAAGGGTTAGAATAAAATATTTTATGAACAGACATGAAAAGTTTTGGGAACTTCGTATATTTTCCTTAATATCTCGAAAAAGGTTGAGAATCTTGGTAAACGAACGAATACCATTAGAAAGCTTACTAAATGCTCTACAAAAAAGGTTCTAATGAAAATTTTGATTAGGCGATGTCAATCGGAGAAATAAGTGCTTAAAACATTAAAGTAATTGATTTTGCTTATTCGAACTGTTCTTTTTGTCTGTTTTTATTCCTTGTTATTTTTTAATTGCTTATAGTTGGATAATGTATTTTACAATAAAACAGATTAGGCACAATAAGAAAAACAATTCATTGTTAGAAATATAGCTTGCCAAGAGAAAAAGATTCGATGACGTCTTTTGAATATTTTCAATTGCCTTTATGCTGTTGGTTTTTTTATTTTATTTTTTAATTGATTTTATCTGTAGAATTAATACTATAGTAAAAGAACACAGGAATGTGTGAACATTTTTGATATTTTCCAATTCATTGAAACGTATGAAATGAAGTATCGGTAGAAGAGGATTCTAGGGTCTTGCGGACCTGACCCCAGGTATAGCCATAAAACCCTTTGAACAAAGGCCGAGGAAAATACTATCTGTTTCTATTCTATGCTTTTCAAATGAGAATAGAGATATGAACAGGAACCGGGGTCTCCCGTGGTCTAATGGCTAGCGCCTTGGATCAGAGATGGGCAGATTCGTATTCGTAAATCCGAATCCGAATTTGATTCACAGCACCTTGACGTGTAAATCCGAATACGAATACATTCGTATTTAAAAGTGTGAATCCGAATGGATTCATATTTGCAAGTGTGAATCCGAATTCGAAATTTGGATTCACACATATGAATCCGAATCCGAATCTATTCGGATTCATACATATGAATCCGAATCCGAATCTATTCGGATTCACACATATGAATCCGAATCCATTCGTATTCACATATATGAATACGAATACATTCGGATTCACATCTATGAATACGAATCCATTCGGATTCACATCTATAAATACGAATCCATTCGGATTCACACTTGGATTCACTGAAAATTTCGATTCAAAAGGCCTATATAAATAAATAAATGCCTATCTGTACCTCACTACAGGTCGTGTTTTGAATGTTAGCGTATTTTCTTATGTATATTTATTAGCGTCAAACTAAGTAATTGACCCAAAAATTAATATGAACAATTTCCTACTATTTAGAGCCCCAAGTCGTACATTCTGCCGAGAAATGTAGCCACCATGAAACGGGATAGTTCTTCAGCTCCTCCATAGCCCTGAAGAAGGCTTACATGTCAAACCGAAACGTTGGCATAAATAAACTCAATTTAACTATGAAATGTAGTTTTTGTTGAATCAAAATATTGAATTGTGATTTCTTAAGATTCTCACGTACACAAAAGTGTCAACACCACACATCAACATCACATGAATAAGAGCGAGGATTTATACGGTAATATTTATATGGTTTTGTAATTCTGCGAACGCTTGGAACTATTTTAATTTAATATAGAGTATTTTGTAGGGTTAAATGAGATCATAAGGCTGTATCTGTTGAATAAGTTTATTTATAATTGAAATTAAAATAATTCAATTCAAATAAATTTAGGTAACTATCTAAATAATATATAATACAAAAATGTTGAAACATGAAAGAATGAGGAAAGGAAAAGTTACTGAATAAGGAAAATTAATTGATTGTTTCTATTATTAGGATGAAGCATTTGCTCGTAAAACCACACGTTGTTCAAACTTCTCGTCACTTAGCCGATTTGATTTTGGTGTGTTCACCATCGTCGCATATGAAAATAGTCTCTCAACCTGCGCACTCGACGGCAGTGGGGTATTGTATTTTTTTAAAAATGTTGTGAATGCTCGGGTAATTTCGAAGCATTTCCAAACTGGACTTCTTTTCTTCAAAGTATCGTTTCATAATAACGCCAGCCTTGTTCATTAGGTCGTCAGGATGAGTTGGAGCGACGGTATCGTTCTCCCCAAAATCATAAAAGTCTCCTAAGGGTGGATCTGATTCCATGCTGTTGTCCTCGTTTTCGTCTGGGTCGTTTGCCAAGTATTCGTATATAAGACATTTGAAATGGGTTAATAACTCTTCAACTCGATCATTGACACAAGGCCACCATACTTTTTTAAATTTTGGATAAGAAAGAGCTGCTACAGCTGCATTTTTCCCTTCCACCGAGTTGAATTTAAAGAACGTGGCGAAGCGGCGGTTCACACTGTTCAAGTAAGCCGTTGCAATCGGGCCGCAATATTGCAGATCAGACGTAGCCAATTTCTGCAGTTTTAACCTCACAGCTAAAATTGTCGGCAACAATGACCCATAATACGCGTCCTTATCCCCTTGCAATATATCTATTGCCTCGGCCACTGGCTTTGAACATTTTAAAAATTCTTGTAGATAGGTGAATTCCTCGTCGCTAAAGGAAGATGTCATATGCAACTTCCGATTGATTTCGTCCATGTGGCATTTCACAGCCACAATCACCTTCAACGAATCGTACAAGCTGTTCCACCGGGTTTCAGCGGGTCATGCATGGTACCGAGTTTCGCGAGCGCGGCGGGGATTCCTGGTCACGAAATCTTCCCTAGCTGATGAAAGGCTGCCTTTGAATTCTTCCACGGTTTCAGTGGAGTGGTGTCGCTCTAAATGCGGCCCCTTGGGGAAATTGAGATTTTCACTTCGATCAGCACTCGGTGGTAAATTTTTCAAGCCAGTGAATGACAATGCAGATGCTATTTCCCTTGAAATAGCATCTCAAAAATCTATTAAAGCTCTATGTTTGAAATGCGATGCCAATGTTCCTTCCAAAACAAAAGAAATTCTGGTGAGCATTTTGAATACTTCTAATTTGATACGCCATTTAGAGCGACACCACTCCACTGAAACCGTGGAAGAATTCAAAGGCAGCCTTTCATCAGCTAGGGAAGATTTCGTGACCAGGAATCCCCGCCGCGCTCGCGAAACTCGGTACCATGCATCCTCGTCTATATCCCAACAATCTAGTTTTGACTCTTTAATTGTTGATTATGTCATCCACGCTATGGTGCCCCTTCAATCGGTGGAAGACCCGACGTTCCACAAAATTTTCAAACATAAGTAACCGAGGGTTGAAGGTTATGAGCAGGCGAACATTAACGCGAAGGCTGGATACAAAATATTCGGAACACGTTGAGGACACAAAAGAAATATTTAAATCTGTACCTTGGCTGTGCACAACAGCTGATATTTGGTCCTCGGGAAAGAGGAGTTTTCTTGGTGTCACAGCACACTGGATTGACGACAATAATAATAGGAAGGCAACAGCTCTAGCGTGCAGTCGTTTCAAAGGCTCACATACTTTCGATAGAATCGCTACCACATTAAACGGGATTAATTGTAAATACGGATTGACCCCGGATAAGATCGTGGCTACGGTAACCGATAATGGGAGCAACTTTCTAAAAGCTTTTGGAGTTTTTGGAGTGCATCTGAGGTCTACGAACGTAGAAGACGAGGAACTGGATAATCCTGGTGACGCTGATGACGAACTGTGGGTGTCGGTTGACGATGTTGTTGCAGCTTTACCTTTTCACCTAAGGTGTTGTGCTCACACCTTGGCATTATGTGCAAGCAGTGATATTAATAATACAATACAATCAAATTCAGGCCTGCTGTCACTGCATGAGTCAGCATTAAAAAAGTGCAACATTCTGTGGCGTATTTCAAACAGGCCAAAAACAGCAGAAGTGCTTGAAGAGATCATTGGTCGATCCCCCCCAGACCCACTGAAACCCGGTGGAACAGCTTGTACGATTCGTTGAAGGTGATTGTGGCTGTGAAATGCCACATGGACGAAATCAATCGGAAGTTGCATATGACATCTTCCTTTAGCGACGAGGAATTCACCTATCTACAAGAATTTTTAAAATGTTCAAAGCCAGTGGCCGAGGCAATAGATATATTGCAAGGGGATAAGGACGCGTATTATGGGTCATTGTTGCCGACAATTTTAGCTGTGAGGTTAAAACTGCAGAAATTGGCTACGTCTGATCTGCAATATTGCGGCCCGATTGCAACGGCTTACTTGAACAGTGTGAACCGCCGCTTCGCCACGTTCTTTGAATTCAACTCGGTGGAAGGGAAAAATGCAGCTGTAGCAGCTCTTTCTTATCCAAAATTTAAAAAAGTATGGTGGCCTTGTGTCAATGATCGAGTTGAAGAGTTATTAACCCATTTCAAATGTCTTATATACGAATACTTGGCAAACGACCCAGACGAAAACGAGGACAACAGCATGGAATCAGATCCACCCTTAGGAGACTTTTATGATTTTGGGGAGAACGATACCGACGCTCCAACTCATCCTGACGACCTAATGAACAAGGCTGGCGTTATTATGAAACGATACTTTGAAGAAAAGAAGTCCAGTTTGGAAATGCTTCGAAATTACCCGAGCATTCACAACATTTTTAAAAAATACAATACCCCACTGCCGTCGAGTGCGCAGGTTGAGAGACTATTTTCATATGCGACGATGGTGAACACACCAAAATCAAATCGGCTAAGTGACGAGAAGTTTGAACAACGTGTGGTTTTACGAGCAAATGCTTCATCCTAATAATAGAAACAATCAATTAATTTTCCTTATTCAGTAACTTTTCCTTTCCTCATTCTTTCATGTTTCAACATTTTTGTATTATATATTATTTAGATAGTTACCTAAATTTATTTGAATTGAATTATTTTAATTTCAATTATAAATAAACTTATTCAACAGATACAGCCTTATGATCTCATTTAACCCTACAAAATACTCTATATTAAATTAAAATAGTTCCAAGCGTTCGCAGAATTACAAAACCATATAAATATTACCGTATAAATCCTCGCTCTTATTCATGTGATGTTGATGTGTGGTGTTGACACTTTTGTGTACGTGAGAATCTTAAGAAATCACAATTCAATATTTTGATTCAACAAAAACTACATTTCATAGTTAAATTGAGTTTATTTATGCCAACGTTTCGGTTTGACATGTAAGCCTTCTTCAGGGCTATGGAGGAGCTGAAGAACTATCCCGTTTCATGGTGGCTACATTTCTCGGCAGAATGTACGACTTGGGGCTCTAAATAGTAGGAAATTGTTCATATTAATTTTTGGGTCAATTACTTAGTTTGACGCTAATAAATATACATAAGAAAATACGCTAACATTCAAAACACGACCTGTAGTGAGGTACAGATAGGCATTTATTTATTTATATAGGCCTTTTGAATCGAAATTTTCAGTGAATCCAAGTGTGAATCCGAATGGATTCGTATTTATAGATGTGAATCCGAATGGATTCGTATTCATAGATGTGAATCCGAATGTATTCGTATTCATATATGTGAATACGAATGGATTCGGATTCATATGTGTGAATCCGAATAGATTCGGATTCGGATTCATATGTATGAATCCGAATAGATTCGGATTCGGATTCATATGTGTGAATCCAAATTTCGAATTCGGATTCACACTTGCAAATATGAATCCATTCGGATTCACACTTTTAAATACGAATGTATTCGTATTCGGATTTACACGTCAAGGTGCTGTGAATCAAATTCGGATTCGGATTTACGAATACGAATCTGCCCATCTCTGATCCAAGGCGCTAGCCATTAGACCACGGGAGACCCCGGTTCCTGTTCATATCTCTATTCTCATTTGAAAAGCATAGAATAGAAACAGATAGTATTTTCCTCGGCCTTTGTTCAAAGGGTTTTATGGCTATACCTGGGGTCAGGTCCGCAAGACCCTAGAATCCTCTTCTACCGATACTTCATTTCATACGTTTCAATGAATTGGAAAATATCAAAAATGTTCACACATTCCTGTGTTCTTTTACTATAGTATTAATTCTACAGATAAAATCAATTAAAAAATAAAATAAAAAAACCAACAGCATAAAGGCAATTGAAAATATTCAAAAGACGTCATCGAATCTTTTTCTCTTGGCAAGCTATATTTCTAACAATGAATTGTTTTTCTTATTGTGCCTAATCTGTTTTATTGTAAAATACATTATCCAACTATAAGCAATTAAAAAATAACAAGGAATAAAAACAGACAAAAAGAACAGTTCGAATAAGCAAAATCAATTACTTTAATGTTTTAAGCACTTATTTCTCCGATTGACATCGCCTAATCAAAATTTTCATTAGAACCTTTTTTGTAGAGCATTTAGTAAGCTTTCTAATGGTATTCGTTCGTTTACCAAGATTCTCAACCTTTTTCGAGATATTAAGGAAAATATACGAAGTTCCCAAAACTTTTCATGTCTGTTCATAAAATATTTTATTCTAACCCTTCCTTAACTCCAAACGTAACATAACTTTCAACATATTAGTTTTAATGAAAGTAGAAAATGCAGATAATGTTTCAACTGAATCCCGTGATTCTAAGTACCCAAACCAAAAACGGTATTCAAAAACTATTTTTCCAATTTTCTCGAAAACGGTTAAAGCTATCGCCTTGAAAATGCTTTCATTCGTTTTCCTAGCCCAAGAAGCCTATAGAAAGAGTACTTACAAGCTTATGAACTCAAAAGCGTAAGCGTTACGATTTTTTCTGCGCGAATTTCGCCCCAAACGCCATCTTCCAGTGGGCGGATTTTGCTGGTTAACGAACTTGACCTTTCAAATTGGACGACGGATTTTTGTACCAAATTTCATCAAAATCGGACCATCAGGGAAGCCAGAAATGAGCGAACAGACAAATATATATATATATATATATATATATATATATATATATATATATATATATATATATATATATATAAATAAATATATACATATATATATATATACAAATTTGAACCACCGTTATTTTCGGTCTCTAGGGGTTCTGAAACGCGAAATTTTCTTGTCGGCACTTCCGGATTGTTTCATTGTATCAACCTTATAAGAGGGGTTCCTCCCTATGGGGGAAGGAGGAACCGCGCTAAAATACAAATAAAATTTTATTCGCAAATTTTCCTGCGAATACATTTAAATTCACAGAAAAAATTGTAAATAATCACAAAAAATGTGAATATTGACAAAAAATCAAGTGATTACAAAAAAAATCACATTAAAATATACGAATACAAATTTATTCACATTATAATTTGTGAATAAAAATTTATGCAGAATAAAATTCGTAAATAAATTATGAATTTATTCTTATTAAGATGATATCACGAAAGTTATTGAAGGTGATTTTTTTTTTTTTTTAAGGCGTTTAACGTCTAGGTTATTAGCGCCTAGATTTTTTTTTACCCCGAGTCCGCCGTGCAACCACCAGCCATGCTGCAGGGACATAGTTTTTCATCTGTACCTCCATCAAAAAAAACAAAAAAAAAAAAAAAATAACCTTCAATAATTTTCTTTTATAATTTATTCACCTTCAATAATTTATTCACATTATAATTTGTGAATAAAAATTTATTCTCAATAAAATTCGCAAATAAATTATGAATTTATTCGTATTAAGATGATATTACGAAAGTTATTGAAGGTGATTTTTTTTTTTTTTTTTTTTTTTTTTTTTATGGAGGTACAGATGACAAACTATGTCCCTGCAGCATGGCTGGTGGTTCCACGGCGGACTCGGGGTAAAAAAGTCCGACTCGCAGGAACTGCAGCATCTTAGCGCGGTTCCGTTCATGTCCCTAGTGCCATTTGATAAGCTTAGAAAATAAATAAACTTTTTTTTTTTTTATATATCTCGTGAAAATTGTCAAAATCCTCTCGAACATCTCGAATAAAAGTGATATTAAGCCGTCAGGGACACCGACAGTAGCTAACTTATACACAGAAGCGGAAATTACAGAATCTGGCTCTCATTCTAAAGCAAAGCTCTATAAATCAATACAAAATATGCCTAATAAAGCCTTTCTAGAGGATACAGAAGCATGGGCGTATATGAGGGGGGGGGGCTGCAGCCCCTCGCAAAATTTTGAATTGATGATAAAAACTTCTCGTAAAACCCTTAAAAATAAATTAAATATGATCATTTAGTTCATAAAACATATTTTATTTTACGTGTAATAGCGTTTTAGTTGCCTAAAACTATTCCAAGCTCTAAATATTTAGTATTCCATACCCTGGAAATGGTCTCAGCCCCCCCCCCCCCCCCCCCGAAATTGTTTTTATATACGCCCATGTACAGAAGGATCAAGAAGAAGTACACAAGATTGAGTAGAATACCCTGCCTAATATAGCCTATATAGAATAATATGCCGAATAAAACCTATCTAGTAAATACACAAGGATAAATAAAAGTCTTGACGAATAACAAGTCAAGAAAAAAAAACTTTATTTAACAAAATAAAACAAAGTTTAGTTGCCCAACTACAATAGAATAATATACCTAATTAAGTCTATGGAGTAGACACAAATGGACCAAAAACAAGTCTTGTGGAATATTGTTTTTTTTTTCTAATTAAATACTTTTTATCAATATTTAGTATATAACCTTTGTTGAAAACTATTGATTGCTAATTGATGAATCGGTTTACAACTAAGTAGTCTTTATGAATATTTAGTATATAACCTTATGTTTGGATCTGAGTTTTTGGGGTGCTCTCCGCCTAGGCTTTGTATTTGTCTCGGCAGATACCTGGGGTATATTTACAGCTCTTGAGGATTAACTCTTAGCAGGTAAATTTCCTGCGGCCCCCTTGTACGGGCATTGAACTGCCATATTCGCTCATAGTATCTGACCGTTGTGAAGTTTATTTTTTGGATTTAGGACTTAATATACATATGTAGAAAATACGCTAACATTCAAAACACGACCTGTAGTGAGGTACAGATAGGCATTTATTTATTTATATAGGCCTTTTGAATCGAAATTTTCAGTGAATCCAAGTGTGAATCCGAATGGATTCGTATTTATAGATGTGAATCCGAATGGATTCGTATTCATAGATGTGAATCCGAATGGATTCGTATTCATATATGTGAATACGAATGGATTCGGATTCATATGTGTGAATCCGAATAGATTCGGATTCGGATTCATATGTATGAATCCGAATAGATTCGGATTCGGATTCATATGTGTGAATCCAAATTTCGGATTCGGATTCACACTTGCAAATATGAATCCATTCGGATTCACACTTTTAAATACGAATGTATTCGTATTCGGATTTACACGTCAAGGTGCTGTGAATCAAATTCGGATTCGGATTTACGAATACGAATCTGCCCATCTCTGCCTTGGATTCATAAGCGGGAGATGGTGGGTTCGATTCCCAACCTCCGGCAGGAATTTTATCATCCCACGGCTCGCTGGTGAAATTCCTCGCTACACCCTGGATGTCGGCGCTAATGACCTACATGTAGATGAGCCGTGACAAAAAAAAAAAAAAAAAAAAAAAAAAATGAACTGGAACCGCGCTAAGATGAAGCAGTTCCTGCGAGTCGGACTTTTTATATTTAATATATGTGAATAAAAATAAATTCGTATTCACACTTATGAATACGATTTTATTTATATTCGCATTTACAAATATATGAAGTACGAATAAATTCGTATTTTTATTTATAAATAAAATTATGGCTTTCTCTGCTTACGACCATCTTATATTTGACCCTACGGAGGGAGGGAGGAACCGCGCTAAAACTATTGTTCATGCTTATTCTATCGATATGCACGACGGATTCCGAGTTTCATTGCAATATAGAAAATATTTCCATGCTTAGGGGTTTATTAATAATATTTGTCCGGAGAAAAGCCCCTTATCCCTTCATACAAAACGATTGCACGAGTTGAAGGACTCGTCTACTCCTTTGTTATGGGAATGCCTACCAATTAGTGTGGTGAAAAGAAAACCAACGAAAATTGTGGCCTGTATCATGTTAACAAGGCAGACACATAAAAATAAATCATAAGTATCAGGTGATCCCATAAGTAATGTCGGCTTATGACGGTTGACTGCTGAATGTGTCGATCCAAGTCTTTCTGCTAGCTCTTCGACTCTTACAACAGGATTTTATTCTACAGCCTGCAGGAGCTTGTAGGCTGCAGGAGTTGGCCATCAAGTTCTGTTTGTCGGCCTGTACGAGGCTCGTCTTCAAGCTTGCGGTTTCCCGCAGGAAATCGTTCAAACAGCCGCTGCACTCGTCACTCATTAATGACATTTTTGTCATACATTTCTACACGTTTATCGAATTCCCAAAGCATAACATGGCGTAATTGGTTTATTGGGAGTTCCGTTTCAAAGGAAGTTTCACCAACCAAAACATGATAAATAGAAGTGTATTTAATGCTATAATAAACAAAAATAAATTAAAAAGGAGAGAACATGAACGGACAGAATATTAGAAGCCAATATTACTTATGGAATGATCTCATAGAATCTCAATAGCTATTCATTTGGCAAAAGCTGAAATAATTCGTTTTCTTTTCCGTTAAATTGCACAAATAGAGGAATGGCACCTCTGATATCAGCAATATTTAACATGTATCAGACACGCAATAGCGTAGATGGGTGTGGAAAAGCTAGCAAACTGTTGAATGGTGCCAGATAGAACCAGGCACCCGGTGAGGTTTCTATCGACTCGGCAGTTCCTACTTGTCTAGGAGATGGGAAACACAGAGAGCAATGTTACCAGTGGAGTCAAGAAGCAGGCTGATACATCTTCCATTAAAATATACAAGCTGGTAGACCTCAAGGGTATGTTCATAATACCGTTATTCTCACAAGAATTATTAGTTTTAGTGCCGCCTTTTCATTTTGCGCTACAATCCTATATAGCTACTGATATGTATTAATTTTTTTGGTTGCTATTTTGGCATTGAATTCTTGAATAAATTTGTAGTGTGACATTTTGAGCCCTTTTAGGTTTATATTCTCAATGAAAAAAAAATTATAATTATAGCACAATCGACGAAAATAGGCATTTTTTTTTATTATAATAAAGCGTTTATTAACATCTGCACAAATAATATAGTACATTGGTTAATTGTGATAAATAAAGACATTTTTATGATTTCACATAATGAGATTACAGTAAAAAATAGTACATACTTAAATTGAATTACAAAAAAAAAATAAATAAATAAATAAAAAATCATAGATAAAAAGAAAAAAGTAATAATAATAAAAATAATATTAAAAAAATAATAAAAAACGATAAAATATAATTGTTTAAATAGAACTTTGGAAGGAGCCAATCATAATTGACACTTCCTAGTTGACCGCTTTTATTTGTCCTTTAATTACAAAGTTGATCACGAGGCCAAGATCTCTTTAGTCTCCTTGGAGGGTTTTCGGGGTGGGATTGAGAGGAGAGGGATTGAACTCTGGGATTGGGATGGGCAGATAGTTTGGAGTGAAAGGTTAGGAAGGCAAATAATAACGAAAAATGTTAGTTTCTATAAAACCCAAATTTTGAACTATAAATATTCTCCTTGCCATTATCGATAAAACAATTTTAATTAAAATTACAGGACTGATATTAGTGACTCTTGAATTCATAAACGTTGCGTTTTGGCTGATAAGAGCAAATGGGTAGAATATGGAGCAAGTCCGCTTTGCTGTTCCACATTCCAACATGATCACAGCGTTGGATAGCAATCCAAAAATAAAGTACATATCCCTTTAGCTTAATATTTTATTATAGGATGTTTTACTTCTTCATAAAATGTTAAATATTTTTAATAAAATATTTAGCTCTGTTAAATATTTTCTGTTCAGTCGTATTGCAAATTATTTCAAAATTCGTTGCTTTAGTAGTTCTTCGTTTAATCCCCTTCAGGCGGAGGTCTGCTGGTAGAACTAATGAAGAGAGCAGCCCAGACAAAGCAGTATGCCGAGCTCGACCATGCCATCAAGACCAAGGTAGAACCATTCCTATACAACAAGGGTCAAGGGAAACTAATACCTGTGAGTCAGCTGGTACTAATGAGGAACAAGGAGAGGCCCAGGCACAAGATGGTATATAACTTTATTATTTTGCAGTATTTTTTACTCAGATATTATTTAAATATTTTTCCAATAAACTGTTTTTTTTTGTTTTTTTGTTTTTTTTTCCCCCTACCCCCAAAGAAAATTTACAAAGCAAAACCTCTGGCTTGTGCCAGTTCATGCTACATTCCACTTTCCACAAATAATGTCAGTGTTTGATGGTGGAGTACACTTTTTCCATGTGAGTCTTCCCTTGAAGGGTCCATCCACTTGCTGTTGGTGGGGGGGCCAACGCTGATTCTCCTCACCCGTCTTAAAGTTGTCGTAGATCAACCAGCTGTTCGGCAGATTTACTGCCTTGCCACCTGCTGGGGGAGGCGGCGGAGTGATATTTGCGAACAGAGGATTTCCGCAGTGCCTGAGGTTGTCGTAGAATTTAATGTGTCTTCTTTTAATGAATTCTTCAACCCCAGGTATCTCAAGTTCTTCCCGCAGTACCTCGTTTCGTCTGCGCTGATAAGACGTACCCAGGACACATCTCCTTATGATCCTGTTATTGAAGGCTTGGATCTTCCGTAGTGTGGCCGGATAAAGGTATCTCATGAAAGGTGCTCCATGTGTAAGCGTGGGTCTTATTATGGCTTTGTATATTTTGATTTTAAGCCTGAGTGAGAGAGAACCTGACATTAGGAGATGGTTGAGCCTCGCTGTTCGTTCTCTCGCTAAGCTTATCCCAATAAACTGTTAGTTAATGGCCTTAATGAATATGGTTGGCGAGCTCACCACATGCAGGGATGTATTGGCCCCTGAGGAGGTGGCATTAAGGCCACGAAACATGTAGGGCAAAGAACAAATAAAATGGTACGAAAGGAAAACATGAAGTACTATTTTTGTTGACCTACGCCACATAAATCCCCAAAAAAGAATAAATTTGATAGGTCAGAAACAATTATTATTATTATTTTTTTCCTTTCGTACCATTTTATTATATATATATATATATATATATATATATATATATATATATTAAAGGTAAATTTTGTTTCCGTTCGGAGTTAAGGAAGTACTAGAAATAAAATATTTCATTAACAGGCCTGTAAAGTTTTGGGATTTTCGTATATTTTTTAAAATGTCGCGAAAACGGTTGGGAAATCGTGATAAGTGGGAGATCACCATTCGAAAGCTTACTAAATTATTTAAAAAAAAGGTTCTGATGTAATTTTTGATGGGGTGATGTCAATCGAAGAAATAAGGACATGAAAATTCACAATTGTTAGTTTTGCTCTTTTGAGCAGATTTTTGTATCTGTTTACCTAACGTTTTAACTGGTTGTTGCTTATTTTAATTGAATTTAACAGTAATACGAGTATTGGACTAAAACGAGGTAAGAAAATGTGAAACGTTGTTATAGTGTTTCTAAGAGCGAACGTTGAGAATATGGGCGAAGTTGCCATGATACTTTCAGTTTCCTTTTGTGGCGCCTTAAATCTATTTTCTCTTCGAGATTTTATATTTTTCGCGAAAGATCAAACCCCACCAATAACTGCTACTATTCCTTTACTAATAGCACTAGATATATGAACGGAACCGCGCTAAGATGACGCAGCTCCTGCGATTTTTTCTTCAATAACACTCGGTCGAATTGACAGGTTTAGCTACTCAATCAACTCAGTATTTCATGGCCTAAATATTTGATAATAGTAAACTTTTCAATTATGTGCTTTGTTTAAGAGAAAAATTAATTGCTTTAGGCAAGTATTTACCGAAGTATTTTGTTATTTTAACATTTCAGTCATAAATGTTTTATCTTTTTTAATAAAAATGCAAATAAAATAGCCATTCCTCTCCTATTGGAAGGGCCAATAATCCATTTCTATATCTATTCTATTTGTTTATAGAATCTACTTAGCTTTCATATTTTGATATCTGAAATGAATTTTAAGGAAAACAATGATAATGCAGGAACTTGCTAATCTCCATATTTTTCTTTTATTGATCAGCTTCCACCTCTTCGGAATTTGGAAAACCCCGATGATTATGACATAGAATCATATCGAGTTCCTGAACCAACTGAAGAAGATCTCGCAGGTATTGTAAATATAATGTAATTATTAATTAATGCTTAGTTAAATAGCTAAATAGTATTTTAAATTGATCCAACGTTACATTTTAGTGGATCCACGCCTCATAGGAAGGAAACCTCATTTGACTTAATCCCGATGAAGCAATTCGGAATTGCTGACAAGAAATGTCAATGTTACTTGATCCGTGGGGCACGAAAAACGTTTCTTAACTACACACACACATATATATATATATATATATATATATATATATATATATATATATATATATATATATATATATATATATATATATAGCATTTCCAAGTCTATTTGAACCTTTTCCAAGTCACCTGAAACCTTTTACAAATCAAATGTCACCCTTTACAATTCAAATGTAACCCTTTCCAAATCAGTTGAAACCCTTTCCAAAACAAATGTAACGCTTTCCAACTCAGTTCTCACCCTTTTTATAATGAGGGCCTAAATAAGGGATAAATCATGTAAATATTTTTATTAAAAAAAAAAAATTATCTCGCTAGAGACCTAAATGTCTGGCGTCGTTTAAAAAAAAAAAAAAAAAAAAATAATTTACGACGCACAGACATTTAGGTCACTAGCGAGATCATTTTTTTTAAAATAAAAATATTTACATGATTTATCCCTTATTTAGGCCCTCATTACGGTCAATTTGCAAAAACTTTCAAGGGTGACAATTGAAATGGAAACGGTTACAATTGAAATAAAAAGGGTGACAAGGGGTTTTGGAAAGGGTTTCAACTGATTTGGAAAGGGTTACATTTGAATTGGAAAGGGTGACATTTGATTTGTAAAAGGTTACAGTTGACTTGGAAAAGGTTCAAATAGACTTATAAATGCTATATATAAATACATATATATATATATATATATATATATATATATATATATATATTGTTAAAAATACGGCTTTTAGCGCGGTTCCTCCCTCCCCCATAGGGAGGAACCCCGCTTATAAGGTTGATACAATGAAACAATCCGGAAGTGCCGACTAGAAAATTTTGCGTTTCAGAACCCCTAGAAACCGAAAATAACGGTGGTTCAAATTTGTATATATATATATATGTATATATTTATATATATATATATATATATATATATATATATATATATATATATATATATTTGTCTGTTCGCTCTCTAAATAGAAGACGAATGGTCCGATTTTGATGAAATTTGGTACAAAAATCTGTCGTCCAATTTGAAAGGTCAAGTTCGTTAACCAGCAAAATCCGCCCACTGGAAGATGGCGTTTGGGGCGAAATTCGCGCAGAAAAAATCGTAACGCTTACATTTTTGAGTTCATAAGCTTGTAAGTACTCGTTTTATAGGCTTCTTGGGCTAGAAAAACGAATGAAACCATTTTCAAGGCGATAGCTTTAACCGTTGTCGAGAAAATTGGAAAAATAGTTTTTGAATACCGTTTTTGGTTTGGGTACTTAGAATAACGGGATTCAGTTGAAACATTATCTGCATGTTCTACTTTCATTAAAACTAATATGTTGAAAGTTATGTTACGTTTGGAGTTAAGGAAGGGTTAGAATAAAATATTTTATGAACAGATATGAAAAGTTTTGGAAACTTCGTATACTTTCATTAATATCTCGAACACGGTTGGGAAATCGTGGTAAGTGGATTAAAACTATTTGAAAGCTTACTAAATTCTCTACAAAAATGATTCTAAAACTATTTTTGATTAGGTTATGTCAATCGGAGAAATAAGTGCTTAAAACTTCAAATACGTCTGTTTTGTTCTTATGAACGGGGTTTTGTCGTTCTTTTTGTAATTTTTGTCTCTTTCCCTTGGTTTTTTATTGCTTTTTATTTTAGCGCGGTTCCTCCCTCCCCCATAGGGAGGAACCCCGCTTATAAGGTTGATACAATGAAACAATCCGGAAGTGCCGACCAAAAAATTTCGCGTTTCAGAACCCCTAGAGACCGAAAATAACGGTGGTTCAAATTTGTGTATATATATATGTATATATTTATATATATATATATATATATATATATATATATATATATATATATATATATTTGTCTGTTCGCTCATTTCTGGCTTCCCTGATGGTCCGATTTTGATGAAATTTGGTACAAAAATCCATCGTCCAATTTGAAAGGTCATGTTCGTTAACCAGCAAAATCCGCCCACTGGAAGATGGCGTTTGGGGCGAAATTCGCGCAGAAAAAATCGTAACGCTTACGTTTTTAAGTTCATAAGCTTGTAAGTACTCGTTTTATAGGCTTCTTGGGCTAGGAAAACAAATGAAACCATTTTCAAGGCGATAGCTTTAACCGTTTTCGAGAAAATTGGAAAAATAGTTTTTGAATACCGTTTTTGGTTTGGGTACTTAGAATCATGGGATTCAGTTGACAAATTTTTTGCATGTTCTACTTTCATTAAAACTAATATGTTGAAATTTACGTTACGTTTGGAGATAAGGAAGGGTAAGAATAAAATATTTTATTAACAGACATAAAAAGTTTTGGTAACTTTGTATACTTTCCTTAATATCTCGAAAAAGGTTGAGAATCTTTGTAAACGGAAAAATACCATTAGAAAGCTTACTAAATTCTCTAAAAAAAAGGTTCTAATAAAAGTTTTGATTAGACGATGTCAATCGGAGAAATAAGTGCTTAAAACTTTAAAGTAATTGATTTCGCTTATTCGAACTTTTCTTTTTGTCTGTTTTTATTCCTTGTTAATTTTTAACTGCTTATTGTTGGATAATGTATTTGATAATAAATCAGGTTAAGAAAAATAAGAAAAACAATTTAATCTTAGAGATATGGATTTCCAAGATAGCTTTTCAAATGCCTAGCGGGGTCCTTCCTAGGGCTGGATACCCTGGATGGGTATCCAGGTAAGATCGTAAATAAGACCTTTCTTGAAAGTAAAGATGGAACTGTCAACTTTGGTCCTCCTCTATCTCCCGGCACTTTCATTGCTGACGAAGGCTACCAATGAGTAGCCAAAACGTCCTAAATATAGATTTTTTAACAAAAATCGTATTGAGGTTTCTTTAGCCGAATCCCAGCCATTCCATCTTAACTTATCACCTCGACGGCTAACTATCTAATCTTCATGCTTTCTAGAAATGTGGACCCAAAATAATAACAGCTTCTATTTTAATAATTTTAAATGAGTCTAGAGATAAGAACGGAACCGCGCTAAGATGATGCAGTTCCTGCGAGTCGGACTTTTATCTTCAGCGGCGGTTTTTTGAACTTATATATTGCATATGTAAATCCCATACTGCTTCAAGCTGGTGTACATGGATATTGGAATTTAAGCTTTTGGGCTCAGTTATTGATGATCTTCAACTTTTAAGGAGGAGGGGGTATCGAAATAATTGATGAATCCAAGCTGTCACTCGTTAAAAGTTGGCACACCACAGTTTTTTTGCAAAATTGGAAATAATTGTTGTTCTTTGGGTAGCGATTGCGCCAATTTTATCTGGACGAATTTGCACTTTGACCAGCTCATTTGACGCTTAATTTAATGTTCTTTAATCCATATGTGTAGTTCTTTACCGAAAATCAATGGTTTACAAATTAATGAAGAAAAACTGAAATAAGAGCTAGAATTTCGCGGTTTTTCACCTGCCAAAAGTTCTCCCACCGGCTTTCGAGATCCAAAACTTGGTTTCAGCATACTCACACCATACCTAACGGCATTAAAAGAGAAGTCCGTCTCGCAGGACTGCATCATCTTAGCGCGGTTCCGTTCATATCCCTAGTCTAATTTGGAAAGATTAAAATAGAAGCAGTTATTATTTTGGTTCCACCAGTCATTTTTTTTTAATTAATTATTATAATGGCGTGTCAACCCTTAAGGTCACTAACGCCATTCTTGTGAGTAGTAAAGTCTTGAAAGGTCATGATTTACAATCTTACCTGGAAGGGTCGGCTACACTAGAAACTGACCCACTAGTGACAAGGTCTTGGAATCTTGGAAATCTATATTTCTAACAATAAATTGTTTTTGTTATTTTACTTAACCAGTTTTATTGTCAAATACATTATCCAACTATAAGCAATTAAAAAATAACAAGAAATAAAACAGACAAAAAGAACCATTGGAATGAACGAAATCAATTAATTTAAAGCTTTAAGCACTTTTTTCTCCGATTGTCATCGCCTAATTAAAACTTTCTTCAGAACCTTTTTTGTAGAGCATTTAGTAAGCTTCCGAATGGTAATCTTCCGCTTCACAAGATTGTCAACGGTTTTCGAGATACTAACGAAATTAGTCGTAGGAAGGACGCTAGGCAGTTGAAAAGCTATATATCTTGGAAATCCATATCTCTAACATTAAATTGTTTTTCTTATTTTTCTTAACCTGTTTTATTTTCAAATACATTATCCAACAATAAGCAATTAAAAAATAACAAGGAATAAAAAAAAAGACAAAAAGAAAAGCTCTTATTTCTCCGATTGACATCGCCTAATCAAAACTTTTATTAGAACCTTTTATTTAGAGCATTTAATAAGCTTTCTAATGGTATTCTTCCGTTTACCAAGATTCTCAACCTTTTTCGAGATATTAAGGAAAGTAAACAAAGTTACTAAAACTTTTTATAACTGTTGATAAAATATTTTATTCTAACCCTTCCTTAACTCCAAACGTAACCAAAATTTCAACATATTAGTTTTGATAAATGTAGAACATGCAGAAAATCTTTCAACTGAATCCCATGATTCTAAGTACCCAAACCAAAAACGGTATTCAAAAAATATTTTTCCAATTCTATCAAAAACGGTTAAAGCTATCGCCTTGAAAATGGTTTCATTCGTTTTCCTAGCCCAGGAATCATATAAAACGAGTACTTAGAAGCTTATGAACTCAAAAACGTAAGCGTTACGATTTTTTTTGCGCGAATTTCGCCCCAAACGCCATCTTCCAATAGGCGGATTTTGCTGGTTAACGAACTTGACCTTTCGAATTGGACGACGGATTTTTGTACCAAATTTCACCACAATCGGACCATTAGGGAAGCCAGAAATGAGCGAACAGACAAATATATATATATATATATATATATATATATATATATATATATATATATATACAAATTTGAACCACCGTTATTTTCGGTCTCTAGGGGTTCTGAAACGCGAAATTTTCTAGTCGGCACTTTCGGATTGTTTCATTGTATCAACCTTATAAGCGAGGTTCTTCCCTATGGGGGAGGGAGGAACCGCGCTAAAAACAATCTTCTGGGGTCATTATCGTTAACTCGACCCCCTCTATGTACTGGACTACTAGGGAAAAGCATTATATCAAAAAATTTATTAATCCAAATTAACAAATTTATTGTTTGTTTTCCCGTAGACCCTAACAAATATCGAGAGGTATGTTGGGATTTAAAGGAGCGAGGCGCTGTTGGTGAGACCATACTCCATCTCTGTTTGCTCAACGCTTCATCCATTCATGCTGATCTCGCTAAAAGGCTTCTCAGGTTCTATCCAAAACTCATCAATGATGTGTATATGTCGGATGAGTACTACGGTAAGTAACTGATATGCTTTCGTTTTGTTTTTTTTTACTCTTAAAAATCCTAAGTTCATTGCAAATAAATAAAACGTATACAAATACTAGGAAAAGTAAGAGAAAAAAAAGTAAATAAGATACCAACAAATTTTTGATTTAACTCTGACAAAATATTCTACTTGGAGCGATAAATAAATTTAAGTATGCCCACAAATTCCTTTCGTTTGCTTAAGTGGCGAAGTACATATTTCTAACCTTAGAGGTGCATTGGAATTTAAGAAAAAATTGAAAAATGGATGTATTTCTATATTTAAATATAATTTAATTGAATTTATTGCCTAATTGTCGAGGAAAGGGGAGAGCGTTCTGCACATCGCTATAGTAAACGAAGACCCAGCTATGGTGAAGTTCCTCCTAGATAGCGGTGTTGATGTCAACATCAGGTGCTTCGGCAACTTCATGTGTCCCGAAGACCAGAAAGCATCCAGGACAGACTCTCTCGATCATGAATGGGTCAATCTCTGCCCATTGACAAATTATGAAGGGTACGTTATTGTTTTGTTTTATTGCCCAAATTCATGCATTTTTTCCAGACCTTATTTCCTTCTTCCGTTGGCCAATACAAAAGAAGATTTTCCTTGGAATGATAAGAAAGCTGTTGCCAAATATGGTCAGCCATCAGTTGGACATGACTGTTTCATTCATTTATATATATATATATATATATATATATATATATATATATATATATATATTATCATTCTATTCTTTCACAGGTACGTGTATTGGGGAGAGTACCCTCTGTCATTCGCTGCCTGCTTAGGCCAGGAAGAGTGCTACCGCCTGGTTCTGGCTAGGGGTGCTAATCCAGACAACCAGGACACCAACGGCAACACAGTTCTACATATGCTTGTCATATATTCTAAATTGGTAAGTTGTAATATTTTATGAGCCTTTGTTGAGGAGGAGTTTGTATTAAGAGTTATTAGATTACTGTATAATACACAGGAAAATCTTTCACTGTAATTTTCAGTTTTTTTTTTTAGATTAATTATCTGGTCAACCCACAATCCCCCGGTCTATGGACAGATATTTTATCAATCACGCCTTTGGCGCGTCGCAGCATGACAATAATTGTCATGACAATAATTGAATTATTATCTAATATAGCCAAAGCTTCAGACAATTTGTCTGAAAAATAACTTTTTAAAAATTTTAGTTTGTTGTACAATGTCCTGTAGATTACACTGTGGTTTAATCAATTTAAGCCTTATAATGTTTAGCTACTGTAAGAATTGTAAGGTAATAACAGTGACTGGCATCAAATAAATATGACGGCGTTTGGACAGGCGTGTTTCTTTTTGATAAATTTATTCTTCATGCCCCCGGCACCCATTTTACACATGAACATAACAGGAGGCCAAATTTATTATTTTTTTATGTGTTTATTTAGTTATAGAACTCCATAACAGCAAACTGATTTACTGACATAATTAGTAAATAAACCGAAATTAATAAAAATATATATAAAATAAAAGAGTAAAAAATAGATTTCAATAAAGTATTTAAAATATATAAAAACTACGTAAGCATAAATAAGAAAATAAATAAAAAAAGTTAAAAAATTAAATGAATTTCACAATTAACTACATTAAAAATAAGAAAATATATAATGAGGAAATTGTAATAATAATAAATAATGGAATCATTAATTCTTTATTCATCACCTTGCTGTTGTGGAGCTCTGTAAATAAATGTATTTTTTCTTTCATTAAAACAAAATAAGTTAATAAGAAGTATGTTTGTATTATTCGTTGTTTTTTAATAGCGGAAGAAAGTTATTTCCGCTTAACATTTCCTGCGCATTGTGGCTTGTAAATCTCGCTTTTCATCGAACAACTATTGCACTGGGTGTGTAAATTTTTTACAATCAATATAAAGGATTAATATTATACGATGACCCCATTTTTCCAATATATTTATAGGTGGCAGAAGGTCAATCTTCCACTTATAAATAAAGTATTAATTGTTTTTATTCCGGCTTTTCAAACCACACTAGGGACAACAAGGGAAACGGGATAACATGATGCAGTTCCTGCGAGTCAGGCTATTTTTGTAATTAAAGATTTGATAATTTAGATTCGTTGGTTTTGAAAGTACTTCCATACTACTATTACAGTAGCGATTGCTAATTAAAAAATGCACCTTCTCAAATTAGATGCATCTCCCACATAATTCCGTTAGGTTCGATGAGGGAAAGTTTTTCTGCGTGTGGTTCATAGCACTTACTCCCATTCTACAGTCTGGGTAATTAATGCAGATCCCCGTTGGACTGTTGGGTAATTGGAAGTCTTGTATAAGGTTCTTTCTTTGCAAATTCTATTCCCATAGACCCCGGCTTCCGCGGGCCTTCTTGAATGCCATTGTCTGCTAGATCGGGAAGTACAGGCGTCCATCAACAACTATGGCTGTATAGCGATCCACAAAAAGTATTAATCAACAAAGTATTACCGGTACATCGTAACTAATTTGTGTATTCAACTAACTTCTGCTCTAAGGGGTAATACTGCCTTTTGCGATCAAAATCAAAATCATTTTATTATGCCATTTCTTATATTCTATGAACTTGCAGGCGACTTTCGACATGGCTTACGAAGTAGGTGGAGACCTGTCTATCAGGAATGTGTTGAACCTGACTCCACTCACTTTGGCGGCAAAACTCGCCAAGATTGAATTATTTTTCCATATACTCAACATAGAAAGGGAAATTTATTGGCAAATAGGTAAGCCATTTATCTTAATAGTTCTTTTATATTTATTGGTATTATTTATTATCGCATGTAAGGCGATTAGCCCTAATATAGATTATAAAATAAAAATCTCATTTTCATAATGTTAAAATTGTTTCAATTTAAATTTAAACTTCAATAAAAATGATATATACATATATTTAAAACACAATTAATTTTTATATGTGTTTAGCATTATAAAATCTGATAAAACGAAAATTGGCTTAAGTATTCTGTATAAATTAACGTTCATTTAATACTGTAATATACTTTAGATGTTAGGGCTACCTTCAGTAAGTAATGTAAGAACGTCATCTTCAGCCTGTCAGTACGTGTGTTATCGCCACGACAACATTACCAAGTGACCATACGGGTCTGATGTTGCACTAAGTAAGCATGTAATAACAGTGAGCGTATATATGAGAAGCCTGGTTATGAGAACTTGGTCTCTTCTGCTTATAGAAAATTTATTATGATGCCAGGATTTGATTGTGTTTTTGATTTCTCTTAATTTGTTGTAACATAAGTCCTGCAATCACTGCAGCGGTCTCGTGGTTAATTTTAGATCCGTCACATTGTGGACGTTGTTATATTAAGAAGAGAGAGAGAGAGAGAGAGAGAGAGAGAGAGAGAGAGAGAGAGAGAGAGAGAGAGAGAGAGAGAGAGAGAGAGAGAGAGAGAGAGAAGGAAATTTTATATTTATTTAATTTTAGGATCCCACTACATGTGTGATTAGCTCTATTAAATCTGTATGGTGCAAGCAAAATTAGGGAAGTTAAATGTTCAACTGAAAAATTAAAATATATGTAATAAATATACTATATACAATTTTTGTGTGTGTGTGTGTATATATATATATATATATATATATATATATATATATATATATATATATGAATGAAACAGTCATATCCAACTGATGCTTGGCCATATTTGGGGACAGCTTTCTTATCAATCCAAGGAAAATTTCCTTTATAAATTATTATAGACTTTAATCTCCTTGGAATGATAATAAGCTTCCGGCCTCCATATAAACCATCAGTTGGTTACAGGTGATTTATTTTACTGAATTCATTTTAATTTCTCAATGAAATTCTGAATTTTCCTTTTTCTCTTTAGTATTCATGTGTTATCTTATTCTTTCTTCAGCCGTACAAATGTTGATTGACAATCCTAATAGAATCTTTTATTTTTGAACGAGCCAGTGACTCAAAGTTACGAAGTCAAAAATTTTGTTCCGAAAATTTCCATCTATAACTGTTCGTTCCCTGGACCGATATGCCGGGCACCTGAACCGAAATAAGAAAAATTGAGCAACCCAGGGTTTTCAAATAGTAAACAATAAATTATACAAATTAAAATTATATATCAATTTTATCTATTTATTTCACAATATATATAATTTTCCAATCTTATTTTATGGAACGTAGCAAAGAAATCTGTCAAGTTATTGTAGAGAAGAGAGTTGTTTCTTCTGCTTGTAAAAGCGAAACTTCAATTAAGAGATATTTCTCATTGCACTTCTTAGAGAAGTAAGCAGTTAAGAGAAATATCTTAAAGTATTTATGGTCTAAAAGTGTTGGGATATAATCAGTATCCGTCACGCCATTATCAAACCCCATGGTTTTACCTCAACAATTCTATTATTTTTAAAATTAACGCCTCATATGAACTGCGACGTTTCAGCGTGCTTACCTTTAATACTTATAACTTTAGCCAATAAAAGCTGTGATATTGAAAGCTTAGAATAGATACTTAAAGTATTTTGCTCTTATAAATGATTTTTAGGCGCCTCAATACATATTCTCTTTTAAACTTCGTCGCTGGGTGACTTCATCTCCTCCTACATTCCGGCAGTTATCTCCAGAGGCGCGGTTTCCTAAACCACAAATTTTCCCCGGCATTACAGCCGGCTTCCTCAGGTGGTACATAATGATTGTTCGTTATCTGAAAGAAAAATGTCCCCCAACACTGAAAACTGGTAACTCTTACCGGAAATTACTCCCCTTCTTCGACTTCCAATTCTAAAGGACACTTTTATGACCAAGAATAAATATTCCGGGTCTTCCCCCTTCAGCTCAATATTCTAGTTTTATCCACTTTTCTCATGAACAGTTTAAGATATCATGTTAAAATTCCATTCGATTTCCTGCGTCATATCACCTATAAACGTACTCGGAAGCCAAGTAATCCAAGAATCTAAGCGCTACGATTTTTTCGTGCGAATTTCGCCGAAAAAAACTATGTTGTGTGGGGCACATTCTGCTGAATATATTTTTTCGAAAGAAATGCCACTACCCGTAGAAGGAATTTAAACCATATAGGTTATATTTTTATAGTCGAATTAATATGTTTATATTAACAAATGTAAGCATTTACCACAAAATATAAGTGACTCTCGATTCTTCTCTTATTTCGGAATCATTCGTACTTATTACACAGAAGAGAATCACCCACGTGTAGAATATGCAACAGAACTCTATTTGAAGGTCCCAGTGTCAAAGGTGACTCATTCCCAATTAGAACAAACTGAGAAAATTGGAGTTAAAGTTAAGAAGAATCTGAAAAAAAGAAGTGTGGATGGCAGAAATGATTTTAATTAGACCAATTAAAATCATTTCTGCCATCAACGCTAAGTTTTTTTCAGATTCTTCTTAACTTTAACTCCAATTTTCTCAGTTTGTTCTAATTGTGGGTCAGTCACCTTTGGTACTGAGCCATTCAATTGTCAAACATATTCTGACTGACTGTAGACAACGTAGCAAATTAACTATTCCTTACGACTAACATCACTTACTGACGGGACGTAGCCCATAAATTCATTTTTTTTTTCGTATAAGCTGCCTGAAACTTATTAAATAAGTAAATTAGATATCCCTATGAACATCAATCAACCGATGAAGAGTCATCCGATTTCATTCCACCTAGTACTGGAATATCGTAAAATAAAATAATAATAAAATTGTATTCCTTTTATTAGTTCATTATAGTGTTGAGACCGGACTAGCGAATGAAGGAAATTTTGTGACTAGTACCTCAGAAATGTCGGGATGTGTGGTTTTGTTACAAAGGTAGTGAGCTGTAATACCGAAGAGTAGCAATGATGATCCAACTCCAAGACAGATTTTCTTATTCTCCACTATCCAATCCCCTAAAGACCTCTTCGGTTTAATTGCTATAACTGTTGGTCTCACTTTCGACTGCTTCTGTACGAATACTAGCACGTATCGAATCCTGACGAGTTCTGTTCTAGGCACGAAGCAGCAGTTGAGTTCTTGAGCTGCGTCTCCACTGGTCAGAGCTTTATGCTCATTGGGTATTGTTTTGTATTCGTTGTAGGTCCTACAGTCTGGATCATCTAATATTTCTACGACCAGTACGGTCTTGAGTTGTCCACCAAGCTCGCTTTTCCCCCAACACCACCCTTCGTCTTCGGAGACGTCCAGACAGTGCTGTAGGTCGGAATAGAAGTACATTCCAAGACCCTGAAGTCCGTCCCTGTATACTAAAGGGTAGAAACCTAAGTGAACTACGGAATGCATCATTTTGAGACAGTCCCCGTAGAAAGAAAATGTGCTAGTCCTACCTTCTTTAAGGGCACGCCACTTGCATTCTGCTGTCGAAAATCTAGGAGACATCAACTTGAAGATGTGCGTTGGTTGTTCATAGTTCACTCCATTTTTTACCTTTTGAAATATACTGTGAAAACACTCAGCAGGGATTTGCGTAAGTTTTGGTTCTTTCTCATATACAAGCAACCAGTGAAGTAAATTTACGACTGTATCGTTTATTCTGTACTGCTCGGGATCTTTCAAGTAAATCTGCAAAAGCTGTACCGAAGGTACTTCTTCATTGATCATTGTCAGAGCTAATGCTGCATCGTCGCTTTCTTCAATTACAGTCGTAGGAAAAGGCTTCAAGAGTGCCGTAGTTTCTGAAGCGACCATGTACAAAGATATCTTCAAATCCGATTCCTGTGGATGATTGCTTATAAACTTCAAAATTTCGCTGCACTTAACGCTGTAATTGGGACACGGCTTATTCAAAAGAGCCAGAGCGTATTCCTCGTTTGCGGCGTGAAGTCTTTGTCCAGCAGAGCGGGTCCTGATCGTCCTGCGCAGGGACCAAGAAACGTGCCTAACCCTATTCACGACATTGGCGGTTTGAACGTACAGCCTTCCTACCCCTGGGGTTCCTGAGAGTTCTCCGTCCGAACCAGCACAACCTTCTTCGCTGCTACACAGTGTTTCAAAAGATGGCGAATCAGCAGGTTCTCCTGCCTGTCCATGATCGATTCCTTTCTGGAGAGGTTTTTCTGGAGGTTTTGAACTACCCTCATCACCACCTGGTTTGATCTCATTGCTTAACTCCTGTGATTCTTGTTGTCCTTCGAAGCTTTTCAATAGCTCATCCGAATTCACATTATGAGCAAATTCTTTGTTTAGCGTATAATTATCTACCATACTTGCATTCTACTTTCTTGGGTTTTATGTTAGGCTAGTCCCAAGTACATATTTTACTAAAATGAAGAGTCCCTAACAAAAGTAACCTTCTCTGCACTAACTACATGATTTTACTTAGAACGTTGCCATAGAGATAGGTGATCAATTTGAAAAATGTGTAACATCACCTACATATATTTGCAGGCTACTGAAATGTTCAGAATAATCGATTGAAATTGTCAACAATTGGCGAACAAAATAGTCTATATTCTAAACCATGGATTCATTTGAACCTTTTTCTATACGTTTGACATTCATATAAACTAAGATATTTTGGTTACGTTCCGAGTTAAGGAAGTGTTAGAAATAAATATTTTATTAACAGACATGAACAATTTTGGGGACTTTCGTATATTTTCTAAAACACCTCAAAAACGGTTGGGAAATCGTGATAAATGGAAATTGACCATTCGAAAGATTACTAAATTCTCTACAAAAGAAAGGTTCTGAAATAATTTTCGATGGGACGATATCAATCGGAGAAATATGTGCTTAAAACTTCGAAAGGGTTTAGCTTCGTTGGTTAGAAAATGCTTTTTGTTTCATTTCCTCAGTTTTTTAGTGCTTTTTTTTTTTATTTTTTTTTTTTTAAATTGATTTCAGAAGTAATCTTAATTTTCCAGTTTAAGAAGATACGAAAAATGAGAAACAATATTTGGTTGTTAGTAATAGATTTTTCCGAAAGGAAGTTCCGGAGCAATTTCCGTTACTGCAAGGTTGTGGCGCCTAAAATCTAACTTTTCTTCAGGATTTCGTTGGAGTATGTGTTTTAATTTTTCAAAAAATATTAACTATATTTATTCCAGAACGGTAACGCGCAAAGATGACGAAGTTCCTGCGAGTCGGACTTTTAAAATTATGTTTTTAATTACTCTTAGTGTTTGTCTCTCGTACATCTTTCAACCATGGAGTATATGATTAAAAGTTTGTAACTGTCCGCCTCTCGTACATATACAAAGAACCATGCTCCAAGGAACTGTGTCATCTTGGCGTGATTCCATAAAGTCTTTATATGTGGTGTGATTCAGGACGCTAAAAAAACTCTTAGAATTTCACCTTCAAAGAAAAGAAACCAGCACCTAAAAAGAACGAAGTCATTAATTACAAAATTCGTTATATTAGAAGTTAGGTTTTTTTGTGGTTATTATTTTTTTCCAAAGTTAGGTAATTATTTTCCTAGTATCTTGTATATTATGCGGATATAATAATTGTAATAAAACGTGCCACTTAAGCTGTCATAAGAATTAATGTAGAGAAACACTATTCTTGGTACAATTAGATATTGTCAAATACTCACCGGCGGCTAAGATTAGTTAATATATTGACACAATACTCTAGTTTAATTAATAAAACAAAATTTTAATACGTAGTTTTCGAGGAAACTATTGTTTCTTAAGTAGATCTAATTGTTCTGAAGGAGTACTTTAAACAAAAAAAATCCTTCATAAATACCCCGAGATTGGAAATGCCGCTTATTCAGACAGCATGTTCAGACTTCTAACGTTAGTTTGCCTTTTCGGCATGGTCTGCGGAGACAGCCTGGTCTTAAACCAAGCCGTAGACCAGCTGCTCGATGGTATACGGGAGCAGGTGAGGAGTCACAACATGGACTCCATACCCATAGAAGAGATGAGCCATACGTGGAGCTACAAGTGGCACAAGCTGATCCATCTTCACGGCAGTGTGAAGTGCTGGGATGGTTGGGTGAAATCCCTGCTGAGCATCAGGAGGACTGGAGACGCAGTTATGACCACGGAAGGAAGCAAGATGACGCTGAGTATGGCATTGGGTCTTGGAACCTTGGAGCTGGGTTTCGGCCACTGCAGGTAAGCATACATTTATTTTATGAAAGTTTATTAAGTCTTTAGTCAGGGCATTAACAAATTTTGGAATCCCAGTGGCCGTAGTGCCATTGCCCGTTTACTCCGTGCCTTAGGTTGTGGGTTCGTTTGTCACTAGGGGTGGTGGCTTGTCTTTGCAAAAAAGAAAAGGTATCAGCCTTATCCTGTGCATTAAACGTGGCTTTGACCGTTGGCATTTTTATAACATATTTTTCTATTGAGATGGCCACAACGAATAGCGAGTTTCGCTGCAATACAACAAAAATTACCACCAAATAACGGTACGGTAAACTGGGTACGGCGTGACCCCCCCTCCATCCAGATGGACCAATTTTGCTGTACCGTGTTTGGTCACAAAATAACCAAAACTCTGGCGTGTGTCGTGCTAGCGGACATACATAAATACATATATATAAATCCCGATGGCCCTGAGTGCCATTGCCTGTGCACTCCTTGTACTGCTGTGGGTTCGGCTAGGCTTGGTGGCTTTTCTTTACAAAAAGAAAAAGGCATCAGCCCTATCCTGGCTAGAAAAGGGTGGAACCTGTAGAAAACCTGACCAAAAATAATTGTCAAGTGATTTTGGTACGTTCTTTCAAGAATCATTCACTCTTTAAAGTGTAACTAACTCTCACTACTGAACAGGTTATTTTTTAGTGACAAGTATTAGTAAACGCCACAAATACAAGGGAATACTAATGGATTCTATTTACTAAGCAACAAGTAAGCTCCCACAACACCATTCTACAACGCAGTTGCCTTTTGTCACATAAAAAGCCCAAAAAGTGTTCAGTGACAAGTTTGTTACTAGCCGGACCGTACTGAACGCACTTGTCCACTATGCGTGAAAGAGTACTTGCCACTTGTCACAAAGCCAGCTTAGTGTACTAAGCTCATGTAACCTACACATTAGGCGTAGGGGTGTATCTCAAATCCACCGGTCCCCAAAATCAATCAAATTTTTGATTTCCAAATTGTTTTGTAAAAAATATGAAATTAAATAGATAATTTAATAAGAACTAATTTCTACATCATTATGATTTCTAATATATAATTTTTCTTTTAAAGGTTTAATGCTAAGCATCTGTTCCAATTGACTCAGAAGATAAGCGCCAAGGTGGACTCGAACTCTGTTGAAGCACAAGCGACAATAATAAGAAACGGCGACCAATGCTCAGTGACCCTCGACAGGCTCGCACTGACCCATATCGGGAAGATAAAAGTGAACACAGGTGGAGGCCCAATCCATAAAATAGAGAATCATATTTTGGACTGGGTCGCTAAACACATACACGACAAGGTAGTGAAGAATCTCAGTGAACATCTTCAAGATTTGGCAAGAAATAATCTAGGCAGGGCTGATCTATGTAACAAGATCCCTCACTGACAAAATATCTTTGTATATGTGCAATTGAACAAAATATGTAACAATATATCCTTTATGGTGTGTAAATAATAAATATATTTATTTATACTAACTGTCTATTTTTTACCTAAATATAAATCCTTCTAAATGGTTGCATTACCAGCACAGAAGAACTGTCTTAAAAGATACAACAAAAAAAAAAAAAAACGTTCAAAAGTACGAAACCGGCAGATTCGAATTTTAAGCATTGATTTCTCCGAATAAAATCGCTCTATCAAAACCTGTATAGAATCCGCTTCTCTAAATGTTTACTCTTTTATTTGAAATCGGTTACAGACATTTTTTTTTTTAATATATATAGTATATATTATTTTATATATGCATGGCCCCGAAGGACCAGAGTGTAAGGGCAGAGGATCATATTTGTAATTTTTGTTTCCATTCAACGAAACTCAAAATACGTCGTGCCCTACTAATGAGAAAGATGCTTAGTGAAAATAAGCGTTATCATTCCACCAGAAATAGGGGTTTATTTGGAAACTAAATTATTGTTTGTTATCAATCAATGAAAATATCTAGATAGCATTGAAAAGTCTGTCGAAAGTTGGTATCCACAAGAAACATATACAGCCTTCTTTCTCGTGCATGGCCAATGCGCAAGCGCGAACGCCACTGCGCATGCGCTAACGCCACTGCGCATGCGCGAACACCACCGGACACGGTTTTGTGACACTTTTTTGTAACGGTTTTTTCAGTTTAGTCACCGCTAAAGCATATTTATGCTAAAATAACTTTTTTTTAGATTGAGTTAAGAAAAAAACATCCGACTTGCAGGAACTACGTCATTTTAACGCGTTTCCTGTCTTATCCCTAGTGAAATTAGTAAAGGAATAGAAATTGTTAATCGTTGTTTTGGTTTTTCGTAAAAAATCTATCTTGAATAAAAGCAATATTTGAAGTGTTTCAACGGCAGAGGAAACTGCCAGTATCCAAGTTACACAGAAGCGGTGATCACTCTATCAGCCTTCACCCTCATTCTTAAGGAAGGCTCTATAAGTCAATACAAAACTAGAAAACTCACTTCACTGTCCGATATAGTATTGTTATATATATTATTGGAGCGAATGGAATGCTCTACAACCCCATAACCGACATTTATTTTTTGGGTCCATCGTTGAAGAGATATCCGGTCGAGAATAGAAAAAAGTGTGTTTTTTTTCCCAAAATGACAGACTTTCAAGAGCGGATATTTCGAAAACTAAAGATATCTCGAAAAACTTTACTGAATAGAACTTTTAGGAAATTTAATCAGCTTTCATTTGTTATAGAATAGTCATGTCGCTAGGACGCAGGGTTTCCGAGATATAAGTGAAAACCCGAAACATTGGACCTTCTAAACCCCCCTCCCCCCCCCCCGGCTTAAAGGCTAGGGGCGATTACTTTTGATATGTTCACCTCCTATCCAGCCCAAACAAAGTTACGAAGTCAAAAATTGTGTTCCAAAAATTTCCACCTATAGCTGTTTTCAAGCATTCGTTGCCTGGACTGTAGGCTGCTTCTTGATTTAGGAAGCCCAATAAAAACCTTTAGCCTACCTACTGGTGAAAGTCCGGCTCTCCCTCATTCTAAAGAAAGGCTCTATAAGTCAATTCAAAATTGACTCGTGATTGAGCAAACACGCTTCTCATTTACATGTCACGTTTTATTGAAAAAATAATGCAATCAAAATGACACCAACCAATTAAAAAGAGAGCTAAATAGAGAAAAAAAACAACGTTCAAATGAAGGAATCAACAGTAGTAAAATTGAAGAAAATACTCACACAGCATCTACGCATTCAGCTCGTAAAGCTCTATTTCAAACAAAAGAAAATTGGTTCTCATTTTACGTATACTGTTTTACTGATAAATACCTTTTCTTAATATAAGCAATTAAAAAAATAACAAGCAATAACAAACTAAGGGAAAAAGACAAAAAGAACCGTTCAAATAAACGAAACTAACAACTTGAAAGTTTTAACCACATATTTCTCCGAATGACATCAACCAATCAAAAATTGCTAGAGAATCTTTTTTTGTAGGAAATTTAGTAATCTTTTGAATGGCGACCTTCCACTTACCATGATTTCGAAATATTTTAGGAAATACACGAAGAACCCAAAACTTTTCATGTATGTATATATTTGTTTTCGAATACTTTCTAAACTCCAAATGTAACCAAAATTTATATATCTTAGTTTGGACGAATTTGAAACTGAACTGGGCAAAATATTTCATCTGAACTCATAGATTCTAAGCACCTCTTAGAAATAATAAGAAAATATAATTTTATAAAATTTTCTCAAAAACGGTTGCAGATATCGCATTGAAAATTGTTTCATTCGTTTTCCTGTGCTTTAGAACCTATAAAAAGTGTACCTAGAGTTTTACGAAAATCCATAAGCGCAACGATTTTTTATGCACGAATTTAGCCTATAAAACAGTGTTCTGGTAGGCGGATTCTCCTGGTTAACGAACTTGACCTTTTAAATTAGACAAAGTATTTTTTTACAAAATTTCATTAAAATCGGGCAATTTATGAGAGTGTGGGAGAGCTAACAGACAAATATATATATATATATATATATATATATATATATATATATATATATATGTATATATATATATATATATATATATATATATATGTATATATATATATATATATATATATATAAACACACATATAATTTTGAACCGCCTATTTCGTGACCTATTGGTTCTGAATGACCAGGAGGAGGACTTGCGGACGCTAGGGATCCGAAATTTGAGGAACCTAGCAGCAAACCGCGTGAAATGGAGCAGGATGGTGGCAGAGGCCCGGGTCCTTCAAGGTCTGTAGCCCAACAGTGAGTGAGTGATTGGTTCTGAAATATGAAATTTTGTAGTCGGTACTTCCGGATTGCGTCCTGAGCTCCTTCCGCTTTATAAGCGTGTTTCCTCTCTATGGAGGGAGGGAGGAACCGCGCGAATAAAATTTTTGTATTTATTTATCAGTTACCGTCTAAAGTTCGAAATCAAGCAATTAATTTTTCAATCAATAACAAACAATTAACTTTTTAATCGCCAAATACAATTAATTTGATTGCGGTTAACTCCGTTTGCAATAACTTTAATCGCGATTTAACATCTTAATTGCAATGGATTTAATTTAATTGCAACTTACAATTTAATTTTTAATTGAAAGTAATTATTATTTTTTCATAAAACAATTAATTGTTATAATGAAACAATATTAACTCAATGAAAAAAAATGTGTACACAAAGAGGTACGCTGAATTTTTTTTATTTTTTTAAATTTTTAACGAAAACGCCTCCCCAAAGTTCACTTCCATTCCACTATTGGTAATCTTCCAGTCCTATTTTGATCAGACCTGGGTCTCTATTCGCGATCATTTCTGGGACACTATTCACACTAGGGCCGATCTGAGTCACTTCCGGTCTCCCAAAAGTACTTGTGGAACACAATATTCGTCCCAGGCCTTTTCCGGGTCGACTGGAGTCATCCCCGGCAACTTCCAGTTCACTTCCGGCCTCTCATATTTACTTCAGAGGGGCCACTTTCGAATGGATCTGTGTCAATTCCAGCCACCTTCTGGTTCCTTCCCTTAACTCCAGCATACTTTCAGTCCACTCACTACTGGCTCACTTACTGTAGCAGGAATAGGACCGGAAGTGAGAATGAAAGAGTTATCTAGTGCTATTTTTTTTATATAACTGGAACTTAATTGCAGATAAAATTAATAACTGATTAATCGTAATTGCAGATTTTGGGATATATTATGAATTTTTATAATATATACTCTTTACTTTTAAAACAAATAAATATGTTGACTTACAAAGATCATGTGACATTGACACATAGATTAAAGATTTCTGAATTTCTTGGTATTTTAGGAAACAATTAGCCCCACAGAACAATAAGTTACAAAATATTTTTTTAATAATTAAAAAAATTTAGTATTTGAGAAATACTCAATTCTAATTAAGGACAATTAGTACAGCCTTCCAAGAACCTTTTCAAGGGGGCACTAGAACAATTCTTTTTCCTTATTGGCACTTAAAACAATCCTACAAATAGCTCTAATCTCAGTGCAGCAAACAAGTTTAACACAATGTACAAACTACTAGCCATAGTCTGCGTCATCGGCTTAGTCCGAGGAGACACACTTGTCATTAATCAGGCTGTCGATCAGCTTCTGGATGGCGTCCGAGAGCAGGTGAGGGCACAGAACGTGGACTCTATACCTATAGAGGAAATGAGCCATTCTTGGAGCTACAAATGGAAGTTTGTCCATCTCACCGGTCATGTCGACTGCTGGGACGGATGGGTAAGGTCTTTGCTGAGTATTCGGAGGACTGGGGACGTATCGATTACAACGGAAGGAAGCAAGCTTACATTGAACATTGCTATGGGACTGGGTGAACTTGAGCTGGGCTTTGAACACTGCAGGTAATTGTTAAAATAGTTTAAATTAAAAATCTACTTAATTCACTAGATCAATAAATCTCTTTATAAGAATAAAATGTATTGCACACTTTTCTACCATCAATAAACATTCAAATTATAATTTATTTTGTTTACTTTACATGATCTTTAGACTTTTTCAATTTCCCAAAGATGAATATCTCAACAAATTAATCAATTCAAATAAAATTACATAGGTATTTAATATAGTACTGAATGAATATAATTAAAATATAAATTTACTATTTTTTTAATACTTTTAACACAATGATTGCAAACTATGAGATAACTCATTTGTGCTATTCCTCTCAATGCCAACTTTCCTTAATTGCAATCGACTCCTTACTTAATTTGAAATATCCTCAAAATTTTAGAAAAGTCACATTTAATTTTTTTGCTCTTTACTTCAATTAAATTAAACATATTTTGTTCTATAACATTTCCCAACAATGTACATTTATTATGATAATCAATATTTTTTTCTTTATATACTAATAGGATTACATTTTATAACAGATTCAAGGCCGAACACTTGTTCCAAATCACGCAGAAAATCAGTGCCAAGGTGGACTCGAACTCCGTGGAAGCCCAGATTACTATTATAAAAAATGGAGAGGAGTGTTCGGTGAGCTTGGACCGACTTGCTCTAGTCAATATTGGCAAGATATCCGTCAATACTGGAGGCGGAGAAATCCACAAAATAGAAGACAAACTCCTCGACTGGATCGCCCATCACATCCATGACAAGGTTGTCAATAACCTCAGCGACCACCTGCAGGGCTTAGCAAGGCTCAATTTGGACAGAGCAGACCTTTGCCACAAGATACCATTTTAAAACTGTAAAGGAGTTTCTTGTAATTTTCATAATTTTCTTGTAAATAAATGATTATAGTACCTGCTATTATCTGCAAATATTCGTGGAAGGACCCTATTTTATTGAATTACTTATTTTTATATTGTAATAATTTATTAATTTTGTTAATAATTATTTCCTGATTTTTTAAATTTATTTATATTAAAAAAAAATAATTTTCTCAATTCAGCCTAAGATTTTTTTATTATTTTTATTTAAACTTTTAATGCCATGTTTCTGGAATTCAACTTATTCATTTAATGATCACTTGGTTAGGATGACAAGTCAACGTTTTGAAATGAAATGCTCCCGATGAGGTACCACAATAAGGCACAAAACATGCCCAGTGTCATGTAAAAATCATCATCATATGTGGCACGACATCCCGTCACCGAGAATGGGCCTCCTCTAAGAGCCTCCGCCAGTTGGCTCTGTCTTCTGCTGCAGCTCTCCAGTTCCTAACGCCAAGCAGAGTTCTGGCATCGTCGGATATACCCAGCCATCTGATCCTTGGCCTTCCTACTTGTCTTGTAGGTCCTTGGTCATAACCTTTTTTGGTGTTTCGTTGGCATCCATTCTGTCTACATGCCTTGCCCACCTTAGTCTTTCAAGTTTGACGAAGGTGACAATGTCGAGGTCGGCAAATAGAGAGCTGAGTTCATGTAAAATAAAGGAGTTAAAAAACAAGTTCACAACTTTACAATTGAAGCCTTTGACCCCCATACTGTTAAGGAAATATTGAAAATGTTATGTCAGTCTTCAAAATATTTAATATTTAAAATAAATATAAATTGTAACTGAAGTTATTTACTCCATTTAGTAGACATGATTGAGGAAGATTTTAAGAAATGTATTCAAACGCTTTGTCATGAGTGCATTCCTTTTGAATGTTGTAAATAAAGTTTTGTTCTAAATGCAAGGCAGAGAAATGTGTTTCAAAATATGGGTAGTTTACCCAACGAATTTTTTCCATTCTTTACATGTTTTCCTTCCCCAGCTTCTACAGCACCCATTATATTTCAGATACTTTATTTATAAAAACTCCAAAAGACAGTGATTAAAATGTGTAGGAGAAAAATTAAAATAAATGTACAACATTTTTCAGAAGGTTGGTGTCCAATGTCTTTAATCTCAATATGAAAATAATTTTCATATTTTTAATGTGTTTGTAGAATTCATCTCTATTTTGTTTTTACATGTAACTTATTTTTAATTAAACAAAGTAATGGATAGTTGGGATTCAGCTGAAGAACAAGAACAGATTTAGGGAAGAACCTACTTGAATGTTTTGGCTTGCTCTTTGGCATCCTTCTTCAGCAATAAATCTCAGAATATAGAATCTCAGAGACTAAATTTAGAATGCGTTAAGTGACATAAGGTAAATGTGGGTCACGCTTATTGCTAAAGAAGGCTCCCAAAGAGCAAACCAAAATATCCAAATAGCCGAATCCCACCCATCCATCACTTTGTATCATCAGACAGTTAACAATTTTTACCTTGATATTTGAAATTATGGTCATATTATATTGTGCATTATTAAATTATTTGTATTTAAACAACTATTAATCATAATAAGTTCAATTACTTCAATAAAGAATTTCTCTCTCTCTTTCTCGTTCATCTCAATCTAGGCGCACGGTAGTGCGCCAGGCCAAGTTCCGGCCTAAGCATACTGTGTGTATATTACAGGAGGTCTTAGAGCCGCTTTTTACTCTCTCATAACTTTCAACCAGGTAATTATACTACTAGATGTGAGTAAAACTGGAAATTTTCATAATTCTACATTGAATAGTTTCTGAGATATAAGCAATCGAAAATCGGGATTTATAGGACTCACTCACTCACTGACTCATCAAAATTATTAGGCACTTCCCATGATGCTAGAGACTTGAAATTTTGCATGATGATAGATATGGAGGTGTTATTAAAGGAAAAAATCGAAAACCCCTGAAAAGTTGCGTTTGACTCCGCTTCCGGGGCGGGGGCGTGCCAGTTTTGTACTTCCTTCGGGAACCCGTCATTCCGTCCGAAACCCATGATGTGGGGTATCAAATGAATCGTCTCCGTATGAAGAACCTATATATGATGTTTTAAGAAACAATTAGACGCATATAGGCTCGGTCAAAATCTTCTACCAGCTGTCTGTCTGTATGTTTGTCCCTTATACAAATCCGTACCGTTTGACCGATTTTGACCCAACTTGGGACACAGATGGGTCTTGATGCTGGGAGAATCATAGGCTAGGTTAAATTGTCTATCAGCTATCTGTCTGTTTGTTCCTTATACAAATCCACACGATTTGACCGATTTTGACCAAACATGGTACATAGGTAGGTCTTTATCCGGATAGTGTCATAGGCTAGGCCAAAATCATCTATCAGCTGTCTGTGTGCATGTTTGTTCCTCACACAAAGTCACTCCGTTTGACCGATTTTGACCAAACTTGGCACACAGGTAGGCCTTGGTCCGGGGAATGCACTAGGCTTGGTAAAAAAGGTCTTTCAGCTGTCTGTCAGTATGTTTGTTCCTTATACAAATTCACACGGTTTGACCTATTTTGACCAAACTTGGCACGCAGGTAGGTCTTGATACGGGAGTGTCATATTACCTATGACGTTTTGTACTTTCTGTTCTATCGGAAAGCCATCATTCCTTCTGAAACCCATCATGTGGGGTATCAAATGAATCATTTTGGTAAGGAGAACCTATATTTGATGTTTTAAGAAACATTTCGACGCATCTTAACAACAACAGTTGTGACTTCTTTCTTAAATGTAGTAAATAAAGTCGTAGGGGTTAACTGCATAATATACTTGACAGCAGATACTAAGTTTTTCAAAGTCGAGCCTTCTAAATTCCAAAGTTTAGGATCACAAACCCAAAATGTATAGTCTTTGTTCTTATCTTTTTCTTGAAGGCCTTCTACACTTTCCCTATCGTGATCTTTATCCTCGGGATAAGGTTCCTGTGTTTTACAGTGAAATAGTTTAGTTAAGAGAGCAATCAATTTGTCCTCTAGAGTAATGTCATCTGGAAGAGCTTATAACTTTTCTAGGCTAGTGATTAGATGTAGATAGGTATGCTGCTTGGTATCAAATATCAAGCAGTAAGAAGAACTTTACGCAGAATCCAAAGACCCTGGTTTTATATGAAGTACAAAAAGCCAGAAGGTATGCGGCAACTAAATTTTAATTAATACTTAGAAAAAAGTAATAAGATCCCAAAAAAAACATAAATGTGAAATAGAGGCCAAGTTCCTCCCCCCACAAAGAAACACTCCCTTCCCCAAAAATATCCCCTCCTAAAACCCCCCAAAACGCCTTACCATCCTACACTCCAAAAAAGTAGTACGAGTTAGTGTATTAAGTGCACCATATTTTCAACCAAAAATATTTGCCAAAACAAGAGATGATACAAGAAAGAAATGTCCAAGTCCATTACTTGGAAGACCTCACAGTTACTTACTAAGAACAGTAAAGACACTTCAACTGACCTTTAAAAACAACAATAAAAATACTTATATCCAGTTACTAAAATATCACTTCCCTCAACCAGGTTTATTCTTAAACTTGGCAATGTTTAGTTTTCTCTCTAAAGATAATTTCGGCACAAATAAAACATTGCCAAGTTTAAGAATATACCTGGTTGAGGGAAGTGATATTTTATTAACTGGATATAAGTATTTTTATTGTTGTTTTTAAAGGTCAGTTGAAGTGTCTTTACTGTTCTTAGTAAGTAACTATGAGGTCTTCCAAGTAATGGACTTGGACATTTCTTTCTTGTATCATCTCTTGTATTGGCAAATATTTTTGGTTGAAAATATGGTGCACTTAATACACTAACTCGTACTACTTTTTTGGAGTGTAGGATGGTAAGGCGTTTTGGGGGGTTTTAGTACTCCTATGTACTCCTTGTGTCCGTCAGACATGTTGAGGTACAGTGCTCCTTTCGGGTAGTCAAATCAGGCACTGCATCAGCAGCCATTATTTTGACACATCCAATCTGTTCTTCTTGCCAGTACAAAGTAGTAATAGATTATATGAAGAGGAGTTTCCTCCTCAACGTCGCATTTCTTGCATAGGGAGATTGTTACCAGATCCAAACAGTGCAGATGATTATCGCCCCTAGAATAACCATTTGGTTTCTCCCTGCGTAAAAGCAACCACTTCATTCATTCCCTTCTTAAGGAAGGAGAGTATTGGATTAGTTTACTTTATTGACACAATAGTTCCATGGTTACTAAAAAGCTCATCAGGCCCTTCAACAATGCTTCTATCCGTCGCAATTGGGTTCAGAAATGCTGTTGTCAAAAGTTTGGCATCTCCTACTGTAGACCATATGTAATGGTGACACCTGAACAGGAATTGAAGGAGCTAAATTTTAATTGTCTAGAAAAATGAACTTGCCAGGCTGGGATTTGAACCCAGATCCTATTTTACGCTTGAGTGCCTTGCCAATTAGACTTCCGGCTTTGTCTCAAAGCATAGCAAGTTAATTTATCTTACCTTTAATTTATTAAACCATTTTATTGAGAGGAGATCGTTGACGGAAGGAATTGCGAAGGTCGATATAGTCAGAGCTCGGTCGTGTGGTACCTTAATAAAACTACATTTTTTATAAGAAAATGCTTCTCATTTTTGCCGACGTTTCAGCTTGAAATTCAAGCTTTCATAAGGGCTATAAAAGAAGATGGACAGAGTTAAAACTCATTTATATACAGATGAAATGAAAGGAAAAACATTATACATAGACGAGGATGAATACCTTAGGTAAATGTGTGTTATAGCTACAACTTAAATTAAAGGCAGATTGATGCAGATTTAAAACTTTAATTGTGGGAACCATAAGAATAGATATGAAATGAATAAGTACAGGATGAAAATTGGCTTGCTGATGAGAAGAGGGAGAACTATGCATCACGGATGTACTATCTGGTGGATTGCGGTATGTTTGAGGAAATGAGCGGGAGGGGGGGGGGGGGGTTGACCACCCTTCCCTTAATGGATGGTCGATGATGACTCCCTACCCTTAATGGAAGGGGTGTAAAGAGAGGTGTCATAAAAGTGAAGTGATAATGGAAGGGAATGAAAGGTTATATTTTTTTTGTGGGTTTTAAATGGGATTTTTTTAATAAAAGGAAAATGTTGGAATAGGAAGAGGAGAAGAATTCTTTATCATTTTTGTCAATAACCGGATTATTGTTTTGATGGATAAATATAGATTCAGAAAGGAGGCGCTTTTCGAGGCTTGATTTAGAGGAGAGGATGTAGAATTGGTCAAAGTCAAAGTTATGTCTGTCTGTGCGTTTCATTTCTAGCTGAAATGTCTAAAAAATAAAACACATTTTCTTATGAAAAACGTAATTTTATTAAGATACCACATGACCGAACCCTTCTGAAGCTACTTTACATTACGCTTTCATATTACTATTATTATAAACATGTAAACTAATTTCAATTATCTAAACTAGTCTAATAACTCTTTTGGTTGATTTTTTCATGGATGTTCATAGATTACAAGTTTTCTTTTTTTCTAGGAAGTATAACATGTGCTGCATACCCTCTGTCACAAATAGATACAATCGACATAGAAACTGGCAATATTAGTAAGAATTCTGCACTCAATCTAGTAGTATTTGGTGTCAGTAATTTTACTTAAGACATTTACTCAACATGAAACCAACTCGAGCAATAAACTTGAACATTTATTTTCTCTCTTTCAGGAGAAGGATGAACATCTTGAACTAATGGATGGCGTATTAATTGATCTGTTGAATGCAAAATGGAATGCATTTGTAAAATTCAGGTAAAATAAGAAATTTTATAATTATAGAAGAAATAAATACTGCTGAAATCCATGCTTTTTTTTTTGTATTGTTGTCCAAAAGTTATCCAAGTCCCAACATATTTCTCCAAGAACTGCAAAAATATCAAGATTTGGTTTGTGGAAATTTTAAAAAGATAAATACATGGTTTAAGGATATTTCTTTACGCTAATACTCTTATGTCAAAAACTATAACTGAAGTTTTTGGGTGCACTGGATTATAATGAAAACTTAATTTATTGATATTAAAAAGCAAAAGTATTTCTATTAAAATGAAAAGTAAAGTAGGCACACGAGAGCCTATGTAACAGTAATAAAATCTATAAATAAAATGGCAGAAGGCCATATACGTAAAAATAAGTTTACTTCTCTCTAATATTTATTATTAGATATACTAAATGTTTCCCATCATATGACTCAGAGAAAAGCGTTCGTCTTTAAAGAAATATTCAAATATAAAAATCGACTGATACTAAAATTTTAAAATTTCTTCAATCACCTCCAGAAAAATATTTTTAATCATGAAACAAATGATTCTAGATGTTTTTAAATCTATGACTTTCCACATTTTTTAAAAGAAATTATATATAAAAAAATGGCCACGAATAACAGTAATTAAATAATGACAGTGCTATTGTGGTATTTATGAATTCTTAAAGAAATCTGCAGGAGTTGCTCCCCAAAATTGTTTAAATTACTAGTTCATATTGGTGCTGTTTTCAGGCATCTACATAAATAAAATAAAAGTAAAATGAAAACTTTTATTTTTTGATGACATTGTGAAATCAATTTTTTAAGTATTTTAATCAAGAATTTAGGGTTGAATAAGATATAAATAAGTGAAATGTTCTTTGTTTAAAAATTTTTTTTTTTTATTTACTGAAAAATATTTGTTGAAACAAATCAAAACATATACATTAGTATACCTTTATACTTTTAGTAGTCCTTTATACTTTTTTCCTATTAAATATATTTTAATAACAATTACTCTAAAACTTATATTTTTTAAGTTGAAAAATAACAGTTAAAAAAAAACAAAATCATTTCACTTATTTTTAAAACAAGGAAACCCTAAAATTTTTTATTAAAATACTCATAACTTTTATTTCAGATTTAAAAAAATAAAAGTATTACATTAACTTTTATTTTCATGTATTTTATATCCCTGACTCAAACAAAATTAAATCAAGCATTTATTTTTATTTTTTACAGGTTTTACAGACAATTCTTTTTATTTTTATTTTATTTTTTGATATCGCTAGTATGTTTTACACTCCGACCGGGTCCACCCCCAGTGAAACCTATAAGTAGTACAAATGTTACCAAGAGCAATTCGTCAATGGGGAATTTTTCGAATGAATACGAGACTGAGCCTACAGCAGTACCTCCGAGGTGGTATCAAAAAAATCTCGATGACGAAAACAATTCTTCGAAAAGAACACAGCACGTCATATTGAGAGAAATGATACTTACATCCTTGACAGAAGAGGAAGTAGCCCAGTTACTAGAAGCGACTCAATTAGAGATGGCTAACAGCAAAAAGGTTGATGGTTTGGTGTGTTCAGGAAATTCTATACACTCTTGCGTAGGCAACGACTCGGATGTTGTGGCAGTTTTTGGCAAAGGGAAGAGCCCGAAAGCTCCAAAACCTGGAGCATCTCCAGACGACACAGTAAGTCATTATTCATTCCCTTAGGCACAACACATTACACCATTAGGAATTCAAATGATAAATTGAATATTTTTTTTTGTTATTTTAGGATTATGATGATGCATGGTGGGAAGAATTTGGACAATGCCGTCTTCTGCAAATAACCAGTTCTGTAGAAATGATAAGGCTCTCAGCAGAGATGATGCTCGAAATTGGAGCCATTTTGTACATATTTGCGGCTCTGAGGGAACTCAGATTTCTAGGCTGGAGTATGTTTGTAGAAAATTTGGTATGTCTCTTTCAGAAAATAAAATCATTTGTTTTAGCACTTTCAATTGAGACTGTTTAGGTTGTACTTATGAAGGAATATTTGAAAAACTTCCTAGACCTCAGTAAAACCTTTCTCTGTGCATATATGTTAGTGTGTGACAGTGGTGACAGTTTGTATTCACTTAAAATGAAACTCAGTATTCTAAAAAGAGATGAATCTGCCAAATTGGTGCATTCGAAATTAGAGTTTTACCTGAAACGCCCTACTTTATAGGAACATTATGATAACCCCCAAGTGGTTGTAACTATTGTTTTCTTGCTAACAAAACCACTACACGACATACAATGTCCCAAACTCCCAGTTAGAATTGAAACTGGCTGAAGAAGGACAATAGAGTCCAAACTGTCACAATCATTTGTGACAATAATAATTTGGAAGGTTCTACCCATCATAAATATTTTTGAAATATTCACAACCAACATAAATAGCAGGATTGCCCTTTACTAGAAGCACTAGTATAGCAGTAAATTGGAATGAATTTTATATAACTATAATAAAAAAAAATAAAACAATATGTATAAGCATTCACAATCACTCACTGTTGGGCGTTACAGTCCTTGTAGGACCTGGGCCTCCGCCACCATCCTGCTCCATTCCATTGCTAGGTTCCTCCAATTTCGGACCCCTAGCATCCGCAAGTCCTCCTCCAGGTCATCAAGCCACCTCCGTCTTGGTCTGCCTCTCTTTCTTTTGCCCCCAGGTGCACCATTCAGCATCAATTTAGGTAGCCTATAGGGTTCCATTCTCTCCACGTATAAGCATTAAGATATATATAAAAAAAATATGATTAATTGAAATACGGTTTTTCTATTACATAGGTATATTTAATTTACAGATGACAGCCCCGTCACGAGTAATGTTTCTGTTTTCTTGTTGCTTGATGATCACCCTGCCATTTCTCAGGTTCTCTTGCAATGAAGAAATCGAGGATATAATAGCAGTAATCATAATGCTAACAACAGCTCCATATTTTCTATTTTTCTGCAGGTATTTTATATTTTCCTTTAAAACATTTACTTTGAGTTATGAACATTTTCAGAACATATATTTATTTATTTTTTTCTTCTTCTACAGAGGATTCAAAACAGTCGGTCCATTTGTTGTTATGATATATCGTATGATAATGGGAGATTTATTGAGATTTGCAACCATATATTTGGTTTTTGTCATGGGCTTTGCTCAAGGTAAGTAAGTAAGTTAAAGGTATTTAACATTAGTCCCTGACTTAGTCACCTGATCTTACGCGTCAATATCCAGCACTCCTGTCATTGTTATTCAAAGACTTCCAGACCTCATGCGCTTGATTATAGAGGACTTAAATGGAATAACTGAACAAACAGATGAGAATGATTAGCTGATTGTGCTTAAAAAAAAAACAAAAAAAAAAAAAAAAAAAAACAGTTAAAACCGTGAAACAAAGAATCATTAAAACGTATTGATGAAAATAAAGATAACTAAAGATCCTTTCTCATACTAGCAGGTCTAGCGTATCATTCTTGTTGTGTTGCCGTATTTATGATGATTGGAATATGTATCATTATTTTTGCTTTATTAGAAAGGTTTTCAAAACTTAGTTTTTCTCTTTAAGCATAAAAACATCTTGAAAATATTAGTCTAAATAATTTTAATGTAATGAATATTAGAAATATTTCTCTTTGTTTTCCAGCTTATTACATAATATTCCTCTCTTTTGATAACCCACTCACGCCACAGGATTTTGATGACTCGGTCAGCAATCCTATTCCGAACCCCGTTGAAGCTGTGATGGCAATGTTTTTCATGTCAATGACAAGTTTCGGAGATTACTATCCAGCCCTCGAGAGGACAGCTCACGAAATTGAGGCTAAGGTGATAATTTCAAATAAATTCCATCAATAATTTTAATTAGTGTAGATTAATTATGGAAGCTTGTCAATTTGTTCAATTTCAATGTTAAGACAGCTTATAAAATGAAAAACATTCAGTTCCACAAAGAAGAATGTCGTTCTCTTTAACCCCTGGTGTTTATAAAATGTCTGACAGACACAAGGGAAATTTCAGTAAGAAATGTTGGCAACAGTGAGCATCTAGATTCTAGATGCTGTCCATTGAGTTAGAAGGGAGGGGAGGGAGTCTAAACGATAAAAGTTGAAGCCTAAAATCGGCCATGCCAGTGTGACAAAAAGCGCGCGAAAAGGTGAATTTTTGAATATTATTGTAAACAAACAATGAAATGAAACGAATTTATGTGTCGTATTCGTATAAATTGACATTTATATATGTGTATAAATGTAAATCAATGAGAATATGATATATATATTCGTTCAAATTCATCGTTTGTTTACGATCATATTCAGATTCAAATTTTCGCGCGTCACTACTGGTACTTTTGTCACACTGGCATGGCCGATTTCAGACCTACACTTTTTAAGCATTGGAAGATTGATAACACTCCCTCCACTATCTACTAACTCAATGATGCTGTCAACATACTTTACTGAAATTTCCCTCCACTAAACACCAGCATGGCGTCCTAGAGGAAATACGGGCCCCTGTCCAAGTAACTTCACAGGCCCCTTCCCCCCCCCTCCTTAATTAACATTACCAAAACCTATTTAAAATTCACATTTCTCTCAAAACAAAATGAAAAGTCCGTCACGCAGGAGCTGCATAACTAAGCACTTTCCTCAGAATTTGGGTAGTGTAGACTGCTTTCCAGAACAATTTGCTTAAAATATCCTTCATAAATAAAATAAAAACATGAATAGTTCTCTTTTAAATTTGTAATGAGTAACTGATCTATTATTAATTTGCTTCCAGAGTTATGTTTACACATGGTACCTACTACACTACGTAATATATACAAAAAACCTCATATTATTGTATTTTGATCTAACGCAGGAACAGGATACAGTCCCTCTAGTGGTAGAAAGAGCTCCTTGCGGTGGCTTTGTGAACCTACGGCTGGCGGGCTTTTCTATTGAAATATATTACAAAGTAAACCCCCGCTTTCCGATTGACCGATTCAGCTCATTTTTACAACACTTCTTTCTCATGAGTTACCCACGACGTATACCGCGTTTCGTTACAATACAGCAGTAATTACGACCGGTATGAGTATATTAGGAATTTGGGTCCGGAGTAAACCCCCCCTTCTAATGAACCGATTTAGTTTATTTTTACAACACATATTTACCTGTAGATTACCACTATGAATACCGAGTTTCGTCGAAATAAACCAAAAATCACGGCTGGTAATGGCGAATTGGTATTGTGGGTCCAGAGTAACCCCCCCCTCCTAATGAACCGATTTAGTTTATTTTTACACACATATTTACCTGTGGATTACCACTACGAATACCGAGTTTCGTCGAAATGTACCAAAAATCACGGCTGGTAGTGGCGAATTGGTATTGTGGGTCCGGAGTAAACCCCCCCTCCTAATGAACTGATTTAGTTCATTTTTATATCTCACTTTTCTCTCTATATTACCACTACGAATACCAAGTTTCGTTGAAATATAGCAAATATTACGGCTGACATGGTCAAATTAGTGTTTTGGGTTCGGGGTAAACCCCCCCTTCCGGTGGACCGACTTTGGTGGTTAACGAACTCGTTCAATCGTTTGCTAATTGAATGCTATATACCAAGTTTCGTGACGAAAAAACAAAAACTCTGGCCGCTATCGTGTTAACAGACACACACACACACACACACACACACACACACACACACACACACACACACACACACACACATATATATATATATATATATATATATATATATATATATATATAAATTTTAACGGGGGTCATTTTCGGTGTCTACTAGGTAGGATCGATAAAGGTTTGAAGAAATTTTTCAAAAATTCCGTCATGAGTCCAACCTCAATAGCTACTTTCCTTCGGAGGAAAGTGCTAATACATTTGTAATTAAACAAAGTGGAAAATTTACGTATTTTCTAAGGTACATTGTACTTCCTGGGGCTACAAATTTTTGGACTGACAATATTTAAAAGCCAGTTTATATATTAGAAATAGAGAATTTAGAAAATTATCCATTGGCATGGGCGTATATAAGGGGGGCCCCCCCCCAAAATTTTGAGTCGATCGGTAAAAATGTGTCATAAACACTTAAAAATAAATTAAATAAGATCACTATGTTCATAAAAAATATTTGATTTTGGGTGTAATAGCGTTTTAGTTGTTTAAAACTATTCCAAGTTCTAAATTATTAGTATTCCATACCCCGGAAATGGTTTCAGCCCCCCCCCCCCGAAATTTTCCCAGCCCCTCCCGAAATTATTTTCTATATACGCCCGTGTCCACATTGGTTGTTCTCAATAATAATGATGTGAACTATACTTAGGTGTATAATTTTGTTATTTCAAATTATACTGCGAGTAAAATAATGATGTCAGGCCCCTCTGTGACCACCGGCCCCTGACCAATTGTCTACTGTGCGAAGGCCCTGCACACCAAGGGTTAAAACAGCTTTTCCTCCTACCTAACTGAAATAAACTTAATTGATGTAATGTATTTATAGGCATGTTTTGTGATCTACATGGCTATAGTTGCGATTTTATTGGTGAATATGTTGATAGCCATGATGGGGAATACTTACCAAAAGATAGCAGAAACGAGAAACGAATGGCAGAGGCAGGCAAGTGATTATTTGCTCTTAGATAATACATTTTTACAAATCTCAATCGATATTCAAAACAAATCAAATTAATTCATTATTAAGTCGATGAGTTATTAAGTTAATGATTTATTACAATTATGAAATGGGTGATGAATTTCAACCTTATTTTGTAATTAGGGTATAGCAGATGTAATACATCTAATAAAGGAAGAGCTCTTTTTAATTTAATATACTCTATAATAGGAAGACTAAAATCCCAAATTTTAACAGACGTGCTTCCTGACAGAGCACAGCCTAAATAGAGCATATCCACATAGATTTGCAGTCAGGGAATAGTTGGGATTAGGGAAGGAAACATCAATAAGAATTTTGAAAAATCTACATTACAGGACATTTTGGCTACTTTTTGGTAGCCTTCGTTAGATAAAAAAAAAAGTTCTTATGAGCGTTTCTTGTTTGTCAATCTATCATTTTGGTATTATTAGTTCATATATTCTGTATTTGTGTTTGTTTTTAGCTGATGAAGGCTACCAAAGAATAGGCAAAACGTCCTGAAATATAGATTTTAAGAAGAATCTTATTGACGTTTCCTAGCCAAATCCTAACTACTCCCTAATAATTGCTTTTCATCTCGACGGCTAACTATCTAGACCTCATTATACAAAGATTTAGTTTATCATCATCAGATGCTAGTCCTTGCAACAATATTAGGAAGCAGACGTACCTCCTTTTCCTTTATGATTGATCAATGATTAAAACTAAGCAAAGAGACCCTTCGGAAGAATGTTAGAATGTGGTCGATAAAGAAGAATATATTATCCAACAAACGGTCCAGGGAGCTAAAATGCTTTGTAAAATCATAAACAGAATAAATTAATTTGGTATTAAAAGAATATTTGTTTAATTTATTATTACATATTTTCTTCTTATTTATTTTTTTTAGTTTAATTCGTTTTCATAATCATGTTAATCTATTATTTGTTTCTTTACACATTTTTACTTCTTTGTATATTATTATATATTTCACTTTTTGTGTTTATTTTCCTTTTATTTTGAAAATAAAAACACAAAAATTATTGTAATCAAAATAAATAAATCAATCATAAACATAGAATATTACCAGCCCATGAACCTTATATTAATTTTCACTTTCCTATTTTCTTTCGTGTTCAAAGAATTTGAATTAACCTTTGTTCATTCGAAGACAGTTACAAAATTAAATATGGCATTTTCTCCGGAAATTTGATGCTCTATACAATGGTACATTCAAAATTTCTACAGTTCAAATATTTTAGGGATAACAAATATTTATTTAATGAGAAATTGAAAATCACCAAGAAATTAGAAAATGAGCGATTTCTTCAAAATGGTGGCGAATCAGACTTGTGTCTTGCCAAATATACTCATCATTTATAAATATTAAATGCAACTGTTCCATCATAAATTAATACCTTTGCACTCAGCTGTAATTACTTTAATTGTACCGTAAAACATCAGTTTAAAAAATTACTCTATCATCATCATTAAAAAAAATATGCATTCTCATACTTACAACATCTTCATTACACATGAATCCACTAAACTGTGACAGCAGAACTGCCTCTACTCACAAGTTTTGCTTCCTTACTCTAACATGCATTAGACTTGTGGAGAAATTTTGTTAACTAGTAATTTCTCATAATGAACGGTACATTACATCCAATAAACTTAAGTTAACATATTGTTTTTCCTATCAATTCTATTACAATCTTAAAATTTTCAAACTTTTTAATATAATTTTTACTTTTCAGTGGGCAAGGATAGTATTAGTAGTAGAAAGAGGAGTGAGCCCATCAGAAAGACTAACGAAGCTGATGTGGTATTCACAGCCAATGTCTGATGGAAGGAGGGCTCTAGTCCTTCGTTTAAACCAAACAGTAAGTGTGTTAATATAATTGTTCATAATAAATAAAAAATATCTTGAAAAGGCCAGGAAAATCACAATTCTGATAATATAGCAAATGCAGCATTAATATTATAATTTAAATGTTAACAACCAAGAACAAAAATTTTTAAATAAGCACTTTCAGGACAGATGGCTTGAAAAATAATTTCCAACAGGGCCCAAGTCTTCCTTTTGTATAGTTATTTTGGCATACATATATATATATATATATATATATATATATATATATATATATATATAAATATATATATATATATATATATATATATATATATATATATATATATAGTTATAATTATTTTTTATAAAATATATTTTTAGCCACACGTTGATGCGCCAAAATGTTATAATTATTTAATATAGAGAGAAAGAAACAATTAAAATATGTTTAATTAAAGATATGCACCACATTGGGTCGCTAAAATTTAATAATATTTACTTTTAAAATTATTATATCTAAAGATTTCATCTATAGCATATTTGATATGCCACGGCTGCTAAATAAGTACTCTTATCTCACGGGTTCGGGTTCTAAGTAAAGTAAACGAGAACACAGATTATTCTGTGGTGGATAAATTTAAATGTAATAAACAAAAGACTCATCAATAAGTCAACATCCATGCAGTTGGAAAAGCGAATTTTACCTGATATAAAGCTGCAGACAGCCTACGCTGGAATTTCTGCTCTCGATTACTTCCGGTGACGAACAAATAAATCGACTTTCTTCAATTCAAAATTACCCAACCTGCAACACACCGCTAAAACTGTGACCATTCTACTGTATCCTACTAGATCTCCTTTAGAACTGTATCATATTAGATCTCCATTCGGACTGTATCAACTGTATGAGACTAGATCTCCACTAGAACTGTCTGAGACTAAATCTTCATTGTAACTGAAAGAGTTTTTTTGGCGGGAGTGTCAAACCCGTAATTAGTCAAACCTGTATCAGCTGCTAGACATTATATCAGAATAATATTTACTTATTCCTGCAATAGATTTTAACACATTAATGAGTATATTGCATTTTATGTCAGAATTTTCTGTGTTAGTTTTAAATGTAAATTAATATCAAACCATTTATTTTGTTTTTTATTTTCCTGGAATCTTCTAAAAGTAAATTTAGTGGATTAATTACAGTTAAGTGTCAAATACGCCACGACAGCGGGCTCGCAGAAGGAATTTTTTTGGCGAATTCATACCAGACCCGCAAACCTAACCGGGAATAACGTAATAAGGTCCCAAATCAAATACAGGGTCCGGGGTTGCGGGGTTAGAAAGAAAGGCAATCTATCTGCTGACACACATGCGGCCCGCAGACACATCTCTTGGACGCATATGCCACGACATGTTAAGGCAGTCCATGTACTTTCGTAACGTAAAGTGCCCACAAATAATGTGAACTATCTTCTTGAGGTCAATCCTCAACATTCTTGTGGTTTCCTTTCTTATACTCCAATGGCCTCATCTTGTCAGTGATTATCAGCTTAAAGGCCCTCACTTTGTGCTTATCCATCCTGTGTCATCATTAAATGGGAGTATGCTAGCAATGAGTGCCCAATGCAGAGTCTAGTCACCACTACTTCTTCCTTGTTGTTGCTGGATGGTCAAGCACAGACAGTTTTCTTTGTTCATGTTTTTATCTTCTGCATTAGTTCACGTTTTTTGCTATTCTTTGCAAAAGTGTTTCTATGTTCTTTTCTAAGGACTATATCGTCAATTCTTCAGTGTCTACTCCCCATTAATTTCTTCCCATTCCTTGTTTGATATGAGTGTTGGTGTTTGTTCACTGTGATGTCCATGTGTAGGAGTAGTCACAACGATAACAACTATTTTGTAGGCCGCATATTTCTTGAAATATTCTGATTATTGTTGTCCTGACTTTTAAATAAATAACTTTTTAAGGCAACAGTTCTAATCAGGCCTAGGGTGGGAAGACCACTTTCACTAACAAACTCATCGAATGAGATACTTTCTTCACCATGAATATGTACCTTGACAATATATGCACATAAACAATTTTTTTAAAACTATTTTCATCTATTGCTTGAACAATAACAATTTCTTTCATAATAATCTTACCGGATGATGTATATTTTACAGGAGGAGGATAAAGAAGAAATGAAAGAAATATTGGAAATGAAAAGAATTCATAACAGAATGGTCCAAAAAAGAAAAGAGAGAGAACAAAGAAAATCAATATCAAAAAGTGTTAATCTCATAGAATTAAGTCCAGTTGAAGAACCGAAAAACTTAACTAATATTTAAATAATTAAATAACCAAAGGAATAAGAATCAAATGTAAAACTGTTTCAAGACATTTCATCACTTTAATATTATTATTATTTCTTATATCCTTGATACAAATGCAATGTGAAAAGTGGTTTGGTGCCATATAGGTGACTTTATATACATTTTATCTTATATATTTTAATTAGACTTAATGCACCTTCGTTAGTTTTATTTCTGAAATTGATAATTATTTTTCTTTCATTTTTGAGAGTTTGCCGCAACATACATCAGTCCAATAGCAATCAGTATAGATTGAAAATGAAAAATGCATTTTTTCACATTCGATACTTAGCATTTGTATTAACGATATCATTTGACAATAGAGGAGAAAATGTTATTACTGATTCCAGCTCAAAAAAACAAATTGTGAACAAAAGGCATGAGACCTATCCTGGCTAGAAAAGGGTGATGACCTATAGATAACCCGTCCTAAAATTCTCAGTAAATTATAATGGATGTTAAAATTTAAATAAATATTCCAAAGAGTAGGTAATTCAGGTATAAAAGCTCAACTTTCGACTTTAAATAAACAAATAGAAAAAAAAGGGAATCATTTGTAAATGGTTTCAGAATGAAAATACAAAATCTGTTTTCATTAAAATTTGAAATATAATTTTAGAGTTTTCCAATTTTATTTGCCAGATTTCTAATAAAAATTATTATTATAGAGAGATGAGTATATTTAAGTAGTGTCATATGATTTAGGTTCAATTTGAGTACTTTCTGCTTATTTGTTCATCCACATTATAAGCACTTGAAACTCGTCCAGTTTGTTCAATCCTTTTTTATTTTATTTTAAATTTTATGCTGGGTCTCTAGTTTCATTTTGGTATACCTCTTCTACTGCCAGGGAATTCAATTGATAAAACATTTTTGGGGAGACTTTTTTTAGACTAAGCCCTAGCAGCTTTTGTTGAGTGAATTGTTTGCATGGCAGTCCCTCACTTGAGCTCTCCGTAGAGCCTGTATATGATGGTTGTACATGGGCTGAGACGGTACCCTCGTTCCTTGATCTATCCCCAGGATCATTACAAAAATAAGTAGGTTCTTGGGGTTCTCATTCAATTACTAATATCCATTCACTCAAAATGCACCTCTTTTTGAACCCTAACTGGTAAAATCTCACCCAAAAATACATTTCAGCAGATTGTATTCCTTAAACGAGTTACTGCTTTATTTTTTATGGCGCACCGACATCTATAGGCCAGTAGCTACTAGTCTAACTAAAGTCAAAAACAAGAAGACAATTTGATTGTGACCCAAATGATGTTGGAAATTGCATTATTGAATATAACCCTCGGAGCCTCGCTGGTAGGAGTAGAATTTTCCTTCTTTATTCCTAGGGTAGCTATATATTTTAAGATTAAATGGCTGTGATTGATAACTTCTATTATTTGCATATTGTTAATAACAACATGTACGTTATTTTAATAATAAGTATTTATAGAGCAATAAGTCTGTCAGTTATCCTTTCTCCTTAAAATCTATTTAAAATAGCCTCAAATCGTTTGCTGGAGGAAACAAAATTGACAGGTATTGTACATATTATATTCATTACAGTAATATTATTGTGCTTCTAATGTTGTATGTAGAAGAAATCATAAATTGGTGTTTGAAAAAGAAAAAATATATTTGGAACATTGAATATACAGTGGAATCTCACTTATACGAAAGTGAGGGGGAAAGGAAAATGTTTCGTATAAGTGAATATTTCGTATAACGAAATATTACTATGTTTTGTGGCTATTTTAAAATAAAACAAATTCTTCCTAAAAAAGTCACAATTTTATTGTTTGTACATAATGTGTTGTTAGATAACGTACATTATTATATTTTCAAGTTTAATATTACAAATTTCTCCTCGATTCCTTTCCTCCAGTAGTCGTAAGTGTTGACAAAGGTAATTTCAACCGTTTAGCCTTTCTATTTTTGTTTCGTTGGGGTTGTCATCAACCTTTTTCCATATTTTCATTTTGTCTTCAAGCGAAGACAAAATGAAAATATGGGGGTAAGTCACTAGTAAGTCTGGAAACATTTAGTGGAAAAGCTGTTGTCTTTTTGTATAACTGAATAGTATTTACACCAGGGGAACAAATTAGCTTTTGTATAAGTGAATATTCCTTATAACTGAATATCGCATAAGTGAATAATTCACTACACAGGATTAAATGGAGTTCCGCCGGGAACCAAAAATTCTTCGTATAACTGAATGTTTCCTAAGTGAGTATCCTATAACTGAGACTCCATTGTATATTCAATGTTATGTATAAATGAATTTTTCTAAATACCCTTTAGATCGACACATGCCTGGAACAAAAGCGGATGGAAACCTGCGGTTCACAGAATTTAACTACATTTTTTGTCTGGTTTCACCCTCTTGAGTATTGTCATCTTACTTGTGTTACACCCTGTATATATACACAAAAATTTGAACCACCATTATTTTTGTGATCTATGGGTTCAGAAACGTGAAATTTTTTAGTCTGCACTTCCGGATTGCGTCATGAGGTCAACCTCATAAGTGGGTTTCCTCCCTATGGAAAAAGGAAGGAAATGCGCTAAAAAACTTAATTCATTCTTTTGTTTGATGCCTATTTACTTTGAAACATTTATGCAAAAATTATCTAAAAAAATCAAAGGAATTTTTTCTTTCATGGCAAATAGACTGTTTACAACTTGATGAGGGATAAAAAAAAAAAAATATTTCAATAAATTATATTTAAATATCTTGAACATTATATATATATGATTTGCAATTCATGGTAAAAAATGAAATATGTTATTTACACGCTCTTATTAACTGGAAAGACTAATAACACAGAGGAATCAAACATAACGTATCGGTGATATAAACAAATAAATTATATACAATTAACATAAGATCACAAAAACACCACAGACAGGAAAAAAATAGGAATTTACAAAATTGTCTATTTATACAAAAAATTTCACTGTATTAACCATGAGACACAAGGTGTATGATAGTTGATATAATTTTCTTCCCTTTCGGATGAGTTTGTAGATTCATTCGTGGTTCTTTGATTTTTTGATCCAAAAGCTGAAGCAGCTCTTTCTTAATTGACTCCAGAAGTTCTGCAATCTGAAAAAATTTAAAGCAGTAAATTAGTTATATTATACCATTTCATGTTGTTTCTTTTGTGGGTATCATTAAAGCAAAAAAGTGAGTTATCATTGCCTACATTTAGATTTTTGTTTGTATTATTTACATTTGTCACAAAAATTGTATGCTTGATCTTCTACTATATATGGAAAAGTTCAATTCTGCGTGCGCAAAATTTTTTGAGGGAAATATTCCTAACGGTTCCTCCACCATTTGCAAATTCCCATTTCAGAGAATAACACAATGCGTGAAACAAAAATGATTATGCCTCGTTTAAGACTAGAAGGCTTTGAGAGGTCAGACAAACGAAAGAGTGTCTAATATTTATCAATACTTAGCCAAAGCTAAGACTATAAACGTTTTAAACCTCCTAGTGATAAGGTTATAACATATAGAATGTTTAATTTCTGGCACTGGGAATATAAGCCACGCCCTTTTCCCTCCAACTAAACTAACATATTTGAACAGGCTAGAGCTTAAATTGTTTTTAGCCTTAGTTTTGGCTAAGTATTGATAAATATTAAACAATTTCTCCCTTGCCTGACCTTTCAAAGCCCTCCCTAGTCCTAAATGAGACATAATCAGTTTTTATTGAGTTTGAAGTAGTGTATTGTTCATTGTAATGAAAATGCAAATGGCAGAATGGTAGGGAATATTTCTCTCAGAATTTCGTTTTGGATTAGAACTATTTCACCTAAGTGAATGGTCTATAGCTACAAATTTTTGTTTCCTTTCTTTATTTTTTACTATGATTTTATTTATTTTTATTAGCCCTATAGAGCCTAAATATGTTTAGAATATTCACATACAGTATTTACTGATTTAAACAGTTCTATAGTAGAAAATCAGCATTAAAAACAATAACCTACTATGTAAAAGTAATTTTAGTTTTTATTTGTGATATTGTTATATTTAAGGTGCGGCAACCTTCGAGAAGAATAAAGCCAAGTTTTATGTTAAATTGAACCTATTTTTCAATATCATTACTTTTTCGGCTACTGTCAAAAGAGGTAATGATTTCAGCATGTTTCCTTGGATAATCTTCCATTTTGGATTTATCGCACTAGAATTTCTAAAGTGACACAAAAAAAAAAAAAAAAAAAAAAAAAAAAAAAAAATCAACTGAAAATGTGTCACTCTTGCCTACATAGAGGGAATTCCATTAAGACAGGAAGAGTGACACAAGTGCCCTCTGGCGTACAAGGCCTGAAGCTAGGTACATACAGTTTTGATGTTTGATAAAGAGATATTTACCAATGTCTTTTATAGTCATAACTGAAAAACACCAATTTTTGAGTTGTCACTTTAGAAATACTAGTGCGATATGGAACATCTGTTTTTCTTTCTTTTTTTTTTTTTTGCTTGTGACCCTTCTATGGTGACTTTCCGTTTGGTGGTGGGTCTCCCCACTCATTGCGGTGATAGGCATCTCCCCACTTCTAGCAGTAGTGGGAGTGTCTCCGCATTCTTTGAGCTTTCTCTTTTCGTAGTGTTATATTGTATTTCGATGGCTTCTCAGGCTAGTTTTTGGTCGAACGAGACGTTTCATTTTGCTTGAAAGTATTTGGTGTTTGCACAAAAGCCGAAAAAGCAAAGATATTGAATAACATTGTTTTTTTTTTGTTTTTTTTTTGCGATGTGGAATTTTAAATGAGTTATTTCTCATGGCTATCACAAACGTTATTCATAATTCTTAATCTTTTAGATATTTTATAGTATAAAATATTACATACTTCGTTAGATTCAACAGAAAACATTATCCAGCCATCGTCTATTGAGACTACGAACTGCCCACAGTTCAGCTCAACTTTGAGTGTTCCAGCAGAGAAAAGTACGAGAGCAAGAACTGGGACCATGGTACATTCTCGAATGAAGACTTTGCTCGTTTTTATCTTCTCCTGATAGACCATGTACGGACTAGGATAGAAGACTACTCCTTGATTTACTGAAGTAGGATGTAAGTGCACCTGATAATCAAACAATGAAGAGAATAAATTATGGATTATCAAAGAAAAATAATCTTTATTTAATAGTCCAAGAGCCGGTAACCGCACGTTTCATGAAGTGTTTTATGAAATTTTGCTTTAATGTACCTCTTGGGTAGATAAGAAGGGATATATGTGTTCCCTAGACTTACCGTGGAACACCAGGTACTGGGCATAGGCAAATGGTGCAAAAAAAATATTTCCCAAAAATACACTTTTATTCAGAAGCCACTAGCTTTAATGTAAAATTAAGACAATTTTACAATGAATAATAAATAAGGCAGACACTTTTAAGGGGGATAATATGTAAAAAAAACAACTAAGTTGTTTTTATTCTAATATTAAATGAGAATTGTATTCAAGCTGCCATTTAAACCGGGACAGCTATACAAGAGCCTATGAGAGCGCACAGAACAACCACAACTGCTCTCATTCATTCGTATGGTTACATGCAGTCTATAATAGGCAACATAATTAATAATTAGTAATTACTTTCAATTATGTTTATTGAAGAAGCTGTTTAAATCACAGCACTTCATTTAATATTAAAAATAAAAACTAGGTACTTTTTTTTTTTTTTTTTTTTTTTTTACTCTACATTTTAACCCCCTTAAAAGTGTCTGCCTTATTTATTATTCATTGTAAAATTGTCTTAATTTGCATTTTTTTTTTTAAATTAATGATAGTTTGCTCCTGAATAAAACACTATTTTTGGGCAATATTTTTTTGGACCTTTCCGCTATGCGCAGTACCTGGTGTTCCACGGTAAGTCTAGCCAACACATATATACCTTCTTATCTACCCAAGAGGTACATTATAGCAAAATTTCGAGGTGCATAAAACACTTCATGAAACGTGTGGTTACCGGCTCTCCGACTATAATGTTTTTGTTCAAATGTGTGCCAATTCAGACGAACACATATGCTAATGTGTGTGTGTGTTTATATATATATATATATATATATATATATATATATATATATATATATATATATATATATAAGGTATATGTTTATATACAATGAAATGTCAAAGCTCTGGCGCTCCTAGGTTTGACTAATGAATCCTCAGGTCTGACTTGAAGTCTTAGTCAAAGCCCAAACAAATAAAGTTTTTCGACCGATGACTCAAGAATTTTCGTAAAATCTAGGAGAAACTAATTTGGTCAGGTAAATGTTGAAACTCTTTGACTGAACTTGTCGACGTTAAACTGAAAAGTTAGAAACTTCTAGGTTCGACTAAAAATACTTTAGTCAAAGGCCAAAATTGGAACTTATTTCGGGGTTTGCCCAAAGGCTTTAGTCAAAACTAGGATAAACCACTCATTACGATAAGAGACTGCATACCGACCTTTGACTATGACATATATATATATATATATATATATATATATATATATATATATATATACATGCACATATCACAAATGTGAAAATATTAATCGGAATTGTAAACATTTTTCAAGGAAAATTAATTTAAAAAAAATACTCGAGTAAACAGGATGAACAACTTACTTGTAAATATTTAACACCTTCTTCCTTTGCAAGCTGAACAATTTTAAACAAGTATGTCTTATATTCACTGACTTAATTATGCAATAAATAAATATATAAAAAGATATAATATACTTTACTTCTCTTTATTATCTTCTACCCTGATCTAGTTTTGTCTCGTCGAGGAGGAGATAAAAGGGACGTTTAAAATTTCATATTATTTTACTACAGTAAATGACCTTATTACGTCAATGACATTACTTCACACTCCAGAAGTAAATTCGTGCACTGAATGAATCTTAAAATTCATGTTGTTCAAGTCAATACAAGAAGAACTATTACGTTAAGAGTGAAAAGTAGTGTAATTGAAATAAAAAGGACAAATGCCATAGTAAAACAGTATTGTAAAATTTTAGACGTCCCTTCGCGGAAGAGCTAGAAGGATCAAAACCAGACAAGGTAGTAGAAAATAATGGAACGTTATGTGAACCCAATTTGCTCAGTGTACAATAATATCAAAATTATAATCAAGTATGGAGAAGAAGATAAAAAAAAATTATATTTTACTCACAAATCCATCTGCCTTTGTTTTAAATTTAATGTCCTCAGGATTCAAATCGAGAGGAATATTCCCCGATATGTGCGGCTGGTATAGTTTGCTCGGTGTGTGAATTTGTACGATATTTGGATACAACGCAGCACACAATAGAGCAGCAAGTAGCTTTTGATTTTCACCATTTACATTTAACTGTAAAAACATAACATCTAAATATAATTCTCAAATTGACGTAATTCTTAAATTATATTGATAGAAGTGATTCTTAAACGTACAACTGGTCCAGTGATTTCTAATATTCTATCTTGAATGTCATTTTTCCTATGTCTAATTTTTATATCACCGGGCACGAATCCAATGTCAATGAGGAATTCCAAAAGTTGTATTTTGATTTCGATCAGCGTTGACAGAACTTTCACTGAGAGGCAGTTTTCATTTGCAAAATTGTAGCAGGCATTTCGACCCTTTTCGCAGGCTTTCATCCATCCCTGTAATATACAAGAAAGGAATTATGACCAATTTATTTAACTTATATTAATTGTTATTATACTTTCTAAATTGTTCACACATTTGCTTCGATGATCATTAATGATATATTATAATCGAGGAACCCAAAGGTCAAGGGGTCTAAGTAACAAACTCATTGTTTTGAGAAAAATGGAGTCAAAGTTAAACATAACCGGTAATATGTAAAAACTAGATTTTTACAGTCCCGATTATACTAAACGAATCAGGCCCTTAGGTGTTTATTATCGATGATACACAATAGGTTCATCATCCGGTTTATGATTAATACCGTAAAGAATTGGAGAATCCGCACATAGACCCCTTAATTTTCTTCTGGACTTAATATTACAAAAGTAACAATACTCGAAGAGAAAACAAGCTAGGTGGCAACAACTGTCAAGAAAATCACTTGGATCTCTTTACCACCCACAAGATTGAGGTGTTCACAACCCATTCCTATATCTAACTCATTTTTCTCTTGACTTCTGGGGCCCTCAATTATTATCACAATTAAAATAACTAGTATTGTAGCAGAAAAAAATAAATAAATAACAATTTTACTATTATTGGTTTGTGTTCTTCTGTAGATGATGATGATTCTATCTCAATCAGCTTTTTATCAAGATGGTGATAGTCTGGTTCAACAATAGTTAAATAAATTTAATTTTTTAAATGAAAATGAGTTCTCAAAGAGATTTTTTCAGAGTTATAATTAAGAGATTCCAAAAAATCTATTTTTAAGGCATAGATGCTAAGATCGGAGTTTCCTCTTGAAAAAAATATATTATACACAGTCATGTATGTATAATTAAATTATGATACTTTATAGTAAGACAAACCTTATAGGCTTTGAGAGTAGTAAGCTGGTCAGAATTAGCAGTTAGGAAATCTTTTTTCCGAAGAGAAACCTCATCTCTTCGGTTGAGGGGAGCTATAAACGGAGATTTGTGCGAGAGGAAGGCAGCCATAGTAAGCGTAGAATCGAGGGCACAAAACATTGCTCCGAAGAGTATCAACTTCCCTATCCGTACGTCTACAGGCAGGGCTGCTAAATGCTTTCCAAGTGGGGTCAGGTTAAAGTCTTCGTCTAAGGCACCAACGTCTCTAAGGCGAGTAAGAGCTCCTTCAACGTTCTTCGTGTCGGGAGGTTCAAGAAGGCCACCTATTGGCATCAGTAAGTAATTATAAAATTTAAAAAGCAATGTCGAACATTTAGTCATTAGGATAACATCATTCATATTGACAGTTATTATATTGACAATAGTAGAAGAAACAACTCAAATGTTATTTTTCATACAAGTTATGTTATTACGATTATTGTCTGTAATACCATTCCAGGCAAGCTTCCTCAGCATACATACTCATTTTTGGGCTGTCTTGGTGAGTACTCTACTCCCACATGTTCTTCTGTCAATGCAATATTTACCTTCACCGTAGAGAGTAAACTAGGGAATGCTTCTTCGGCACCTTTCAGAAGGAATTCCCAAACCTAGTCATCTTGGGAGATCTGAATGTTCACTCCGCAGCTTGGGGCTCTATAAGGAATGATTCTCGTGGCCAACACCGGTCAACCAACATATTTAAGTTCTTTGTTCTTTATGTGTGTGCTTGTTCCTCCTCATTTATCACTACACTTGGTTGGTACACCCTTAGCAACTTATGTAGTAGAGATCACTCTCTATTTTATTACTATTGATGATACATATGTTATCTGGATAGAAAGGACAGCAGTTCAGGGGAAAATATAGGAATTTTGCTGGCACTTGGAAGAAGTAGACATAAATTAGAATAATTTAACAACATAAATTCAAGATGCAGACATTAGCACACTATTTCAACGAAGAAGGAACTCAAAAAGGAAATCCCTACTTTAATAAAGCATGCAGGAAAGCTGTACGTGACCGCAGGAGAGCATATAGAAAATTTAATAAGAGTATGACAACTTGGTTTTCATTGAGTTCAAAATAGTGACAGCTTGATCTAAGATGGTGTTTTCTCCATTAGTGTTAACTCCTTGTCAAATTACAATGAAGTCTGGTGGAAAATCTGTAGCCTTCAAGGCTTATGTGTGGCTGGAAATCTAACAGCTGATGGCTACATCAGGTAGCAGAAACGCTACCTGAGTCCTTTTGAATTAACGAAACTGAACTTGAAACTTTTATCACGCTTATTGGACAAACGCTCAAAACTATCATTGACTAACAAACGACTTATATACAATACCATACTCCGACCAATATGGACTTATGGACTAGAACTCTGGGGTTACACTAAACCTTCCAATGCCTACAGAATACAAACAATACAATCCAAAATCCTTCGAAAAATATCCAATGCTCCTTACTATGTCTCGAACTTAACCCTCCATAATGACTTCAATATCCCCTTTATCCAATCCCTGGCCAAATCAGTCTATCAGAAGTTCCATTCCAATCTCCCAGGCCATCCAAATCCCTTGATAAATTCTCTATCCTCGTTCCAAAATCCACAAAATCCCCATAGAAGGCTGAAGCGGAGGTGGCCTAGAGACAATTTGCTTTAACATCTGCAGTGCACAAAGTGCGTTATATTTTCATTTAAAATTGTTTACAGTTGTTTCATTATTATTTTATATTATCTTTTTATTTATTTTTTCTTTAATGCATTACTATTATGGGTTTTGTAATTGTTCATATTCCCACATCAAGCCTCACAATGTCATTATAACAGAACCAGCAATATTACTAGAAATATGTTAACTCATATTGTTGTAATAATCAATAATAATAATTAAAAAAAAAAAAAAAAAAAAAAAAAAAAAAAAAAAAAAAAAAAAAAAAAACATGAAACCGATTTCCTTGAGAACGAAGTCAAAGAAGACTCACAGCCTCTAAATTTCTGTCTTAGCAATTCCGCAGACTCTTTTACTATTACATGACTCTATTACAATGTAGGAGATGGATTTTTCGCTGAGGAAATCCAAAGGAATATCTCCTGTCCATGACAACATCCTGTATAATATGTTGCGTCAGCTGTCTCCTCAAAGCAAAAACCAGCTGCTTCAGCTGTACTATCAGCTTTGGCGCAGTGGTGTGTTCCCATGTGCTTGGAGACTATCACATATAATTCCAATTCCAACGGCAAATAAATACAGAAGCTTCCCTTTAGGATACCGTCCTACTTCTTTGGTAAACTGCCTAATTAAAGATTTGGAGAAGATGGTTAACAGGCGGCTTCTGTGGACCCCAGGGTGTGGAGAAACAAAATTTCAGTCTAATTATCGCTGTGGTTGATGAACTATAGATAATCTTTGTAATTTTATAAAACAAACTGCACTACTCCTACATTAATAAGCAGGTCGTAGTCACAGTTCTTTTTTACATATAAAATGTGTTTGACTCTGTTTGGAAGTGCGGATATTACACAAGTGGGGCTTCTAAGGAAAACCTGCTTAAGTACATAGACCAGTTTTTGCCAAAAAACATTTTCTGGTAGACAGATTCTGCAGACAAAATCTGAATTATGTAACATGGGTTTATAATAAAATTACCACAAATAATAGCAGTACAAATCAAAAATAAATTAAATTAATCTGAAGAACAGTACAAAATATTAATTACTTATAACTTCATTGAGATCTTTCTCAGCAAGGCACGGAAGTATTTTAATTTTGAGAGTAAGTTGTTCCAGCGGAACTCGACAAATTTCTGGAACGGGCTGAGCAGTAAATACATGGTCGAATCGATGACGAGTATAGAGATGAAAGCAAACTCCAGGCATCACTCTCCCAGCTCGGCCCTTTCGTTGGAGAGCATTGGCTCTCGAAACCCACACCATGTCCAGTGATTCCATATTCGTATTTGAATCAAATCTGAAAATTTAAAACGTCGGATTAGGGAGAGACTACTGTAACAGTAATTTTCTACAACATTTTATTTTTCAGGACAGAATACATGTTCTTGAGTGAAACATTGTAAGGGCGAATCACCTTTGTCGTGAGTGCTCACAAATAAAAAAAAAAAAAAAATAATCCGTTTAGAGCCTTCTGCTCAAATTCAGGAACATGAATATGCTTTAACTCCACCCGATAAACCTATGCAATTTACTGTATATAAAAATGAAATAAACTATTGTGAAAATTGTCTTTATTTTTTTATTCTTCACAATCCTCAGATGTGATAGCCAATGCAGGTCTGTGATAACTGAAATAGCTCACATAATTTTTTGTATCGATCTTGTTGATGTTTCTGGCGAAGATCATTTCAATATATGTTCCTTCGTGAGTGGAAGGCAGAGCTGGATTTTATGTAATTGCTAAAAAAAAATGTACTGTATTACATACAGTCTTCTTTTTCGAACATGGCCACCGTGAATGTGCGAATGCCACGGTTTCTTACATGGCCACCACGCATGTGCGAACGCCATCTGTTTCGTACATGGCCACCATGCATGCGTGAACACCATGGTTTCGTACAAGGCCACTGCACTTGGGGGAATGCCAGCGGACACTTTTTTGTAATGTTTTTTTTTCAGTTTAGTCATCGCTAAAGCATATTTATGCTAAAAAAAGAATCATTGAAAATCATAGTGTTCAAAATAGATCACTAACCATTGAGATTTCCTAGGTGGAGGTTGTTCGGGTTTTGCTCATAATTAATAATTACACTACATTTCTATAAAAAAACTAAATCTATATATATATATATATAAATCATGTGTCTGTCTGTTTGTCTGTATGTTTGTTTGTTCCTTATACAAATCCACATCGTTTGACTGATATTGACCAAACTTCGCACATAGATACGCACATAGATCCGGGAAATCTCGTAGGCTAGCTCAAAATCTTCTAGGATTCACCGTTTGGAAGTTATGAGGTCGAAACTGTCATATACAGAAGAGTTTATAGTCAGAAATCGGCATTTTTGTTCCAGTGTTGCCCCTTCTTCTAAGAAGAAGGGCAATACAAAACTTTTTTTTTGCGAAAAGTTTTTCTTTAGCAAAATAACTTTTTAGTTTTAACCTTTGTTTGTTTATCTAAATAATAGGTTTATATTCTCAGAGATTGTACAAGATCAATTTCCTTAATATCAGATCAATTTTCTTCATATCAAATCAATTTTAATTTGATTGCATAGAGCAACACTGGGCTCTAACCAGAATATGAAGTAATATCATAAAAATGTTCTGTGCTTATCTAATCATAATTTGGACCAATATCATATAATTAAGTATTCATGTATCTATTCAGAACTTTAATAATTTCAATACTTTTGTTGAGAGGTAGTTTTTTTTTTTTTATCTCTTTAGTAAAGAAGGAAGGTTGCAATGTCGGTTATAATAAAGTGATTTCTCCAGCTAACGGGCCTTGCCCAAGCTTTTCTTTTGTAAATATGCATTAATTATTGTTAAAAAAATGTACATATTAGAAGAGAAATATATTTAATTATTCATTCATTCATAATAAAGTGATTTTGTGGTGTTTGTGTGTTGAAGTAAATGAATATGTTTGTACTGGTATTTGATGGAGAGGGTTTAGTATGTGGAAAAACGCTTAAATTTGTTTTTGAAACTGATGAAGTGTGTAAATGTCATTGAAAAGGCAAGGAGACCAAAGTTGATGATGATTGGGATCAGCAGGCCTTAAGGAAACAGTTTGAATTTCTTTGTGATTTGACAACAGCCTATGACATAATTCAGAAATTTGATAGTTTACACCTAAAGGAATCAACAGCATTGCAAATTGTATGTAGAAACTTCAGATTATGTTAAAAAAATAAAATTCAAACAACTAAAATGAAACATCAAGAAATGTAACATTTCCCATGTTTGGGAGAACTTCAAGTGCATTTAAGGCAGTAAAGAATCAGTTTATCTGGACATGTTATAAATTTATAAAACTTGTATTGTAAACTGAATCGTGTCCCTTTTGAAAACAATAGGAGTCTCGAAAGGTGAAAAATATTTTGTTTCATTTATAGATGATTATAGTAAGATTGCTAGGATTTAAACTATTAAACCTAAAACAGAAGTTTTTAATTCCTTTGTTCAATAAGTAAAAGAGGTTGAAAACTTAGGAAATAAGAGAATTGGTATTATGAGATGTGACATTGCTAAGGAATATTTAAATAGTAAGATTTATGACTTTACAAAAAAAAGGGTATCAAAATTAATCCCTGCCCCATATATGTTCATGAACTAAACGGTGTGATTTAATTTATATGGTAGTAAAGATTTTGTTACGAAACCAGTACAAATAATAACTTCTAAATGGGATAAAATGGTGAATATGTGCATTTTAATCGGTTATAGTGAAGTGGGATATAAAGTACTTCTGAATAATAAAATCATTGTCGCTAGGCATGTTGATGTTATCCAAGAAAGCATAAGCTGTATTGGATTGGCTGAGGGTGAATCTGATAAAGATCAAGTGATTGTGATTTTTGGGTAAAAGCTACAGATAGAGAAATAGATAGTTTGAAACAAAATAATGATATCAAATGGGTCTAAATGTTGAACAGATGGATGTAGAGACTATATTCTTAAATGATCATTTAGAACGAAAATCCACCACTGGTTTTCTTATTAAGTTATTTGGTAATGTATTATACTGGAAATCGAGAAGGCTAAAAGATGTTACAAAAGAGTCTACATATGCAGAATATGTAGCTTTAAGTGAAGTTTAATGTTCCAAGACTCTCCAAAAAGATAGAGCTTTTTGTTTTATACATGAAGAACTCCAAAAACATAAAGATTTTTTTTTTTTTTTTTTTTTTTTGTTAAAAACTCCTTTGTAAACAATGTCATTTTGTAAGGGACTTAAATTTATGAACTTAAAATTAATCCTCTTTCATAACTATGCAAATTGTTATATTAACTTATTTTTTTATTCGCATATGATAGATGTACATAATAAATTACATAAATGTTTATATTCATACCAATTAATGTATATAAATTAATTAATTTTCACCACATTTTGAAACATTATTTTATTATTATTATTTCTTTTGTATGCTATTTTTTTTTTGCAGATAAATTAATGTATTAAAATATTATTTTTATAAGAAGAGGAAGTCACGTGAATTGTGGTGTTTTAATAAATAAATAAGTAATTAAATTTTCCATGCAATTTTTTATTAATTTAATATCTATTATATTCTGACATATGCTTTCTTTTGTCTGAGATAGTTATATCCTCTGACTGTCACCATTTAGTCGGAGAGCTGGTAACGCAAATTTCATGTATTTATTGTATGTATTTCATGTATTTTATGCACTTTGGAATTTTGTTGTATTGCATCTCGTGGGAAGGTAAGGCATATGCCTACCCACACCACATATATTGTGTTTCCTGGACCATAGGGGAAAGAATATGTCACAAAAATAGTATTTTATTCAGAAGCCAACAATCTTTAATGTATAGTTAAGGCAAGTTGCTTTATTTCTAGAACTACCACAACTGTCCTGTCCTTATGATTGGTGCTCTCACTCACTCTTACGGTTACTCGCAGTGTATTGCAGTCTATCATCGGCTAAATTTATTGTCATGTTTGCTGATTACTAAACCTCAGAAAAAGTGTCTGCCCTTTTGTAATTATTTTGAATTATGGTGTTTAAATAGCAGTGGGAAGAAGAAACTTCATTTAATATTACAAAAAACCCACTTCGGTTTTTTTTTAATATGTTATTCCCCTTAAAAGTGTCTGCCTTATATATTATTCATTATAGAATTGCCTTAATTTTACATTAAAGAATTATGGCTTCTGAATAAAACACTATTTTTGGTCCATAGTTTGTTACTGATTACCTGATTACTTTTTTATCTACCCTAGAGACCCACTATAGCAAAATTTCAAGGTGCATAAAACACTTGAAAAGTGTGTTACCAGCTCTTGAACTAAATGTTTAAATGCAGTTGCAATTCTGGTAAAAATATTGTTGCTCGCCAAATCAATGTCGTTATTGAAATTCCCAAATACCTTTAATTCATTGTTGTCCATAACTGCAAGAAAAATATCTTAAATTTGTTTTTTTTCTTAGATGCCCCTATTTCCTATGATAGAAGGACTATCCTTATAGAAGAGCTCATGAACCATAAAATTTGAAACAGAAGCTTTAATAGAAAGGAAAAAAAATTGAACAAAAATATGTGAAAGTGTATTTGAAACAATTTGTTAAAACTTTCATTTTGGCATAAATAACATAAACCCTGCACCACTTACCTACCTTTTTCATTCATAAAAAAAAACTCAGTCACAGATTATCACATTAACAGGCAAACAATATAACATATTAATATTATATTTGCGCAAGGTTGAGGTTTTAGCTTTAGGTGCGAAGCCCTTAAAATAAATAAATATTATATTTAAAAAAAAAAAAAATCAATGAAAATAAAGAATATAGTTTCAGTTATAATTATTACAACTTATAACTAATCATAAACTTAATTAAATGCCTCAATTTTATTGCTATTTAATTATGGACTAGAGATATTTTTTTCTTTAAAACAATTAAACACAGGGAGTTTGGTTTGGATTTTCTTTAAAACGGTATTGCAATTAAATGATTTGGAATCATTTAATTGTAATACCATTTTAAAATAAGGGTACTTTTTTAAATATGCATACTTTTTAAAATAAGGGTACTTTTTAAAAATAGTATACTTTTTAAAATAAGGGTTAATTTATTTTCCACCCCACTTTCACTAAAAAAATTGGAAAATAATTTTTTCATCTGAGCTCTCAATTTATAATCTTATATTCTCATAATTTGGACAAATATCATGTAATCAATCATTTTTTAAAATATATAATATAAATTAGGCATACCATGGAAGCTGGGTTACAACTATTTAATATAAAGCATGTGTAGCATGGCACGCCCGGCTACAGATATTTAATATAAAATACAAACATTAAAAAGTCCGATTCGCAGGAACTGCGTCATCTTAGCGCGGTTCCGTTCTTATCTGTAGTGTTTATGAAGGCATAGAATAGAAACAGTTATTACTTTGTTTAGATCAATAGCGAAACACCTATCCAAATGAAATCTCAAACTAATCAGTCTTGAAAGGTCTTGATTTACAATCTTACCTGTATGGGTCAGCTATCCCATAAGTCGGGCAGAAAGGCCTCCGCACAGAGGCATTTGGAAAGCCTTGGGATCTCTCTCTTTGAACGCTACATTTTTAACAATAAATTGATCTTCTTATTTTACTTAATCTGTTTTATTGTCAAATACATTATACGACTATAAGCAATTTAAAAATAACAAAGAATAAAATAGACAAAAAGAACCATTCGAATAAACGAAATCAATTACTTTAAAGTTTTAAGCACTTATTTCTCCGATTGACATCGCCTAATTAAAACTTTCTTTAGAACCTTTTTTGTAGAGCATTTAGTAAGCTTTCGAATGGTAACCTTCTGCTTCCCAAGATTGTCAACGGTTTTCGAGATACTAACGAAAGTATACAAAGTTACCAAAACTTTTCTTGTCTGTTAATAAAATATTTTATTCTAACCCTTTCTTTACTCCAAACATAACCAAAATTTCAACATATTAGTGTTGATGAAATTCGAACATGCAGAAAAGGTTTCAACTGAATCCCATAATTCTAAGTACCAAAATCAAAGACCAAAAGAACAGTTCGAATAAGCGAAATCAATTACTTTAAAGGTGTAAGGACTTATTTCTTCGATTGACATCGCCTAATCAAAACTTTCATTAGAACCATTTTTGTAGAGCATTTAGTAAGCTTTCTAATGGTAATCTTACATTTCACAAGATTCTCAACCTTTTTCGAAATATTAAGGAAAGTATACAAAGTTACCAAAATTTTTTATGTCTGTTAATAAAATATTTTATTCTAACCCTTCCTTAACTCCAAATGTAACAAAAATTTCAACATATTAGTTTTAATGAAAGTAGAACATGCAGAAAATGTTTCAACTGAACCCCATGATTCTAAGTACCCAAACCAAAAACGGTATTCAAAAACTATTTTTCCAATTTTCTCGAAAACGGTTAAAGCTATCGCCTTGAAAATGATTTCATTCGTTTCCCTAGCCCAAGAAGCATATAAAACGAGTACTTACAAGCTTGTGAACTCAAAAACGTAAGCGTTACGATTTTTTTTGCGCGAATTTCGCCCCAAACACCATCTTCCAATGGGCGGATTCTGCTGGTTAACGAACTTGACCTTTCAAATTGGAAGACGGATTTTTGTACCAAATTTCATCACAATCGGACCATTAGGGAAGCCAGAAATGAGCGAACAGACATATATATATATATATATATATATATATATACAAATTTGAACCACCGTTATTTTCGGTTTCTAGGGGTTCTGAAACGCGAAATTTTCTAGTCGGCACTTCCGGATTGTTTCATTGTATCAACCTTATAAGCTGGGTTCCTCCCTATGGGGGAGGGAGGAACCGCGCTAATTAGGTGTAGCATTGCACACCGGGTATCAGCTAGTACACTAATAAATATTGCCAAAGTAACAATTGAAACACTACATTCAAGGTCATAATAATATAATTTTTAAAAACTCCAAAGGAAGAGAAAATGTCAAAACCTTCACTCTTAAGGTGCTTTTATTAGATATACATCTTTTGAGGACGTCACCTTATCCTCACTCACTCTTAAATTGTCAAGGATAATTCAACATCCTAAAATATAAAAGTCCGACTCGCAGGAACTGAATCATCTTTGCGCGGTTCCGTTCTTATATCTAGACTCATTTAAAATGATTAAAATAGAAGCTGTTATTATTTTGGGTCCACATTTCTAGAAAGCATGAAGATTAGATAGTTAGCCGTCGAGGTGATAAGTAAAGATGGAATGGTTGGGATTCGGCTAAAGAAACCTCAATACGATTTTTGTTAAAAAATCTATATTTAGGACGTTTTGGCTACTCATTGGTAGCCTTCGTCAGCAATGAAAGTGCCGGGAGGCAGAGGAGGACCAAAGTTGACAGTTCCATCTTTACTTTCAAGAAAGGTCTTATTTACGATCTTACCTGCATGGGTTCCCGCCCTAGGAAGGACCCCGCTAGGCATTTGAAAAACTATATCTTGGAAATGCATATCTCTAAGATTAAATTGTTTTTCTTATTTTTCTATACCTGATTTATTATCAAATACATTATCCAACTATAAGCAGTCAAAAAATAACAAGGAATAAAAACAGACAAAAAGAACAGTTCGAATCAGCGAAATCAATTACTTCAAAGTTTTAAGCACTTATTTCTCCGATTGACATCGTCTAATCAAAACTTTCATCAGAACCTTTTTTGTAGAGCATTTAGTAGGCTTTCTAATGGTATTCTTCCGTTTCCCAAGATTCTCAACCTTTTTCGAGATATTAAGGAAAGTATACAAAGTTCCCAAAACTTTTCATGTCTGTTCATAAAATATTTTATTCTAACTCTTCCTTAACTCCAAACGTAACATAACTTTCAACATATTAGTTTTAATGAAAGTAGAACATGCAGATAATGTTTCAACTGAATCCCGTGATTCTAAGTACCCAAACCAAAAACGGTATTCAAAAACAATTGTTCCAATTTTCTCGAAAACGGTTAAAGCTATCGCCTTGAAAATGGTTTCATTCGTTTTCCTAGCCCAAGAAGCCTATAAAAAGAGTACTTACAAGCTTATGAACTCAAAAACGTAAGCGTTATGATTTTTTCTGCGCGAATTTCGCCCCAAACGCCATCTTCCAGTGGGCGGATTTTGCTGGTTAACGAACTTGACCTTTCAAATTGGACGACTGATTTTTGTACCAAATTTCATCAAAATCGGACCATCAGGGAAGCCAGAAATGAGCGAACAGACAAATATATATATATTGTAATGATATATTACATTCTTGAAAATATTTTTAAATTCAAATAACCATCGATATTTTGAAAAGCCCGCGCAAATCACAAACCATATGTACAAATAACATTGTATTATATACGATCAAAATTAATAATATTTTTGGACAATACTGATGTACAATATATCCATATTAAATGTACATTCAGATAACAATAAATTAATTATTTTGTATGGCAAAAAACAATTGTTATCTTTATATATAACCCAACAAACTGCGGAAGTTAAAAAGTGAGAAGCAGGGACGCTAAACTTTCCCGCTTTCTGGAATGGCGTCAAGCTAGTCTGGTCTCATCGTTCGGAGGGGAAGACGAAATCTTTTGGTTCTTAGCGTTGGCCGAAGTCAGAGCTCTCCTCCAAGGAATACCGAATATATTGAGATTTCGTTGGAAGCGGATTGATTTAGAGGTAAGAATTGTTTTTGTTGTAGTTTTCAATTATTTTATTATTGTTTGCATGTAATTTAATATTGTTTGTATCTCAGAATTGTCTGGAGATAAATGTAATACCAGTAATTCACTCGGAACCTTGATCCATGAGATTAAGTTAAATTAACATAATAAAACTAATTAAAATTTCTTTATTTCTTATTGTAAAAAAATTAATCATTACATTAAATGGCGCCCAACGTGGGGCCGAGTGAATTGAAGTTAAAAACGTTAAATAAAGATTTTAATAACAATAAATTTTAAATAAAATAATAAAAAGTAAATAATGGATGATGCAATTGAAAATCGATTATATAGAAATGGCGGCAGCTCGTTCCAGGATCTGCTACGCGTTACTAGGATATCGTATTAGATAACAGGAATTGAACTCAGGAAATGGATAATGAGATACATCCGCGTGTATAGGAAAATATAAGTTTATATCAGAATTTAATAACAAAATGGAGGAAAATATACAAAATGAGAAAAGTAATGACAATTTAACTAAAACTAATGAGATGCATCTTCAAGGCTTAGAAGAAATGATGAGGTTATTATTAGGACAACTGAAATTCGATTTAAGTAAGAGTATTTGCAATATTAAGCATGAAATAAATCAAGAAATAAAGTTCGAATTAAATAAAAATAATAAAATATTGGAAAATAAAATTGATAAAAATAATGAAATATTGGAAAATAAAATAGATGCAGATAAAATAGAACAAAATAAAAAATTGGACGATTTATGTGCGTATTTAAATAATATGGGTGAAAGTCAAAATAAAGAGACGATAGAATTGGAAAAATCGGATAATAACCTTTTTAATAAAAATAATAGAAGTTGTAAAGAAATTATTGAGATTAATGAAAATAATAATGGAAATTTAATTAAAAATACCGAAAATGACGATACACAAATCAATAATGACGATTTAAGTGAATTAAGAAAAGATAATTTAAATTATGATTGTAGTATTATTGATCAAAAATGTGAAGAAAATAAAATATTTGTTGAAACTAAAGATGAAAGTGAGTATGTTTGTTTAGTGAATGAAGATGATAAAATTAAAGAAATATTATTGAGTAATTTGAATAATAATAATGAAAAAATAAATCAAATAATTAAAAATAATATAACTAATGATAATTTAAAAAATAAAATAAGTACAGACGTTATGGATGAGAATTTGGAACAAAATAATATTAAAAAATTAGTTGATGATCATATAATTAGTTTAAAAATAATGAGTTATAATAATAATAATGGTAATAATCAAAATAATATAATGAATAAAAATGTTAACAAAAATAATCATCTGAAAAATATGGACACCAAATTTGGTAATAAAGTAAAAATACTTTTTGAGTATCAATATCAAAATGGGATTGAAAACATTGCAAAATTAAATCGGCCTCCAAGGAAAAGGATAAAACACTTTTATAGAAATAAATTGGACTGCTGCAAAAAAAAAAAAATATTAACGACCAGGAATAAACTCATGAAAAAATTTAAAATTAATATCTATTAGTTTAGTGTGTTTTTATAAAATTTATTAGTTTAGCATTTTTTTTTTAAGAAAATAAGATTTATATTAATATAAGATTTAATTGATAATAATAATATTTAAAAATTTATCATAAATTTAATAAGCATATTAGTTTAGGATAAGATAGTTTTGATAATGATAATGTTTAAAAATGAACAATGAAAAATGATAATTTAAATTGAGAAATGATAATGAATAAAAATTTTGTAACGAAATAAGTTTTTGAAAATTTGAATAAATAATAACAGGCTGACCAACAGATCTAATCTCGATAACCAAATTTAAATTTTGAATTCTATTTTTTATTTTGAAACCGAGCATAAGTCATTTTTTTTTAAATTTTTTTTTTTAGACAGGAGTGCAAATGTAATGATATATTACATTCTTGAAAATATTTTTAAATTCAAATAACCATCGATATTTTGAAAAGCCCGCGCAAATCACAAACCATATGTACAAATAACATTGTATTATATACGATCAAAATTAATAATATTTTTGGACAATACTGATGTACAATATATCCATATTAAATGTACATTCAGATAACAATAAATTAATTATTTTGTATGGCAAAAAACAATTGTTATCTTTATATATAACCCAACAAACTGCGGAAGTTAAAAAGTGAGAAGCAGGGACGCTAAACTTTCCCGCTTTCTGGAATGGCGTCAAGCTAGTCTGGTCTCATCGTTCGGAGGGGAAGACGAAATCTTTTGGTTCTTAGCGTTGGCCGAAGTCAGAGCTCTCCTCCAAGGAATACCGAATATATTGAGATTTCGTTGGAAGCGGATTGATTTAGAGGTAAGAATTGTTTTTGTTGTAGTTTTCAATTATTTTATTATTGTTTGCATGTAATTTAATATTGTTTGTATCTCAGAATTGTCTGGAGATAAATGTAATACCAGTAATTCACTCGGAACCTTGATCCATGAGATTAAGTTAAATTAACATAATAAAACTAATTAAAATTTCTTTATTTCTTATTGTAAAAAAATTAATCATTACAATATATATATATATATATATATATATATATATATATATATATATATATATATAAATAAATATATACATATATATATATATATATACAAATTTGAACCACCGTTATTTTCGGTCTCTAGGGGTTCTGAAACGCGAAATTTTCTTGTCGGCACTTCCGGATTGTTTCATTGTATCGACCTTATAAGCGGGGTTCCTCCCTATGGGGGAGGGAGGAACCGCGCTAAAAAAAGAAAAAAAAAAAAAAAAAAGAAAGAAAAATCAATGCCCAATAAAAGCACCTAAAAAGTAGAGGGTTACATCCTTTATTCATTCTTAGGAGTTGATGATGAGCCACCACCTAACATATCCAACATCTCGTAGAATTAAGAAGGAAAGTGTGACAGGTTAAAAAGAGCCAACAACACAAATAAAGAAAAACGTTGGACTTCAATCAATATTGGTGTTAAACATAAATAATTACTCACCCTTTTTCTTTCATTTTTCCTGTATCAATTACAAACACACAATCGTCAATAGTGATTGATGTTTCTGCAATATTTGTAGATAAAACTATTTTCCTTACACCTGGTTTCATGTGCCTGAAATATACATAAAAGCTCAATAAATTAAATTTGTTGACTATCAACTGACTTTATTGTATTTTTATATGCATTAGTTCATTTATTTGTAATTGGCACAAAATAAATAAGCCAGTTCAAGCACAGAGCAGAAGATTAGTTTTAAGGTTTTATTTTTTTCAGTTAATCCATACATTCAGTAATTGGCACATAAAAAGTAGTAATTTAAATACATAAAATGTATATTCTTAAAACATCATTTTATTTGATCAGCACGTCAAACAACTCTTATTTTTTTATTTCTTTATTTACATAATGTTTTGGCTTTAAGCAATTTACACTAGAAGAAAAATCAGGTCTGTAAGATCATATAAAACAACCCTCATATTTTTCTTTACATTAATTAAATCAAGCAGTCTTATTTGCTATTTAGTAGATTTAACATAACCATCTTGGCATTAGCATCTAAAAGTTATTTACATCAGAATTATTTTTATAACATGAATTAATAGAATTTTATACAAATAATTTTAAGGTAAATAACAAGTAGACGCCAATGTCAGGAAAACATTGTTTAAACTAAAAAATAGTAAATAGGACTGTTTGATTAAAGGTAATTATAAATTTTATTATATAATTTTATACAAACGGTTTATAGTAATGTAAAGAAAATTCAGAGGGTTGTTTTATATTACAGACTAGTCTGAAATGGCTTAAAGCCTAAACGTTAAACGTAAAGGAAGAAACGATAAAATACGAGTTGGTTAAGGTGATGATAGAATGTAAATGGTTTTTAAATAAATTTTTGATCTCAGAGGTTTTTAGTATGGGAAAAATTCAGACAAAATGCTTATTAATATCAACTCACCGGAATACTTGAGATTGCTCTTCAGTGGTCAACATTGAATGTAGAGGAAGGATGACAAATCTTCCATTTTTCGGGCTGAATAGAGGATTGCCCAAAAGTAACGTACTTAAAGCTAATATTTCTCCTATCCCTGGCAAGAAAACCTGAAATATAACACAAATACTGCAATTATGCTTTATAAATTATAACTACGACGATTACGAATTTATATTAAATTGCGAATAGAAAAGGAAGTCCTGACTAACAGTCTAATAAAGAAAGAAATACACAAAGGACCGAATGTGCTATGAGACTAAAATTGAAGAAGACACTTTTACACTTCTGATATGAGTTCGATTGCAGTTTCAAATCTGAGTGTTAGAAAAGTTTAAGTGAATTCTAAGGCCAAAGGAAAATTAAGTCCAGCCGTACTTCCACATATCAGAACGTGCAGCAGACAGGCAAAAAGGTTGGAGCGCCAATAAATAAAATTGGTTGTTTCCTTTTGAGCGTATTTCGTTTATTAGTTATTTATTGGAGCCTTTTGAACCGTCCCAAGTCTTGAACTTTAATCCAACAAATAAATGAAACATAAGTTTTATTTTGAGACATTTTCCCCTTTAGAATAGTAAGAATGCAAAATTAAAATGGCATCAATTACAATAAGTCACCAGCTAGTGCCGTTGGCTAGTTATAATTTTTAAATATGTGACTATAGTCCGACCGCAAACAAAAGAACCAGAAGGGGCGTGGCCTCAGGGGAGCTAGGCCTTCCCCCACATGGGCTAAAGGCAGCGCATGCGCACTACCTTGTTCTTTTGTTAGCGGGGGCACTAGCTTGTAAGCTTTTGTCATAGATAGAATTCTAGTTACAAGCTCCTGAAATGTACATGAAACATCAAACTAAGAATGAGACTTTTAGTTATTAAAAGTTATTAGTTTTAGTTATTAAAAGTTTTAGTTTTTAGTTATTAACAAAATTCCTTATATCATCAGGGGGCTTTAAGTTAGCATTTTGATTCTTATTGTAGAAGATTGCTTTTCTTTTCAAAAAAGGAAATGCATTATACCTATCCTGACTCAAAAAAGAGTGCTTGCTTATTATTCTGTAAATAAATATGTGTCAATAAAATTAAAATAAATAAACTCACCAGAATCGATCCTTCCCTTGGATAATTGTGCTCTCCTTCCACAATCCACATTAATACTGTCTCAATTATTTCATTGTTAATTCTCTCCGTGTCCATCAAATATAATGTTTTGCAAACATCTCTTGAATATTCTGTATAAAAAAAATAATATAATAATCCAATATTTTCAGGCAGAAGGTCAATAAAAGAGAATGATTAAATAAAATATATTAATAGAAATAAATTTATAATTACACTTACCACGATATCGATAAAAAAATTGACAAAGAGGTAGAAATTCGTCCCTGTTTTTTTCGTCTGGGACTAACAAACACTTTCGTTGAATATCAGCTAGATCACACTGCGCATCTAAAGACTCTAAATCCCTACTCTGCTGCTTTCCTACTTTTCTAGAGAACGAACAATATTCTTCTAGTCTATAGTTGGTTAGAGAAACTATATCTTCTAAAAAGAATTGTTCTACTGGATAAGTGCGCCCTGAAAACAATGAGATATGAGGTATTTTCATTACAAAAAATTGAAGAGTATTTATTGAGTCTATTGATTGAAATGGAGTAATTACTTGACTTCTTTCAAGACTATGATTTTTTTTTTTTTTTTTTTTTTTTTTTTTTTTTTTTTTTTTTTTTTTTTTTTTTTTTTACGGTGCTTTGACATTTAGGCCATTAGCACGGGACTATGATAATAAATATAATACATTTTAGTTATAAAACGTAGTTTTATTCAACACATGACCCAATCCTCTCAATTATCTATGATAAAATAAAAGGTAACTAAAATGTTTGTTTTATATAACACACACACACACTTGTGTTTTGTTGTCAATGTCACATTGCAGAATAGTTCATTCTATATTGTCACTATGCGAGATTGGCAAAAAAGATTTTTTTTTCTTGTCAATTAGTTACTAGACAGTCTGGCACTATTTAACGTGATCTGTTTTATGTGTCTTAAGAAATTAATAATGAAGGGTACATTTTGATTTTTACAAGTACACTTTCCTGCAGAGCTCTACACTCTACATGCAAATACTTTCCACGAGGTAAAAGCTATATTATTAAAAAATAATTCATTCAAGAATTAGGAGTTCATCAGAAGAAGAGGTCCGGGTAAAAGAAGGTGGACCCTAAGCATACGATGTTGAAGTGATAAGAAGTACATAAACTGTTACAATGTAAAACTTTCATAAAATTGATGGAAATTACCTGGAATATCTATGACTGGCACTTCTCCGAAATATGACGAAAACAATTCAGAATTGAGGGTGGCACTCATCAATATAATTTTGAGATCAGGTCTTTTAGGAAGAATATCCTTCACGATGAATAGCAAGAAATCACTGAAATATAATTAACATTAGGATTTACAAAAACTTACATACAACAATAAAGCTAAAAATATTTTCTCTAGAATGAAAGGAAAATTAATGATAAAGTGATTAAATACAATATTTGCGAAGTTAATGTTTCTAATTGCAACAAAACATATATTGGTGAATCATCGCAGCTGTTAAAGAAGAATGTAAAACAACATGAAAAAAATGTGGATGAAAATTAAATTTCTGGGTGTCTACTACTTTTTTGAAAGCAAATTTCATGACATTTTCATGACACGAAATACAAATGTCATGCCCATTACAAAGAAAATAATTTCACTTATCAAGAAAAAGCCTTAAATTTTAGCTGAAAATAATTTTAAAAATAAATAAAAAGAAATAGTAAAAACAAAAATTATTTGTATCTATAATCTTAAAATTTTACATACATTTAAAAAAATTAATAAAACAGTATAAGATGTCCGTCATATCAGGACCTTGGAAGAGTAAGGGTGAGTCAGAAAAATCGTTTTTTTTTTTAAATTTTATTTTCTGATTCAGAAAGATGTAGTTAACACGACGCTTAGCCTTGTTTCTCTGATTTGCCTTTAGTTCTCTCAAAGGGTCGAGCTAAAGTGAATAGCAGCATCATCATGAAAAATTCAATGTCCTATTTCAAGGACGAATCCCAGGTCTGAAACGTCCCTCCTAGCATTTTGTTACCAATAAATCACTTGTAAAAATTGTAATTAAAACATTGAATTTCAATTGCATACTTTTTCAATTAGATTGTTGAATCAGTATTCTATAGAGTAAACATTCGTCTTTGCTATCCTGAAGCACTTCTAGAACTTTAACTTTGATTTCCCAACATCCGGAATTCAAGATTCTCCCTTACTCTTCCAAGGTCCTGATATGTTAAAGAGGTTAGTTAATTAATTTTAAAAGTGGAGGAACGATGATAATAAAAACTTTAGAATGACTATGGAATTAGCAGCCTAAAAAATATTAAACAATGGTAGCAGAATTCAAAATTTCTAAAATTAATTATTTTCAATGTACGTAATATAGTAAATTAATGTGTATACAATTTCAATATTAAAGTATTCATGAAAAACTCTGAATATGAATAAAGAAAAAGTAAATAATGGATAATTGATGTGTAAATGTTACAACAAAGGGATCTAACAGAGGAAGGGATGGGGGAGGCTGTTAGAATTGTATCACCGTACCAAAACAGCGACAATTACAAATGCCCGGAAGTCCCGGGATTATGATAGAAACCGGTAAAACTGAAATGGTTTCAAAATTCCTTAATTTTTCGTGCCCTATTTTCAGTTTTGTGACATTTCCGTGATTTTCATGCAGTAGACACCCTGAAATAAAACTGCGCTCGCGAATCATGCAATATGAAGTAATCATATATATGATTTCACAAATGTATAGATAATAGAAAATGGGAAAAAATTAACCAAAAATAAACTAAGAGAAAACATAAAAAATTAAAAAAATAAAACAACGATAAAAATAAAACATTTAAACACTTATGCATTTTTAAATTTAATAGACAACAAATAATTTAATCCATAGACTAAAAGAAATTTTTTTACTTCAATCGACTAATCTCCTTCTGGATAATCAAATTTTATTTTTGGACTATCAATTTTCTAATAGCTGACTTCTCACAGCTGATTCTAATGACTTAAGATTATCTTCTGTCACGACGTAGCCCTTGTAGGAGAAGGTTCCTTTCTATAGTAGGCTGTAAACATAGAGTAGTTTTAGCTCCCGAAGAGGAATCGACAGGGCATGAAACTAGCATAACAAAATATATTTGGAACTTGTAGATTTGTTTTTTACTGATTCGCCTTCTGCTTACTTAATTATTGATAATTTGGGTCACAAATAAACATTGATATTAGGTTTTTTTTTTTTTTACGGCGCTTCGACAACTAGGCCATTAGCGCCGACATCTAGAGTGCAGCGAGGAATTTTCCTAACGAACCGTGAGATAAGAAAATTCCTGCCGCCGATGGGGATCGAACCCACCATCTCCCGCTTAAGAATCTAAGGCGCTTTTCTTAAAAAATGATTAAATTTCAATTATGTTACCTTTCTTCGCTTCGCTCGTGTACTTCATCTATGATTACATGGGTAATACTATTGATTAAAGGCTCCTTCTCGAGCCTCCTTAATAATATTCCTGTTGTGCAAAACAATAGCCTTGTGTACTGGGACATTTTTGTCTCAAGACGAATCTAAAATTAAAGCAATAAAACAAAGCATATTTAGTAGGAAATTCAAATTAACTATGCTAAAAAAATAATAATGAGGCCTGCCCAGAAAAGAGCGGAGCCCTAATCCGCTAATGAGTTGGCAATACGCTAAGGCGCCTAATGTTACAAGATTATCTTTGTTTGTAAGAATACTCTTCCAAATTATCATTCAATTGGTAGCTAAAATCCAAATAAACATATTTTTTAAGGTAAATAAGTTGTTATGGAGCAAGGTAAAATTGTTCATGGAATATCGGAAAAAGAATTAATGGTAAATTAATTTGAAACATTAATTCATGAATTCAGCTAGTTATATTATTAATATCCCCGGGCTCGCTGATTATTTCTACTGCTTTGAGGAGGTATTTTTTTTTTTCGCCTTAATTGTGTTTTTCATACATTTAAATTATTAGAATAAAAAAAAGGAGTTTATTTATATTGCTTCATTGATTAGAAAAATTTACAGATATCATAAAAGTTTTAATTCTTTGTATTAAAAAATATAGTGTATAAAAAAACATTATTGGGGCATATATTTACATAATTCAAGTTAAATATTCAGAGCAAATATAAATAATAAAATACATTTTTTGAACGTTTTGAAATAATAACAGAGGAAATTATAGAAAAGTGTTCAAGCAGATAGAAGAGGGCAAAAAATGCCTCATATCAGGGGCCCGGGTAGGTAGTGAGATTCCTATACCACCAAAAGGCCCCCATCACCCGCCATAAGGAAAGGGTTAAAATGTCTTGAGGCGACACAATGTTAACGGACCGTCCCAAAATAAATGTGTACTGTCCATCAAAATAAACCGGATATTCTTATCATTGACAAGGGAAATAAGACAGCCGATATTATTGTTATTGCATTTCCCAATGATGAGAATATCCGAAATTTTATGCCAAAAAACTGAAAAAATACCAGTATGTCGGCATCATGAGTTTTGCCATAGAGCCAAAACATTTGTAAAAATTAGATTCTGCAAGGATAACAGCACTCATAATATTGACCAACGTGCTCATTCCAAAAACAACTATGAAACTCTCGGAGGAACTTAATAATCATCAAAAAAACGGTAATGCTTGATACCGCTAGAATAGTAAGGACATTTGTAAACAAAAGCCCTAAAAAAATACAATTAATTAGAAAGAATTTATCCCAGGACACTGAGCACCCCCCCCCCCTATAATAATAATGACTACTATTAGTTTTCACTTCATTGTAATAGATATTTAATAAAGGATCATGACTGTAATATTGGTTACATAAACAATAATGTACATTGGTGAAATCACTCCAGGAAATCAACAATACAATGAATGGACATAAATACTCACTTGATAACCAACTGTTTCACCTATTCGTTCAGCTCGCTCAGAAGCAACTCTCTCTGAAACACCAATTGCACTTATTTTTCTAGGTTGAGTACAGATCATATCAAAATGATCTCCTTCTCTTCTGTGTAATAGCCAGTCATCAAGGAGGAATTGAGGAACCTGAAGAAACAATAAAAACGGAGTAGTCAAAAAATTATCTTTGTTACGAATAAAAGATCAGTACAGTATTGTAAAAAGTACAAAAGAAATTTTAGTACGGTTTCTCCCTCCCTCCATAGGAAGGAACTCTACTTATAAGGTTGACCTCATAATGCAATCCGGAAGTGTATATCTATTATATATATATATGTCTGTTTGCTCTCTCACATGCTAGCCATTTTTAAGGCGAGATATATAACCGTTTTTGAGAAAAGTGGATAAATAGTTGTTGAATAACACTTTTGGTTTAGATACTAAGAATCATGAGATTCAGTAGAAATATTTTCCACAAGTTTGTAATTCATCCATACTAAGATGTTTAAATTTTGGTTAAGTTTAGAGTTACGGAAGGATTAGAATAAAATATTTTATTCATTGACATGAAAAGTTTTGGGAACTTCGTATATTTTCCTTACAATTTCAAAAACGGTAGGTAAATCGTGGTAAGTGGAAGATAAACATTCGTATTTTTGTAAATTCTCTACAAAAAAAGTTCTAAAGCAAGTTTCAATGGGACGTTTGGAGGAATAAGTACTTAAAACTTTGAAGTAGTTGGTTTCGTTTATTTGAACGGGGTTTTTTCTTGTTATTTTGTGTAATTGCTTATAGTAGGAAAAATTATTGGTCAATAAAAAAGAATAACTAAAATTAGAGGGATTTTTTGTTGCTAGAAATAGAGCTATCCGAGCGGGATTCGAAGACACCATGTGAATATTTTCTACAACTGTACTGCAGTTGGTTTCGTTCTTCAGAATTTTTTTTTTCATTCTACTACATATTTAAATGGTTGTGTTTTTATTTTAAACACACTGAACAGTGAGCTAAGTATTTCTAGTTTTGTATTGACTTATAGAGCTTTCCTTGACCCCTAAAGCATGAGAATAGCAATAAGGTCAATAAACCTCTCTCTATTGTCTTTTCCTGTTACCGTTTTACTTGGAAATGACCCAAAATACCCTTCCATCCTTTAGTTGAGGGTTGAATCTTTTTCGGCTCTGTTTACTTTAGTTTATAATTGGTTGCTTTTATTATGTTTTTTAAATTGCATTTATCAGTAAAATGAGTATTTTAGTAAAACCTTTTATGGTGCCTGGAATCTTGCTTCTCGGATTTCATTTTTTCCACTAAAGATAAGAGCTTTAATTCCTAAACAAATGTCCCCAGGGATAAAAACTGAATCATGATAAGATGACTCACTTCCTGGGTCGGACTTTTTATTTGTGAAAAGAGTAAAGAACATGGGATTTATCATTTTCATGATATTTTGTCAGTATTGACTTTTTAAGAAGAAAAAGCATTACAAATGGGCTAAATCTTTGATGTCAGCCAGAGAGCACCAATTTCTGCCTCACCTCCAGCCAAAAGAAGTAAAATGTAAAAAAAAAAAAAAAAAAAAAAAAAAAAAAAAAAAAAAAAAAAAAAAAAAAAAAAAAATCAAATTTTTTGTATTGACCCATTAATGACAGTTACGCCAGCTAGTAACTATATAAATTTAGTTTAAATTGTCTAAATGATTGACTTTCTTTGTGGCATATCGTGTCTTACATGTTTTAATATCATTGACATTCGGAATGGAGAGAGGGGAAAATATGGAGGAAATGATGAATCATAGAAAAATTAAAAAGTATAAACTCTAATAACCACTAACTTGAGTTGATTTGCCACAGCCTGTTTCACCGCTGATAATGACAACTTGATTGTTTCTCACTGCCTCAATAATTTCGTTCATTTTACCATGGGCAGGCAATGACCTTCGAAATGACTGCATTGACAAGTATTTAGAGCTCTTTCTTTTATCTAAGAATCTATTGCTGAGTTCGTCATTGATCCTGGGGAAAGAATAGGTTATGTCAATTATTTATGTTTTTACATTATGACTACAAAACTACCCATGATTTAGACGAAATGTAGAAATAAGGAGCTCTTCGTGGTTGAGGCCCAGTGCCTTCATAGAAGTAAGTACAAGTATAACTCATATTACGCCATATTATGTTCTAGTATTTTATGTTTTTGTCTTTTTCCATAAATGTATGTATGTATATATGTATGTGTATTTGTGTATGTAGGCATATATATATATATATATATATATATATATATATATATATATATATATATATATGTATATTTCAGTATTACATCCGTCCTACTTGTTTTTTACAGCCCTGATAAAGGCTTGAAGTTCAAGCCAAAACGTCGGCACAATAAAACCATTTTTATGATAAAATGTAGTTTTATTAAGTAGCAGTGACCGAAGCCCGACAATCCCTACCTTGCAAACTAGTTTTTGTTAAATTTACCAATATATAAATTCAATTTGTTTATTTAATCATGAGCAAAGATGGCTGAGGTTCTTCAGCAGTAAGAGCACATGGTACTTACGTACTAGATTCACCAGGTTAGAGAGAAGTGGGTATCATCAAGTGATCTGGATCATGAAATGAGAACTCAATTGAAGTTGTGGCAATATGGCAACAGAAAGACCATTTATTAATATTATCAACTAGGGTTGATTAACTAGGGAGTTGGATTGACTAGGGTTTCAAAACACATAGCAATTATGCCATTAACATAAGAGCTACTGGTTTCCTAGGTTATATAACATTAGCACTTATGCTAATGGCATAATTAAATGAAACTCGTTGATAATATAGATCACTGGTTTAAATAAATGGGCCAAAATGCTAGTTAAGAAAAGTTAGGGAAGGTTAGTTTGGTAACCTTTCCCACTGTCTGAATGGCATCTTTTTCAGTGGTAGGTAAATTCCTAGGACTCATTTTCCTAGCCGAAAGAACAGCACAAACAACACTAAGAACTCAAACAAGAAACAATGAATAAAACTTGCGTAAAAAACACAAATCTAAAAGTGAATCATGTTAAAAACAGTAAGTGAACAAAACGGTTGCTAGAAAGAACAGCCAATCGAATTGCCCATAGGAATAAGCCAATAGAAATGCCTGCGCTGATGATCCAGATCACTGAACGAGACCCCACTTCTCTCTAAGCCGGTGAAGCTAGTACGTAAGTACCCAGCTCATTTTGGCTGATCGATAAGCTTTTAATTAAGAAACTGCTCGAGAGATCCTTGAATTGTGACCAGTTCAAAGAAATAAAATATCAAAACTGAAAAGTGTACCTGCGAATAAAATCAGCATCTCGTGTAGTTCTTCTATCAGATGCAGACATATAAAGGTGGTCTCCTTCAAGGATTTCTTCTTCCCTTTTATCAACGTCATCGTTATCACTTTTTGGTAATAACATTTGCCAGGGCTCGTAAAATATGGGCGTCTTCTCACTGAGCAAGGCAAGGACGTCTTCTTGTCTATTTGTTAGGAGATCAATAAGAGCAAAAACACACGGCTGCTCGAATTCTGAATGTCTTCGTGCTTCATTGAGAAGCATTTTAGTCACTCTAAGGCATGAATAAGAAGGAAAATTATTAGACGCTGCAGTCAAGGACACTAAAGGTGGTTCGAGCGGATAAAGGCACCCTGAAAAGAAAATGAAATTTAGTAGGTAATTTAAGAAAATATAAAATAAATAATTAATTAAGTTACACCAACCATAAGGAAATCTGACTTCTAAAATAAATTTGTATTTATTGTCATCAACAATTGTTGGCTTCTCTCTAGAAGGAGGATTGTGAGAAAAGCGGCACTTGTCAGCAAACCTGCAGGATCCTTTAAAATAATATCGACAAACTTCCCTATCAGACTTTTTCCCTTTTTTCTCATATCTCGGTTTAACTTCTTCGTAAAATTCAGTTAGGTATTGGAGATTGAGGTTAACATGCCATAACTGGTGAGTGATTATCTCTTCACAACAGGAGTCGTATATAGATCGCAGAGAATCCAGTTCTTGAGAGCGTTCTTCCAAAATGTTCTTAGGAGTTGTTTTGGGGTCGGATAGAGGAAAATCAAAATATCGACACATCAATAGTTCATAGGCACTACCGACATCTCCAGATGTTATGCTTAATGCTTCTCGACAATGATTTGGGTGGAATCCATATCTGCAAATTAGATAATCTATTAATGTGGGAAGAGAAATTGGTTTAACAAAATAATAATTAAAAGTTAAGTATAATAAGTCTGGCTCAGTGGTAGAGCACTGGACTAATAAGCTGGAGGACCTGAGTTCAAATCCCGAGCAAGCAAGATTTTTCTTCTAGTGTCGTTGTTGTTTATGGGTTGGATTCGGCCTTCCTGGGCCAGCCTTTAAAAAAATTTAATAATGGGTAGCTTGGTGCTAATGACCCTAGAAGTCGGAGCACCAAAGGGGAAAATCAGGCGGCTGGAGCATAGAACTGACCAAAGAATCTCCCTAGTGTGCCGTTTGGTCATGAATCAGATACCTCTATAGTATCTGCCCCTCAGGGCCCAGGTAGCCTGTTATGGGACTTTTTTTTTTTTAAGTATAATTAAAGTATTCAACCAGTTTTGTGTAGAAATTGTATTGAGGCAGAGTACAGTGTAATCACAATCATAAATACGATTACATAGTAGTCAAATTCTAGGCGATGAGAAAAAGTGCACTTTTACATACAATGCCTTGGTGCACATTCTGTACATAAAACAGTAAATTATTGCATGACAGCTTATTTCTTTAACAGGTATATGATAAATTACCTATTTCAATATCTTATATCAATTCACCGGTAAAATCACAACAACAAAGCACTAATAACCAATATAATTCATGTTAAATGCAATTTATTGTAGTTAATAATAAGTGGACATTAAAATTTAAATAAATAAATGCAATTTTACAAGTCAACTTGTCCTTATCTATACTAAAAAACAAAACAAAAACCTACTAACCGTTCAAGTTTTGAAAGGGCATATTGGTTAATTCTCTCTTGAGGATTAAGGGCAGCATCTTTCTGTTTTGAATAATTGACTGTTCCTTGGACAACCAATTCTCCACGATCAATCCAATACTGTCGATCCAAACGGAATCCCCTATCTTTATAGGATGACTTTTTCTTATGGATGAAATCCTTTCAACAAATAAATTATGACAAAATACATGAAACAATGAGACAATATGTCAGTTTAATCAGATATTTCTACACAAATATTAATAAATTATGAAAAATACCAGAAACTGACTTAAATAAGATCATTTTTACCAAGGAAAAGGGATTTTATGAAAACTGTTTTACCTCTCCATGTAAATACTTCAAAGTTTCTAATATCATTTCCTTTGACTGCTCCGAAAGATTGAGATTTCTCATCTCAACTTTCAATTCGCGGTACTCGGATCCCATATTGTACAATTTTGAAATTTCAAATTAAAATTCACATGGAAGAATTCCTTTATAGTGCTCTTGTAACAAAAGATAACAAAGAAAAAACCTCCCTTATTTTGGAAGAGGGTCAGGTTCAGCAATCTAACTCAGCGAAATATATATGTACTATTCGTAACATATATTTCACTTTAGGATGGACATGTAAAAGTAATAAAAATTCATGATTTGAAATCATGATGAATTCTGTAAATTAGTTTTTGTCCAAATGTTTGTTTGTTCCTTTCCCTTTCGTCACAAAGAAGTATATTTTCATTTTGTTCAGAAAAAGTATTCGGAATAATGCTTTTTTAAAAAAATAATAAAAACCTCAGAATCGCAGAAACTGCATGATCTTAGCGAGTTTCCGTCCTTACATCTAGTGTCTTGTTTTGCTTTTTGTGAAAATGTAAACGCCTTATGAAAAAATATTTCGATTAATAGAGAGATTTACGCACAACAATGCACAGGAAACTAGCAGTAGCTATAAAAAGTCCTACTCGCAGGAACTGCGTCATCTTAGCGCGGTTCCGTTCTGGTCCCTAGTCTCATTTGGAAATATCAAAGTAGAAACAGTTATTATTTTAGTTCGTTCGACCTTTCTTGAAATGGGTTTATGGCTTTACCTTGCATGGTCCGCCAGCTCCCAGAATCCACTTCTAGAGATACTTATTACACACTGTTAAAAAAAAAAAAAAATATATATATATATATATATATATATACCAAATTGGGGAAAATATCAAACGTTTTCACATTTTCTTATGTTAATTCTACAAATAAATGCAATTTAAAAAAAAAAAAAAAAGACACCAATAGCATAAAGGCCGTTGAAAATATTCAAAATGCGTCTTCGAATCTCTCTCTTGGAACGGTATATTTCTAACAATAATTTTTTTCTTATTTTAATTATCCTGTTTTATTGTTAAATACATTCTCCTACTACAAGCAATTAAAAAATAACCGTTCGAATAAACGAAATCAATTACTTCAAAGCTTTAAGCACTTATTTATCCCATTGACATCCCCTAATAAAAATGGTACAAATTAGAAGAAAAAAGGTGAGTTTTAACATTTTAGCACTTTCCTCCGAAGGAAAGTAGCTATTGAGGTTGGACTCATGACGGAATTTTTGAAAAATTTCTTCAAATATTTATCGATCCTACCTAGTAGACACCGAAAATGACCCCCGTTAAAATTTATACATATATATATATATATATATGCATATATATATATATATATATATATATATATATATATATATATATATATATATATATATGTATGTGTCTGTTAACACGATAGCGGCCAGAGTTTTTGTTTTTTCGTCACGATACTTGGTATATAGCATTCAATTAGCAAACGATTGAACGAGTTCGTTAACCACCAAAGTCGGTCCACCGGAAGGGGGGGTTTACCCCGAACCCAAAACACTTATTTGACTATGTCAGCCGTAATATTTGTTATATTTCAACGAAACTTGGTATTCGTAGTGGTAATATAGAGAGAAAAGTGAGATATAAAAATGAACTAAATCGGTTCATTAGAAGGGGGGGTTTACTCCGGACCCACAATACCAATTCGCCACTACCAGCCGTGATTTTTGGTATATTTCGACGAAACTCGGTATTCGTAGTGCTAATCCACAGGTAAATATGTGTTGTAAAAATAAACGAAATCGGTTCATTAGGAGGGGGGGTTTACTCCGGACCCACAATACCAATTCGCCACTACCAGCCGTGATTTTTGGTATATTTCGACGAAACTCGGTATTCGTAGTGGTAATCTACAGGTAAATATGTGTTGTAAAAATAAACTAAATCGGTTCATTAGAAGGGGGGGTTTACTCCGGACCCAAATTCCTAATATACTCATACCGGTCGTAATTTCTGCTGTATTGTAACGAAACGCGGTATACGTCGTGGGTAACTCATGAGAAAGAAGTGTTGTAAAAATGAGCTGAATCGGTCAATCGGAAAGCGGGGGTTTAATTTGTAATATATTTGAATAGAAAAGCCGGCAGACGTAGGTTCACAAAGCCGCCGCAAGGAGCGCTTTCTACCACTAGAGTGACTGTATCCTGTTCCTGCGTTAGATCAAAATACGATAATATGAGGATTTTTGTATTTATTACGTAGTGTAGTAGGTACCATGTGTAAACATAACTCTGGATGCAAATTAATAATTGATCAGTTACTCATTACAAAATGAGAACTATTCACGTTTTTATTTTATTTATGTAGGATATTTTAAGCAAATTGTTCTGGAAAGCAGTCTACACTACCCAAATTCTGAGGAAAGTGCTTAGTTATGCAGCTCCTGCGTGACGGACTTTTTTTAAGCCTCGTTAGTAACGAGAGTGGGGAATCTAGACGTCTAAATTGTTAGTCTACCCACTTTTTTAAAAATAAAAAAGTCCGTCGTTAGAAGGGGGTCCGGAGTAAACCCCCCTTCTAATGAACCGATTTAGTTTATTTTTACAACACATATTTACCTGTAGATTACCACTACGAATACCGAGTTTCGTCGAAATATACTAAAAATCACGGCTGGTAGTGGCGAATTGGTATTGTGGGTCCGGAGTAAACCCCCCCCCCCCTCCTAATGAACCGATTTCGTTTATTTTTACAAAACATATTTACCTGTGGATTAGCACTACGAATACCGAGTTTCGTCGAAATATACCAAAAATCACGGCTGGTAGTGGCGAATTGGTATTGTGGGTCCGGAGTAAACCCCCCCTTCTAATGAACCGATTTAGTTCATTTTTATATCTCACTTTTCTCTCTATATTAACACTACGAATACCAATTTTCGTTGAAATATAACAAATATTACGGCTGACATAGTCAAATAAGTGTTTTGGGTTCGGGGTAAACCCCCCCTTCCGGTGGACCGACTTTGGTGGTTAACGAACTCGTTCAATCGTTTGCTAATTGAATGCTATATACCAAGTTTCGTGACGAAAAAACAAAAACTCTGGCCGCTATCGTGTTAACAGACACATATATATATATATATATATATATATATGCATATATATATATATATATATATATATATATATATATATGCATATATATATATATATATATATATAGATATATATAAATTTTAACGGGGGTCTTTTTTGGTGTCTAATAGGCAGGATCGATAAAGATTTGATGACATTTTTGAAAAATTCCGTCATGAGTGCAACCTCAATAGCTACATTCCTTCGGAGGAAAGTGCTAAAAAACGTTCAAAAGAACGAAACCGACACTTTCGAATTTTAAGCACCAGTTTCTCCGAATTAAATCGTTTAAAAATCCACTTTAAATAAAAAAAAAAAACAAACATATGAATTGTTTTTGTAGAGCATTTATAAAGCTTTCAAATAAGGACCTTTCACCTACCCCGTATTTGCAACCGGTTTCAAAATTCTTGCGAAAATCTGAAGACAATTCTTGTTTTTCCGCTAAAATCTCGATCTTCTCGAAGATGGTTAATGAAAATGGGTTTATTTGATTCCACAAGTCAAATTACATTTAAAAAATGAAGACGTATTCGGCTGGTTAACAAACTTTACCTTTCTTTTGAGACTTTCTACTAGCACCTTTTTTTAGTTTTTTTTTTGTACTAAATTACTCTTCACTGTTTGTTGTTTATTTTACTACTTTAGGCAGTAAAATGAACATGCCAGTAAAACAGGTTATGTGAAATGATAAACAATTTTCTGTTTTAGGGCTTAATTTCTTTCTTTGACACTGGTCAAATTGGCGGCCATAATTATTCTTTTCTTGAAACGAGAAAGGCTATATATCAGCCATCAGTAATGAAAAAAATGTGTGGTGAATATGCAAAATATACGATGCATTAAGAAGAGCGATTTTACGAGAACCAAATTTCAAACTAAAATATAACCAGAAGTTACAAGAATTGAAGTAATCATTACTTTTTAAACACTTAATTTTTAAGAACAGAGCACTTTCGAGGTCCTCGTCGCATTATCAGTGCACACCTGTAACTCGGGCCGCTATATTCAAACTCAAGGAATTATGACTGATTTCGGAATACAAAACTCCGAATTATAGCTTTGCACATAAAATGATGCAGGGACCTCGAAAACGCTTTGCTCATAAATATGAAATTTGGAAAGGAGGTGACTTCAATTCCTGAAAATTCCGAATATCCAAGTAAAACACAAATTTGGACCAGAAGACCATCAGTTTTGTTCTTCAACGGAACTAGCTAAATATTCTCAGAAATTGACGAAAAGGGCGTATTTTAAATAAAGATAATTTTAATCAGTATTGAATGGAAACCATCATTGAGTTAAACAATCGTTAAAGTATTGTTCTTTTTTTTATTGTAAAAGACACAATGTACCCAAGAAATATTTCTTTGTAGCAATAAGTAATTTCTTGTTTCAATGGACTTCGTTACTCTTCAACAAAAGAGCTAATTTTCTACCACAATAGTACTTCATACGGAATTAATATAGTGTATTAATGCCATTTTCTAAATCCCCCTAAGTCCAGAGGGAAACCCCTTTACAAGAAATAGGCCCAATAGATTGGCATCATAATGCGGATTTCGTTACCTTTGTTGTAAGGTCATTGTTCAAAATGCTGTTATTGATCAAGTTTAACGACGTAGAGAACAATAAAATTGGTCAATTTACTATGTATGTTATAGGAATTTTCAAAAGTGACATTTTTTTTTTTAGTATAAAATAGGCAGAAAATCAACCTATAAAATAAAATCATTTTACTTATTAGCCATTTTATTAAAAACTACTCTACCGATTTGACATTCAGCTGCCACCACGATACGTAACTGTTCTCCCCCATAGCCCTGAAGATGGCTTGTCAATCAAGCCGAAAAGTTGGTAAATAAGTATTTCACATTTTAGTTATAAAATTTAGTTTTATTTGGCAAATGACCGAACACCGATCATGTACACCATCTCACACTCAACTGTCAACTATCACTTCACAATAAGGTTTTTAATAATAGAATCCTGGAGGCCCGGTGGCCGTTAGTGCTAAGGCGCTTGCACTCCATGTATAAGATCGCGGTTTGATTCTCATTAGGAGTGGAGGCCTTTCTTTCGAAAAAAAGAATTGGCATCACCCTTATCCTGGCTAGAAAATTGTGGTAACCTATAGATAACCCACCCTAAAATTCTTTGTTAATAATAAATGGACGTTAAAATTTAAATAAATAAATAATTGAATTCAATATGATAACTACGGCGAAATAAAAATAATGAATTATATAATAATAATCTTGAGGTTGAGATTTTAAGGGTGAAAAAACCTAAATTATAGACATGGGCGTATATAGGAAATAATGTCCAGGGGGGGGGTGGGCTGGTACCATTTCCGGGGTATGGAATACTAAAAATTTAGAACTTGAAATAGTTTCAAGCAACTAAAACGCTATTAAACCTAAAATTAAATCTTTTTTATGAACTAAGTGATCTTATTTAATTTATTTTTGAGGGGTTTATGACACATTTTTACCATCAAATCAAAATTTCAGAGGGGGGGGGGACTGGGCTGCAGCCCCCTCAGCCCCCCCTTTTATACGTCCATGATTAAAGAGTGTAATCGAGGGACTGCTGTTTCCGGGTAAAATAATGTTTAAATTATATTTAGTAAATTTGGATAAGGGGTTAATAAATTGACGTCAATGAAAAATATAGGTTTTTTTTTTAAAAATGTTTTAGTACTTAAGTTTTTCTTCTAGTTTGAAAATGGCTTAATGACCAAAACGTCACATGTAAAATATGAGTGCATCAATAAAGGATTTTGGGTTGAGATGTGGAAAAGGTGTTTTTAATATTAACTGCTTATGAAGAAAACGTACGGAGAAGAACGAAAATGTATTTTTATTTGCGTACATTTATTGGAATCATGGACTACACATTGGATTGGGATAACTTTACTTAAAGGCAATATTATACTTCTTCAGGAAAGAAGAAAAAAATTGTCCGAATATACTGCAGTTTATATGGAAACAAAAATATCAATTTTATCTGAGTTTCCTTGAAAGACTAGAAAAAGTTTGACCTTAAAAGGATGGTTATTGGAAGTAGTTTCTTTTAGTGGTAAAGTTGTGTGGTTGGAAGAGCGGATAACAGCGTGTTGTCAGGGTCTGCCGCCAGATGTTGCTGGAGCCCCAGGGGTCTGGACGTGATTCACCAAGTCACGCTCCGGGTGCTTCAACCCGTTCCCTCTTCACATCTCCTTCTTGCTAGTCTAACCTAAGCCTGACACACATTTATTCCTCGTACTTTCTGCTTTCAATTCGATAAATAATTCATGGCGGTGGGGAGAAACAGTTAAGAGAATAGCGATATTTAGAAGGTGGCTCCATCCTCAAATCTTGAATTATGTAAGAGGGAGTTGGCACATAGGTGAGATGGATTCTGGGGTGAAGAGTGTTTCGCAATCATTGAAATACGTAGGCTCCTTCCTTACAATCCAACAAAATTTTAAATGCTGCGCTGAAAATGTTCTGATACAAACATGCTTGACACTCATCGATACCTGCTAAGATTTAGAACAGAAGGACTCTTTTTCTGGAGGGATTGAGTTCAAAACTCCAGCAGAAACTGAAAGATTTTACCTTTAAGAGACGGATTCAGGTTGCTCCTACCCATCCGTTCAAGAACCAGCTAAATACCGAATCCTAAAATTCCATTTTAAATTCTGAGCTCGTCCAAATCTATCTCGTAGATTCCTCTCAGCTAATACAGTTCCTGATGGTCCCCAATTCCATCTCTGAAAACGCTGGCAACAATATTTTCTATTAAGAATGTCATTTAGAAGAAAAAAAAAATTGCTAACAAATTGAAGCGTGGTAAAGTCTAACTGCATTGTTTGTGCTTACATTCAGTAATTATATGCAATCCTGTGTTCATCAGTGTGTTTCTTCAGAAATGAGACATCATCAAAGAAGAGTTTGTCTTATGACGCTTACGAATAGGCCATTAACGCCTGACACGTTGATATTTCATGACAAGAGAGTACGTCCAAGCCGGATCTGGAGACCGACAGGATGTGACCCGATTTGAGCAGTGTGCCATAAGACACCGAGCCAAACTGTGTCCCCAAATTGTGAAGCCGTTGATTCGAGGCTAAGAGTGGAGCTCCTCTCAGCACGATTAGTTATCGGCCTTACCCTGTTGGGACAACCCGGTAGTGACTCTGTGGAAGCGATCTGGTGTCTCAAACATGGCGAATACAACATTCATTTACAACGATCTACCATGGTACAGATACCGCAACTACTATTGGGCGATGGGGTCTCCCGTGGTCTAGTGGCTAGCGCGCTAGATTCATATGCGGGAGATGGTGGGTTCGATCCCCAACGGCGACAGGAATTTTCTCGTCTCAAGGCTCGCTGAGAAAATTCCTGGCTGCACCCTGGATGTCGGCGCTAATGACCAAGATTTGTCGATGCACCGTTAAAAAAAAAAAAAAAAAAAAAAAAAAAAAAAAAAAAAAAAAAAAAAAAAAAAAAATTAGGCGATTTGATCCAGCACCTTGTGTTTAAGGTACAGTAATTGGGATAACCCCAGCGGTCATTGCTAGGAACAGTACAATAGTAAATAGTGATGCTGTATACAATTTTGAATATTATTTAAAATGTATTTATTAGCCCATTCGAGACTGGTAGCCACTATCAAGACAACAGGCTTGCATGCCCCGTGGCCTGAAGCCACTTTTGTGACACCTGGCCAGCACGGATATTTGCGATATCTAGAGGCACGTTTTTTAATCTCTAGTTACTCTTGTATCCGCTAGAGTTTATTAAAAATGCAGTTTGAGCCTATTCAATGGGAGTTTCCCTCCGCTATCCGGTCCCTTTGCGTAGTGCGGGTCCCTCTGAAGGGCTTTATTTGTGTTTTAGAAGTTGATAAATAACGAAAGCGTGTCAGAATGAGAAGAGATGTGCGACGGAGGCTCGCCTATTTTAATGACGTCATGAGGAACCAGGAAAGTGAAACGGGCGCCGCTCCATGGGCATGTAAGTTCGTGCGGGTTACCGTCCCGTAAGGCTTAGTTAGCTGATATTTGTGTTTTAGAAGTTGATAAATAACTAAAGCGTGTCAGAATGAGAAGAGATGGGCGATGGAGGCTCACCTATTTTAATGACGTCATGAGGAACCAGGAAAGCGAAACGGGTGCCGCTCCATGGGGATGTAAGTTCGTGCGGGTTACCGTCCCGTAAGGCTTAGTTAGCTGATATTTACAGGAACTTATTTTATTAAAGAGTCAATGCGACGGAAATTGTCTTCTCCCCTCCCTACATCTACATTGGATTCAGGTAAACATATTGTGTATTTTGCTTTATCTTTTTGGCGCATTTATGATAAAACCTATCCTAATTTAGGAGATAGGACGTAGAAAGCGGTGAATAAATAGCATTTTGAGATAGCGATCTTGAAGAGCCGAGAAGAAAGAGGCCTGTGTGGTGTCTTCCTTTCTTCCTCAGCGCGATCTGACACTTCAATTTCGAAGATAGCATACAAACTGACAGAACAAGAATGCGTTTATCGCTCGCCGATTCCACACTTACATATACTTTACTCAGAACATTCAAGATTCTTGCAAGTCTAGGATTTATAATATATTCTATGTATATCGTTCATTCAATATTAACAACATTTTTGAAACATTAATAAAAATAATTATATATTAAAATAATTACTCATCTTTAGATCTCGAAGGTCATTCAACTTGATAAAACAAGTGTTTTATTATTTACCCTTCGATGCCCAAGAGGTACAATTGAAGCCCCCAAGTTCTTCTTCTTTCCATACCTCGGTCCATACAATTTAGAAAAATAGCGGAAATAATTTTACCAATATTAATATGGAGATAAACGTCTCTAAAATGTTGATTTTGCCACAAGGGCGTCAAGAGCCCCCCAACCTGAGGACGGTATGTAGTCCTCTAAAGACAAGTACTAGAGGGGGCTCCAAATTATTAAAAATAATTATTTAATTAGTAATTAGTAAGTCACTTTCTGTTAGCCTTTATTACTGAAATAATTCAAGTCATAGTTTGTTGTCTTTCCTCTGATTTTGGATACTTATAAAATTGGGACTATATTTTAGCTTTTCTAAAATCTTCTTAGTAAATAAGCTCCTTTTATTACGAAATGATTCACTTTAGTCACTCCTCTTACTAAGAAATCAATGAACATTTAAATATCCTTTTTATAATAAGTATTTTAAATTAAGCAGATACTAGAGTTATTTTTTCCATTGAAGTCAGGGTTTTAAAATCATTCAATAAAATACCAAATAATATTGTGGGTAATTAGAAACAAAAGACCTTATTTTGAATCCGCAATAAGAGACGATTGAATGAATATACTAAACAAAGAAAACTTTTCTTTAATTCTCTTGACAATTGACAGAATGCTAATTAATTCTGAAAAGGCTTTAAGCAAACAAATAAAAAAAACAAAACATCTATTTCCCAGGTAGTTCCAAGAGAACTCGGTGGGAGGTTAGTTTGGCTAAGGGTAGTAGGGAGTTAAGAGAATGGACAGGAAAGGATGTGACAGATTGAAAAAAACTTTTTCCCTTCCTGATCCTAGAGGAGTCCTTAACTAGGGTCAAGCTGTCTCCCTGTTCCTTTTTCCCTTCCAAAGGTCGTTTAAGGACGAGTCCTGAATCCCAGTTTTGCTGACGTTCTGTCATCTCCTTTTCTTTCTCAAATTAGAACAATCTTTCCTAAGGGATTTTCCCATTCGATGTGGAAGAGGGTTAGTCACCTCAAATCATTATCGATTTATTTGTTGAGATGAAATAATAAAATAATGATTCATACAGATATTTCAGCCCATTAGCTGCTGAGCAATGCAAGGCTTGGCTTTCATTGGGTGGTAAAGCGCCGGTGCTTTAAAACCACCCAGTGCTGAGTTATATTTGCCAAATTACAATTAAAAAGAAGCTTTGAGGGCTAACGGTTATACAGTTGGCATGGTTAAAAAGAACGTGCCAACGCTATCTATTGGCAATTCTATGAGTCTAGTAGTTAATTTTGATCAGGGCCGCCACATCTCAGAGCCGGGCCCAGGACCAGATCACGGGCCCCCACTTCTCAGAGCCGGGCCCTCACTTCTCAGAGCCAGACTGAAAATTCTAGTACATTTCTATAGAACTTCGGACATTTTAAAATTATTTTCATCTTGAGTTTTGAGCGAAATGAGAAAAAAAGCTGACAATCGGTGCAGCAAAGGTAACTTTCGCTACTTGTAGTTTTATGACGACCCATAATGAAATATACTAATCTGGGACTGCAATTGTTTTGTCGTTTATGTACATTAAAAAAATATAGATCCCATTCCAATAAATATAGGCTAAGCCCGTCTATATTTCTAAGCCCCATTCTTTTTACAAGCTCATAACCTATACATTTTTTCCAAATTAGCGAGGCCCGGTACAACTGTACCCGGCTGTCCCCCCATGTGATGCCCTGATTTAGATACCACTAGATGCCGATTATTATAAATAAAAATATGTGAGAGCAGCAGCTGTTCAGGATCACAGATCTGTGTAACGGTGGAGGCACGTCGGCCAAGCGCAAAGATCTTTGTTAGATCCGAACCGATCCGATAGCCACCGAGTGTAGGAACGAAAACACACACCAATCTCACTGGAGGTGCCTACATTGGTCCCGACCCAACCCGATTCGAAACTTGTTTGTTTCTAGACGGATTTCGGATGACTGACGCAAAATGGTGCCAAACGACATATTGTGTTTCAAAAACGTCTACAGCCTCTATATTTAACCGATTCCAATGCATTTTTTTTATAAATAAAAGCTAATAAAATGTAGTACATTGTCGTTTAGTCTGAGTTTTGTTTTCCTTGCTTATTGAAGCACGTCCAAAGAAGTTAAATTCACAAAGTTTTACAATTGCACATAAAGCAACATTTAATTTTTCATCTAACTTAATATCAGCACTGATAACCCCGAGTACTGGAAACCGTTGGGGAAAGATGCCCAGGAACTGAAGGTATGTGTTTTTATATGTTGACCTTCCGCCTTATATTTAATGAGTGGATTTAATAGGGTCACTTTTCAATAATTACGAAAAACATCAATTTCATGTGTGCGGTTTGAAAATTTGTGTAATATTTCTGAAAGCGACAGGTCATATTCATCAGATGCCTTCAAATGAGATTGTATAGTTTAGTGATCTATGAGTAAGAGAGTATTGTGTTTATGAACTGGCTGTTGTCATTCAACAATTTGTTCATATCATTCGGAATATTTAGTTTGTGTAGTCTTCTGCATTTTGTAAGTAGGTTTTGCATGCTAAAGTCTTTACATACCTTACATACCACAGGTATATACCGCAGGTTGGTTTGTTACGTTAAGATATTCCTTTGTTAGTCCAATAAATATTTAAAATTGTACATAGTTTTACGATTATTAAACAAATTAAAATTCGTCACATTTTAGACAGATTTAATGGAAGGTAAAAGCGACTTTGACAAATGGGTCAACTACCGGTTGCCTTTGAGGAAACTGACGGATAAATATCCTTGAGCAAAGAAGGCGCAGGTGTCGAATTGAACCATTAATCCAATTTATATTTGAAGTGTCAAGATGATGACATGATTTGGGATGATGAGGATTAGATAATAAATTATTATTTCTGCCTCGTGATCCTTCTAAAGTCACTTTTCATCTTGACGGGTTATCTGTAGGTCGAACATTCCTTCGTCCTTTGCTTAAGTCGAAATCCTTTGTTCAAAGTTTGTAATCCCAAGGTGGATAAATTGATGATTGAGGTGGGTTAATCTGGGTATATTGAAATATGAAAAATTTGTATTAACAAAAACGAGGGGTCTCCCGTTGTCTAGTGGCTAGTGCCTTGGACTCATAAGCGGGAGATGGTGGGTTCGATTCCCATCCGGCGGCAGGAATTTTCTCATCCCACGGCTCGTTGGGGAAATTCCTCGCGGATGTCGGCGCTAATGGCCTAGATGTTGATCACACGAGTAGTATTTCGAAAATATTTGAGGAATTGAGGTAAGTATAATGGAACCGTTCGAAAGTCTAATGAAATTCTTAAGAGAAAGTTGTTGGCGTATTTTTCGATAGGATCGCTCCAGGCGGTAATCCGTACTGCTTGAAATTTCGGATGTTTAGGTTTTGTTCCACTGAATGTGAAATACTAAGAATATAAGCTCCTAAAAATGCACCCCGAGGGTTAAAATTATAGCCTGTTCAGATAGGCGTAAAAGTTCCATTCCGCATGCGCGAAATTTTGAGGGTAATATTCCTGACGGTTCTACCACTTGCACTTCCCATTTCAAGGAACAAGACAAAACTTTAAACTTAATATAAACTGATCATTTTTCGTTTACGACTATAGAAGGCTTTAAGGGGTCAGACAAAGAAAATGGTGTCTAATATTCATCAATAATTAGCCAAAGCCAAGACTAAAAACGTTTTAAACCTCCTAGTGATAAGGTTAATAACAGAGAGAATTTTTACCGCAGATTTCCTGCACGGGGAATACAGGCCACGCCCTTTTCCCCCAACTAAACTATCTGTATGAACAGGCTATAGCTTAAATTGTTTTTAGCCTTAGCCTTGGCTATAGCCTAGGCTTATAAGTATTAGCCAATACTTATAAGTATTGATAAATATTTAACGCTACCTCCCATGCCTGACCCCAAGCCTTCCCGGTCCTAGACGAGACATAATTAGTTTTTATTGAGTTTACAGTGTGGTGTTGTTCATTGTAATGAAAGGCAAATGGGGCAACCGTCGGGGATATTTCCCTCAGAACTACGCGCATGCGGGATTTGAATTATTTCATCTAACTGAACGGGCTATAGTACAATAAAGATCTGTAGTTTTTTTTTTTTTATTGTTTGAAGTTCTTTATTTCTAAATTGGTGGGTCACTAGGAAACGTTGACGAATTTCTGTTCTAAGCTCTCTAAACAACACAAGTGATATGTAATATATGGAAAACCACGCTAGGATGACGCAGTTTTTCAAAATCGGACCTTATTTTTATTATTGTATGTACATTAGCCAAGAAATCACAAACGATAATCTATAAGAAAGGTTAACCACCGAATAACCTTTGTACCTACTTTCGAATATTACTCATGTGATAAGTAGTTATTTGAAACCTATTTTATCTTTCAACATGATGCAACATTATCGGGATATAAACTGTTATGTTGACAACCTAAATCTTACAAATAAAACTAATTTTAACAATATATATTTGTGCCGAAGTGAGCGCGAAATTATAATTCCGATACTTTTAAACAAAACTTTAACCTAAAAATGTGAAAACCAGTAAAAGCAATGATAGTACAGATGGGTCCCTAATGAAATGTCTTTCAGTCATAGCTCTTGTATTGTTAATAGAATGCGGGTATTGAGATTTTCAATTATCAGTGAAATTATCATTGTCCATTGTGTCGATTTTAAAAAGCTTTTATCTTTCGCAGGGTTTGTAATAGAAGAAAGGAACATGCTGGAAATGGATGCTTATCGGAGGCCGAAATCGCCCAGGGGAGCGGAATCGAGAACACCTCTCAACTTTTTACGGTGTAAATAGAAGACATTTACAAGCAATTAGTCATTGTGGTATTTAGTGTTTGTTTATAGTCATGTGTGTTTATTCTTCTAACCTAAACGTCTTGTGGTTCGGGATTTCTTATTTCCTCTTGGAGACCCGGTGGCCGTGAGTGCTAAGGCGTGCGATCTCCGGAGGTTGTTGGTTCTATTCTCACCGGGGATGATGGTTTGGTAAAAATGAAGTTTCACGCCCTCAAAACCGATTTCTTTCAAATTTCGCACAATAACGTATTTTGATGCACTAAACACGAATACGCAAAAAAAAAACCTTCGCATTTAACTAGGAATGAAGTTGTTAAGCACTAAAGTTAATAGAATAATTAATAGAATTCTATTAATTTTAGCGAGTTGGATTGACTGGGGTTTTGTTATCTTCTTGAGCGAGCGTAGCGAGCGGAGACGCATAGCACGTATGCCCTTAAGCGACAGGTGACGACGGGTGAGGATGCCCTTAAAATTAACAATATTCTTGAATAAATGGTTTCTGAACATTTCAAATGAGAGCTCTCTGTTTCCCAATGTTACATATCTGCGCATACGCGTGTTTACAAATACGCTGTTGACGCCTAGTTTTATAACCTTCCTAACAGTGAACTTTAGTGCTTAATATTATATTCTATTAGAATTCTATTAATTTTAGCGAGTTGGATTGTCTGGGGTTGTGGTATCTTCTTGAGCGAGCGTAGCGAGCGGAAACGCATAGCATGTATGCCTTAAAGTCGTCACATATTTAGTTGTTAACACTAGGTCTCATAACCCGCATAACAGTGAACTTTAGTGCTTATTTACTTTTAATGTATTCGTGTTTAGTGCATCAAAATACGTTATTGTACAAAATTTGAAAGAAATTGGTTTTGAGGGCGTGTAACTTCATTTTTACCATAACCCGTCCTAAAATACCGAGTCAATTATAAATTAACGTTATATTTTAAATAATTATAATATATCGTCTTGAGTCTTCCTTAAAGCGTAACGAGTCCCGAAGTTATTTAGGCATTAGGCCCAAAATGGTTCTTTAATTATTTTTCATCAGTTTCATTGTTTCCTCACGAAACACAACGAGTGTCTTCACTAGAATCTTGATAATTTGAGTAGAGTAACTGGGGATTTGTTTAATTATGATTATTTGTTTAACTGCTCTATTGAATCCGGTGTACGAATTTTAAATAGCATTCTCAGAAGGTTTTCTGCATCCTAAGGGGCCATCATAGCCCAGCAGTACAAGCCTTGTGTACTTACGTATTAGCTTCAACGCAGGTTAATGAACAGGCTCTCAGAGATCTGGATCATCACCGGGTCAGAGATCTGGATCAAGGCGTCAGTTGAGTTTTTTTTCCAATATGGCGACAGGATTATCAACGATTTGGGTTGACTAAAGTTTCAATATAACTTTGAGCAAGCAAGAATGCCTAGCACTTATGATAATAGCATATTTGCTATGCGTTTCCGCTACCTACGCTTGCTCAATGTTATATAGAAACTCTTATCAATCCAGCTTGTTGATAATATAGATCAAGGATGGTTTTTCGGTGGATAATGGACCGATGTGCAATTTAACAGTCCTTCCTTTGTTTCGGTAAAATAAACAACAAATTAGGAAAACAAACAAAAACCTAGGAAATCGCGTAACAACAAATAATGAAACACCAATCGCGTAGAAAACTCCAATGTACAAATGAATTGCATTCTAAATAGTCATGGAACAAGATGGTTACTATAAACACAATAGCCAATAGAATTGCTTAAAGGAATAGACCTATAGAAGTGCGTCATCCATGATTCTGATCTCTGAACAAGACCCACATCTTTAACCTGCGTTGAAGCTAATACGTAAGTACCAAGACTCGTCCTGTGTACCACGAGGTAGAACGTCCTGAGCGCGTATCAGGCAGGCGTGTAGTCGAAAGGTAGAAGCGTTAAAGGGTTCTGCCCGGTACCGGAATGCCTTAAATTACCCCCCCTTCGACTCTAAGAAAGATGTTGCTATTCCCATGAGCGGCCGGGGTTTCGCAAAACCGGGGCACACTGCACAAGGCAAATTAAGGAGAAAAAATAGTTCTCGCTCGACTATGGATTGGCCATACAAGACAAAAAAACACGAATTCCTACAAGATTGGCAAGAAATAGACCTATAAGGCATATGTGTAACGAAGAACTTACCGTCAAACATTTACTGACAGACTGCCAGGGACGATGCAATTCTAACCTCCCCGAAGATATGTTGAAACATTTAGACAAATACAGCCAGTACATAAACACTAATCTGACCTACTTCAATACTTCAGTGCTTTATCGACGGTCACAGGGAATAAGTTGGTAAGTCGGAAAATAGGCGATATAAGTTCCCTGAGCCCTCCTTTATATACGCCCATGGCCCTGAAAAGTTGAGATTTTGAACTTATCAAGTTATTTTCTCTAACCAATGACATACTCTTTTTTGTTGAATCTTAGTAATGTTCACTTAAAAAAAAAAATTGATATTTCCATTATTACTACGTACAATTTATTGGTGAACTCTTCGCCAATGAAGAGGGACGGACATACCAACAATCTATAACAGTTATAATGGAAAAAGGCGATGTAGTGTATTGTGTTATACTTGTCTTTTTGCGCTCCAAGGACGGGGCGTCGTGCTCGACATTTCCGTGTTCCATTAATTTTGTTTACGAAATATGCTCCTGTAAAAGAACAATGGCGTGTAAAACAATATAGTTGACTAGGTAACTACCAGCTTCATCATCATGTCGCTAAAAATACCCCGACCTTTATATTGGGAGGACGGTGGTGGGATGAGGTCCTGTAGAACAAAAAAAAAGGAATTTAGCATATTATAAGAAATAATTAATTTATAAGCTACGGTTTTTAATAATTTTCTTTCTTGATACTTGGATTGAACTTTACTTACATTATTACTTATGGTGTCTTTTAATAATAGTTTTAAGTTGAATTGTAACTTCGTCACGCAGGAGGTGCACTACCCGGCACCTTTCTTACCAACTAACGCCGCTTTGTTGAAAATGTGCTTAAAATAACCTATAAATTAAATTAAAAAAAAAAAAAAACAACACAGTTTTGCTCATTTTCATATTAGGTGAATTGCTCTTGCCGCTATCTTACTGATGTATTAAAAAGGTAAATGTTTTACACATCCAATGAACAGATAACTCAATTATTACTTTTTTATTATTATTAATTAAGTGATCAGTTTTGAGTTTTTGGCAACACAGCTTCCTCATTAATTGGTAGATGATATCTACCGAGTTTCGTTGCATGAAAATGAAAATAAAGGCCGCGACGGACCAATTAAGAATTCGATTCCAGATTAATCTTCTGTTTTTATACATCTTTCTTCTTAGATGAGCAGGATTTATGCCGAGTGGCATTGGAATATAACAAAATTTTCGATGGAAGGGGGCATAATAGTTATTATATTAGTGAAATGGGGTATTATAAAGCAAGTTATGTTCCGAAAAAACAAATATTGTGCCCGCTATTGTGTTATCACAAAACACAAACAAGAGTTGATGCTATTTTTTAATTAATTATATTTTAATTTATTTTATAAGTGTGACCTCATAGCTCAATTCATTCGATACGCGCTAGCAGCTACTTGAGGTCTAGTGGCTAGCGCCTTAGGGTGCGTTTGCATCTGACACTTCTCGCAGGAAATATATGTCAGGTGTCGGATAGATATTCTCTTGAAGGTTTACATACTGACAGAAATAGCTAGACATTTATGTCATGGATATGTATAGGACAGTTCTGGATTTGTTCTAATTTGCGATAAGTCACCAAAAGCACAAATAATCAGTGTTTACATCTGTTGGTATAGAAGTGTCGACAATACAGCTAGTAGCCAAGATATTTATCTCTGAAATTAAATTCTTCTCGTAAAAATCTGTGTTTACACCTGGTGGTACAGAAGTGTCGACACTTATAGTTCGTGATAGAAATATATATCTCAGACATAACTTGCTCATGGCTTACACTAGTCGCAATTTCTGTCTGATATAAATTTCCTGCAATAACTAGCAAGTGTAAACCCACCCTTAGATTCATATGCGGGAGATGATGGGTTCGATTTTCACCGGCGGCAGGAAAAAAAAAAAAAAAAAAAAAAAAAAACTACTTAAGCTATGTTTTAATTTAGTCTTTTGCATTTTTAATTTTGTATAATCCTTTTTTTCAGAATTAATCCCGTAAAGAAGTGTAGAAAATATGATACTTTGTTAGGAAGAAAAACTATTCCAAGCCTTGGAAGTACTGTGGCCCGAGAGATGGATACTGACGGGTGAGTTTCTTCTCTGGGTTGAAATTAATTTTTCTGATTTAATTGGTATTCTGTAACCACAAAATACATACGAATACATAGGAAAATACATTAGGTATACGTCTTAAGCCAACCACCTCCCTGATGAAACTGCTTAGATATGCAGATCCTGCGTGACGGACTTTTTTATGCTCTAGAAAGGCGAAATATAAAACCCATTTTCTCTTTTTAATGCTAAGAATACAGCTTAATGAAAAATTTTCACGAATTGACGCTAGGTTATTTAGAGTTTTTTTTCTTCTTCTCTTCTTTGTTAATCTATTTTCGCTTTAATGTAATATGAACTTTAGAGATTTCGAAATACAAGAAGAACCTAGCTTTACTAGTTGTATTTTCCTAAGAACCTTCACCAAGGTCGGACATTTTATCCGTTATAATTCCCCTTCGCTGGATTAGGTTCGTATAATATTAAAGCGAATATTAGCAAAAATGTAATTAGTTTATTATTTTTTTTTCAATGAAACCAGAATCCACCCCCTCGGGTTGGTTATTAAGTCTGAAATAATTAAAAACACTCTTGGAGTCTCGTTGAGTTATGCGTCATTGTTGTAATAAATTAATTTCTCTAGAAAGTTCTCTAGAAGTTTTTAGAAACTTTATGCTACCTAACCTTTACAGTCTTTAATTCCTCTAAAGCATTAAACTAAAGGAAGAAGTAAGTAGAATTTTATTACAGTAGCAGTAAAGAAACTTGTTGAGTTTTATGATGATTCTAAACTTTTGTTAATATTATTTTATTTACTATTGTTAGAAAATATAAACGTTTTTTATTCTTTTATAAATGTGATAATCTTTCTGGCTATATATATTTTGTTGTGTTTACCGTTGCCGATCTGAGTACTTAAGGTGACCAACTCACCAGGACACCTTATTCATAAGCACTATCGAGGGAGAACCAACTTGAAATATATATCTATCTATCTATATATATATATATATATATATATATAGATATAATACTTTGACAAAATACTATGACAATCTTCTACAGGACACAATTATTAACAGGAAATGGCACTTAACTGATATTTTTATAGATTTGGACTAAACCAAAACGAACTCTGTAATTGTGACTTCAATACAACACAAACATATCAGCGTTTACTTATGACTGCTCATTTATGAAAATACTAGCTGAATACCCGTGCTTCGTCACGGCAGATAAGTAGTTATTTTATTGCGTTAAATAATGTTTCATTAAAATTACGTTACTTTACAATTTTGTGCAGTTTATTATAGCACGGTTCCCGTCATACTATATGTTATTCAATGGGCGTTAAAATTTAAAAGTTTATGTTTCCAAAAAGTTATTTGGAAACACCCATTATATTTGCGAGCATTAACAAGGTTATAGGCGAGGAGGCTGTGCAAGGGTTCCGGATATTATTGCCTCACCTAGAAAACTCTAAGGATAGGCTTACCATACATCACGGTTTGACCGGGACTGTCCCGGTATTTTGCAATTGTTTCGGTGTCCCGCCCGGTTTTATCAATGTCCCGGAAAAGGCTGTAAGATGTAAAAAGTAATGAATTCATGTTTATAAGAATCTTTTATAAATCGGTTACGTTTCTACAATCAACATTTTTACTACTGCTCACAGTGACAAAGATATGAGAAGTAATCTAACTGTAAACCGCTGGAACTACCTGCACAGCGCTGCCAGCTGCCAGACACTACTATTTGGCCGAGAGATTTTTTTAAGAAAATCAAGTAGCAAAAAAAGTTCCGTTCTTATTTTTAAGGTTTGGGTATACTAACAGTTCAGGATCCCCCCTTCCCGTTACTTGCTAGGCTTAAAAGTCACCATTTTGCTTATAATTTGTACTGTTTTTATTCCCAACCCCCCCTGGCATGCCCATCCCATATTAATGTGTCCCGGGTTAACGGTCCAAAAATATGGCAAGCCTATCTGACGGGAACAGGGAGAAAAGAAACGCAATTAAAACTCTATGAGTGACAGTTTATTTCTAGTAATTCAAGGACTTCCATCATAGTTGAAATTAACCTCAATTAAAAATAATACTATGAAATAGATAATGTACGATAACAGCTGTTCTTTATCGTCCTAGCAACGCATGCTGTCAAGGCTTGCCTGCTCTAACCAACTAAAATTTTAAACCCCTCTAAAAATACTTAAAAATTCGAATATCAAAAAATCCTTTCTTAGCGAGTGCCTACGTTATATAGGGAGTGTCCATGCCAAATTTCAAAATTTTCTGTCGAGCGGTTTGGGCTGGGCGTTGATAGATGAGTGAGTGAGTGAGTGAGTGGTATTTGACAAATATATAGTAGATAGCACATTGGCCTGTTTAAAATATTATTTTATAAATATTGGGCTAAAGAAAAAATTGCTGAAGAAATATATTTCAAAATTTGATATTGCAGAAATCATTATAGATGCAAAAAATGATCCTTTGTTTTTTTCATAAAGAAGATTTAGTTTTATTTTTGTTTAATTTTACCTATGTAATCATTTAAGAAAATGCAACAAACAAGTCTCGCAACGGATTTCCATAACTACACGTCCACCCCTTATTAAGTGTCAAATATTTCTTTTGGTAACATAGGCTAAGTTCCAACGAATGACAGAAAAGTGCACATCTATTTTACATCGGATGTGGGCTATTTTTTTTTTATTCTTTATTATTATTAATTTTTTTTACGGTGCATCGACATTCAGGCCATTAGCGCCGACATCCAGGGGGCAGCGAGGGATTTCCTCAACGAGCCGTGGGATGAGAAAATTCCTACCGCCAGTGGGAATCGAACCCACCATCTCCCGCATGGGAAATTAAGGCGTTGGCCACTAGAACGCGAAGAAACCCCAAGTGGGCTATTAATGTAAATTCATATTGGTAAATAGAGCAATAGAAAATGCCCATGTTTTCAAAGATTCTGAATTTTCGTGTGTTTAAAAACTTTCGAGACCTTTGTTTCAAATGTTCTTAATTAAATCTAATTTTACAACCTGTAATGCACTAAATTAAATATTTACTTTTTACAGATCAGTAAAAAAGTGTGACCACATCCCGTTTTCCAGTGACAACTTTAGAGATGATAATTGTGTCTTCAATGACTATAAGAATTTAAATATGAAAAATGAGAGGAAAGCAAGGGCAATAAAGAAAATCCATGAAGTCTATAATAAGGTTTTAAAAGATGCCGAGTCCTTAGTTAATTTTGCAGGATCTTGGAGAAACTTGTATTTCGGTAGGAAGAGCAAAATGAAATTGACAACAGAACGAAGTGACAGTCTAATTGATATTGGAAATGTTCTTGATTTTAAAGATGATGAACTGTCAGAAAGTAAATCTGCTACAGAAATAAATAAAATTGATAATGAAGAAAGGAAAACATATTTTTCTAGGGAAATGAATAAAAATGTAAGTAACAATGTACCAATTTCTAAAGCGAAATTGGAAAAAAGACAAAGAATGTTCAAAGCTTTGTCTAAAATGTTGAAGTCATTAAAAAGTGAACAAAGGAAAAGATTACAGGCGAATAGATATTATTATCGTTTGTCTTCGAGCAATAACTCACTCTGGAGCAAACCTAGAACCACTACAGCTCGAAGATTATTTGATAAATTCACAAAAATTGGGAACTTCAATGCAGTAGGAGAATTGACAGAATTTCCCGAAGATAGTATGTTTAAGGGAGGAACCGATGAAAATGTAATTTCGTCGAGTAACGGAATCGAAAATAAACCCCTGAAAAAGGTTTCACATTTACAAAATAATCCTAGTATACATAGAATTATTAACCCACGGAAACGCCTGTTTATTAGTACTAGGAAACCGATTTCCATAGACAGAAAGGAAAGATTAAATTTCAAAACTAATTTGAAAACGTGTAAGATTAAGTGTAGTACGATTTGGCCCGTATATTATGTGCAAAAAAATCCAAAACGTTCTGTAGATAATTACTATTCTAATATTTTGCCTGATATCGGAACGAGTTACACATTGTTGGAAAGTCAGACGGCGAGATCAGAAACATTTAAAAATCTTGGCAACGTATCGACGAAATCACTCACGAACGTGCAAAAAATGTCTGTGCCAAAAGGAAAACGTACTGGTCAATCATCAGGGGAAGTTTCGAATAATAAAATTCCACCAAATGAGACTTACATTTTTAAATGTAAGCCATCATCCGTCCCTAGAAAAATTAATTATGATATTGAAGCTAGAAAAAAGTTAGAAGAAATGTTTCTTGACTATGAAAACGGTCCTGAATTATTTACTACAAAGATGATGACGACAGAAGAAAATGAAGTTGAAGTGATGTCAAATATTTCTGATCGAGATGACATTTCTAGGAGAAACAAGTCCACTTTCTACAAGCAACGTGATTCGAAGCATGATAACGTGACGCCGACGATGTATTCGGTCTTGATTATATCAAGAAAACCCATCGTCATTGAAAAATCATATGAAGAAATCCCCACAAATGACGATATTTCTTCTGAGAGGAATGCACATTTTAACATGAAACCTGTTGAAATTAAAAAGTATGCAAAACAAGGCGAAGGCACTCGACGTATTTTTACTGCATCGCAAGATCTAAAAGAAAAACCGAAGGAAAATGGTTTAACGAGCAATGAATATTGCACTAAGGATTTTCATCAGGACAAAGATGAATCAACAACAGATGATCCAAGCAATTTCTTGGTTTTATCCGATGATGATGCCCTTGGTCAAAAGAGAAATAAGATGACTTCCGCTCAAGATATCGAAGACACGTCAGAAAATTATCAAAAGCTCTATGACGAAGCAATTGCCGAAATTACTGAATCTTGTAGTGAGGATTGTAATATAATATGTAATAATTCTGTAGAAATAGTAGAAGATAAAAATAAAATAATTGAGAAAAGTGGAACAGAATGTCTGAACACAGATACAACACTTTCCACGATAAATGTGTCCTCTAGTACAGAAATAACTCCAAAAATTTGTAATACTACTAGAAGATTTAACGTTGAGGTTAAAATTCTTAAAAACAGTCCTACAACGGTTTTAGCGAATAAATTAAAGGCTACATATTCGTCAGAGAATACACCAGCAGAAGTGAAAACGGACAATGACGGCAACTATGATGACAGCACAGACGATGATGATGAAGATGATGATGACTCTGAAACATGCATCACGACATCAATGACGAGCATTTGTGATTATGAAAAAAGAAGCAATAAGGAAAAAAGAATAAAAGAAATCTTTACTGACTTATCGACTCGGATGGAGACCACATTTAGACCGAAATCGACTTCAATGAAAACGTTCAAAAGTAGTAAAACTTTTGCTTCGAGCTTAAAACCAACAAAGAAAACAATTGAGCAAAAACCGACTATGAAGTTTAGAGAAGTTCTTGAATTTTTGAACACTAAAACAGCTATTCCTCAGAACAGAACAACAACTCAGTACAAAAGACCACACCTTTCTCTCTTTGTAAGGAGAGTAATAACAAAATTAAGTCGAATGCACAAAAATAATCCTCCTGTTCAAACCGAAATTTCACGAAAAAAATTGAATTATACTACCAGTATACTGAATTTACTTAACCGAAATAAATTAATTACTACAATTGGTTCGGGAAAAAGGAAGAAAACAACAGATTTAAATTTTCATGTTGTTCATCCTAGTTCTAGAGCTATTAACAAACGAAGTATTAGTAATAGTAAAAGGAAGAATGTTGCAAAAACAGAAAATTCAGTGAAAAATGTAACTTTGAACGTTGGTGACAGTGTTTTAGTTGTAAATGATTTATTGGAAATGAATTCCGATTCCGATGACGATAACGACGAATACGAAATTGATGACAAAGAATTTGATGAAACAACTTCGAAAATTAGTGCAAATATCAGTACAGATTTCGTGACACTTTTGACTCAGAAATTGGATGCAAAGAGGAATACAGTTCGTGCACAAATAGCTCGAAAAGACTCTACAGAAATGCCGACTTCGACTCTTAAAGATACTACAACCGAGCTAGATCATGAATCAGATGATTTTGATTATGAAAATTCCTTCTTGGGTTCATCTACATTTGTCAAACTCTACACACCAAATCCACTACTCGTTGAAGAGAAGGCTACTCACCAAAATAGGCTAGCCAGTATTTACTCAGCGATACAGGAAAGTGCAAAATTACGACGAATTCTGAGCTCCGTAGCTCCTGAAATAGTAAATAAAGCAAGAGGGGATATTAATGAAATGATTTCGGAATGCGCAAATCGCACCCTAGAAAATTCCAATTACGAGATCTCGACAAAAAGTTATTTCAGAGGGTTTATTGAAAAGAAAGGAAAAAATGTAGATGGACCGGGAAAACCAACTACTTCAGATGATGATCTTAGATTAATTTGCATGAACGTACTGGACGCTATAATGAAATGCGTTACATCCCAGTTGTCGCTTGCTACGGCAAGTACACCAAAATCCGAGTTACCTATCACTCAGACGTCAACTTCCAAGAGAAGTGGCGAAACCACTCTAATTATAGGTTCTACAACCACAAAGGTCGACAACCTGGAAACACCAGCGGCTGATGAACTCATAAAGAACATTATAACATTACTCACAACCGATTTGGTGTTGTCGTCTACTGCATCAACAACTAGACCTTTCAATACATCAGCCGTAACAGCTACAACAAATTCCATTGCGCCATTATCAAGAAATACTACAAACAACACAACGAATTCTTATTCAGCAACTAATACGACAATCGGTAGATCCAGCACATCACAAAGTATTGCGCTATTGAGCACTGAAAGAACTACTACAAGCTTTCCAGGAATGAATTGCTGTGTTACCGAATCTAGCCAAAACATTGACATTTGTTTCACACCACAATTACAAATACTTGACGATATGAATCAATCTGAATCTGATAATGAAATGGCATGTACAGAAATCAATACTTCTTTCGATTCAGATTCCATCCAAGATAGATTGGATCAATTAAAAGACATCTGTACTATGAAATTAGATTTTCTTTATGGAGCAACGAAAGCACCTGTAGAACAATCTAACTACATAAACATCCCTAACAAATTAGATTATCCTATCCTAGAACAAAACGCCATTCTAGGCCATCAAACATATTCTAAATCAAGAGGTAGAATGTTGAGACCTTTGAAGGAAAGAAAAGCTGTTCCTATATTTTCTAGAAAATTGGTGAGACATAATACAACTGTTCCGGGTGTCAAGAGTAACTATCGTAAAGGAAACGAAAATAATTCAAATAGTGCTAAATGTTACCCTTTCTAGTAAAATTGAAAAAGGAAACAAAGAAGCGAAACTCAAAATACTTACCCCTTATGTTTTAAAAATAAAATGAAAATACTTCGAAAAGTAAAGGATTATTCTCTCGTGATTCATATAATGATTCGATTAGAGATTTGTGAAGTTTTAATATTTAACAAATCGTGGTCCAGGATTACAGAATAAATATTTATTTCTATATTTTCTATTAAATGGAAATATATTATAATTTATTAAGTGTTCTTTCTGAATAATAAGAATTTAACTTCTTTTTTTTCCAATTCAAGAATCATGAAGGCTAGTATTCTTAAGTTCCAAAGGTATGTTTGAAGTGTTTCCTCATAAGTATATCTCTTAGTATTTGATCGAAACGGAAAGGCGCACATATCGTTGAGAAATGGCCAATATCTTCTTTTCTGTGTATTCTGTCGAATGCCAATAAGTTATGAGTTGTTTCTTAAATTTAATTGAGTGTTAATAATGAAATGAAAATAAAAACACTTTATTCTGGTACTTTGTCCCAAAGGAATAACAATTATATCTACATAATAGAATAAAAAAAACCTTAAAAATAGAAGTCTGCCTTTATTAAAATAACAAAACAACCCTAACGGTATTTACAAACCCTTAAATGATAAAATATAATATCTCTAAATATTAAGAAGGGAGCGTATTTGGAGGGATGGTAGGATTCGGGAGCAAGGAGGGATGAGGGAGGAGAAAGCAATGATACAACTAAATACATGGGGATAAGAATATCAAATTATAGAAAATACTACAATTCGAAAAAAAAAAAAAAACAAGAAATCAATGTATAGACAAAAAAATAAATAAGATATAAAACAAAAACAAATAATACACTCCTTAACGATAATAAGTTAATATGATCGCTAATATATCGTTCGAAGCGCTATGTAAGAATGATGTAAAAATAATCATGATGCAGATGAATTTAACACCGAACTTCATATTTTCACACCGTTTTCAATTAAAACCACAAAAAAATTACATAAATTTTATTTAAAGAAAAACAAAAATTGCACAAATTGATGATTAAGTGCATAATTAATAAATAACTTTCCAAAATAGTAAAAATAAAAGTCTATGGTTTTTTTAAAATAGTCTGCAATTGTTGTTTGCTTCTTTGATTAGCCTGTCAGATATTACAAAAGTTTCTAAAACATTTAATGATTTAAAAACAATCTCACTGACATCATTTTTACTTTCTACAAATCGTCTTAATTAATTTATATAGGTGAACAGTGATTCGATGGTGTTAATGACCTTGAAGGTTAATACGACTTAAACCCAAACAAAAAAAAAAAAAAAAAAAACAAAAAAAAAAAAAAAACAAAAAAAAAACAGTGATTCGACTGGACTCGGAACGGGCGTTTCCTGGGTTACTGTAGACTCATCTTCATCACCTGATTCATCTTCTTCATTATCATGCTTCTGAGAAGCTTCGAATTATCATTGAGAGCATCGGCGATTTTTTCGGCTTCATTTAAGGCACCGCACACTGCGACACCTTCACCGACATTAATGAAACCTGATAGGTTTTCCGACAATCTGGAACGATGTCTTCCCATTCGTCTACTGGTTGTAAATCGTCAACAGAATCGATGCGACTTATTCCACTTTCGTTTGATTTTAAAAATCCAGCTTTGTTACCCGAGGGGGAAATATATTCTCTGTCCTATTCCCATTAGAGGTTCAGACTCGTAAAAAAAAAAAAAAAGAATCGTTATTCAAAATTTTATTCGAATTAACCATTCTTTGTGCACTAAATTCTAGGGACCGAGAGAAATATTCGAATTAAAGATGATCTCGAATTAGGGAAGTTCGAAATATCCATGTTCCACTGTATAAAATATAAACAGTCCATCAAATCAGCTAATACCCGAATATCCTTCTCGTGCTGGGATGGTCGCCCAGCCGACACATCCCCAAGGGTTAGGCTGAGGGAAGGGATATACAGGAAATTTATTTAAAGGGTTGTTACCTTCTCCCCCTGAAGCTGATCCTCTGGTCAATCTCCCCTATCGATCCCCAGCCCTTGGGTAACATCTGTTTCCTACGCTACAACCCTGTTTCCGTCAAGCTGCACTAACACTCCTCTTCAATAATACAACAAGTAGGCTGTCTATAAGTCGTGTGAATCATGTTTTATTTTTTTAGACTGGCGATGAGCTTTTTAATCTTCTTAGTTGCTTCACAGTACAAGCTATGCCTTACAATAGAACTCATGGGGCTGCAGCCCCTCCCCCCCCCCCTCGGAATTTTGATTTGATCGGTAAAAATGTGTCATAAAACCCTTAAAAATAAATTAATCAAGATCACTTAGTTCATAAAAAATCTTTTATTTTGGCTATAATAGCGTTTTAGTTGGTTAAAACTATTCCAAGTTCAAAATTGTTAGTATTTCTTACCCCGGAAATGGTCTCAACCCCCCCCCCCCCCCGCCGAAATTATTTTCTATATACGCCCATAAGAGAACTACACAAAGTTCTTACATTAATCTAACTCCTGAAGGAGAAATATGACCGATTTTTCCTTTAATAATAATTAATTTTATTATAGTTTTACATCATGTTGGTGATCCAACTTATGCAATAATATGATATTACAAAAAAATTAATAATAATTAATTAATATATTTAATCGATTATTTCTGGTAATTTAATAGATTATTTAAATTGTTTAAACAAATCAGGCATTACATTTTCTAGATGCAACGAAGGGCTTAGCCATAGATGCGAAGCCCTTAAAATAAATAAATAAATGCAACTAAATTCTTAATTGAATACGAATAATAAATAGGTAATACTTTTAATGCAGTAATTAAAAAAATGATATGTATACCATTGAGTGAACCCATCTTGTCTAAATGCATTCATTGGTTTTTGTTTCCTGTTGTTGTTCTTAAAGATATGTAAATCGTCGTCAATCTGTAAAGGTTGATTCACGCTAGACCGTGTCGGGGCCGGACCGTGCCACGGTTGGGACCGTCCGGCCATGGTGGAACAATCACACCAGCGTTTTCAATGGACTCGTTCACGCCACACCAGGCCGAGTCCGTGTTGATGCCTGCGTGGCACTGCACTCCTGCTTAACATTAATGTGAGTGACTTTGCTCTGAAGCTTTTCGCTTACTCTAATTTTCTATAGCATCCAATACGACGTAAACTTACAGAAACAATGGCCCTATAAATGGCGAATATTAGGAGACTCAGGAAAATGTATGAATATGTGTATCTTTTAATGGACAACCTCTGCAAAAGAGGTCAATCCACCTCAGATTGGATTCTAATCCAAGAATTTAATGTTCTTTTAGGGTTGTAGACATTCATTTCTGTAACATCTATTTACAACTAAAGGTTAAGGAATACCATGGTGCTATAGAAAGGGATTTTAAGAATCGACACTCCTTACTTCTACAAGGCCCTAAGGAACAAAGCCTACAATACAATAGGAAGCACCTCAAGTGGTTGTACATCCATTGGGTACTTACCGGACAGGAGACAAAGGCTAAGAGCTGTACACGAACGAACGGCAAACAGAAAGAGGGGCTAAACGATTGTAAACATGTGGCGTGTAGCTGGGGGCCGATTTGGTGACGGCTTTTACGCTCGCCATCTTGAGAGCTCTCAACTAAATGGAGACAGCGCACATTGTGTTGGGACTTTCCGCTCTAGAGGGCAGCACTATCGATCTCTTGTTGGAGGATGTGTTCCTCTGCTAACACCTAAGAAGCACATAAGAATCTCTTTGTTTTACTTTAGTGTCTTTTGTTCGTACTTGTTCTCTTGAGCCGACAAACTGAATTGTTATCCGACAGATTTTATATGAGTATTATTATTTTTTGGAGCAGGTTCCATCTAGTTATGAACGTTACTACATAATCTTAGACTATTAAATCCCAGTCTTAAAAAATTAGTATACATTATACAAAAATAAAATTAAACAAAAAAGTAAAAAATAAAATTAAACAAAAAACCAACTTACAAGGGAATTAAAAAATGAACTCAGAAACGACCAATTTGAATCTTACACAAAAGAACTTATTACATCTGACTACACTTTGGCAAGCTACAAGAAAAATCCTCTCCTTTAAATCTTCCCGTCATCCCCTTCGTTGAGAAGATGGTTCCCGGGCCAAAACTGACGAAAAAATATCCCATACCTTTGGCCTACACCTGAAAAATCCTTCGAAGAATATCCAATGCGCCTTACTACCTCTCGAACCTAACCCTGCATAATGATTTCAATATCCCCTTTATCCAAACCCTGGCCAAATCATTCTATCAGAAGTTTCATTCCAATCTCCCATCCAAATCCTTTGATAAATTCCCAGTCCTCCTTCCCTAATCCACAAAATCCTCATAGAAGACTGAAGCGGCGGTGGCCTAGAGACAATTTACTTTAACATCTGCAGTGTGCAAAATGTGTTATATTTTCTTTTAAATTTTTAAGGTTGATTCAATTTTCTCTTAAAATGTATTATTCTTGTGGGTTATGTAATTGTACATATTCCCACATCATGCCTCCCAAAGTCATTGTAACAGAACCAGCAATATTACTGGAAATATCGTCGATACAAAAGCAAACTAACGAATATGAAAATCACCACTTTTCAGAGTGGAAAAGTATTTATTCATAACTTTTTTTTTGGACAGTCAAATATTCGGCAGATTTGACCTTTTGATAGTGGAATACTTTCCCTTTAATAGAGTGAAGTCAGTTTGAAAAATTTGCCGTAAATAAGTCCAGCAGAAATTATTAAAGATGGACAATGAAAGATGCATTTTTTCATATTCGTTAGTTTGCTTTTGTTCTCGACGATATGTAAACTCATATTGTCGTAATAATCAATAAAAGAAATTCTTTATTTATAAGAAATAAAGTCTGCTCCCTAAATGTGATAAAAACAAAACAAAAAAGTAATAAAAAAAAAGTAAAAAAAAAAAAAAAGGAAAATTTATTTATTTATTGATAGATAATTCTCCGCATCTAAAGTGAAGAACATTCAATACCTTGTAGTAAGCTGATGTAGGCGCTGCATTAAACGATGCCACTCCAAAATATTAGCACAGACAATTAGGCAAGTATTGAGGTATGGATAGTCAAGAAAACAAGAATTGAATAATTTACTAGAAAATAAATTAATAATAAAGTTAATAAGTTAAGTTAATTTTTGAATTAGTTGAGTGATAAAAAAAGAAAAGAAAAAAACTAATGAAAAAAGAATAATGACGAAAAAAAGGTACGTCACGCAGGAGCTGCCTAATTAAGCTCGTCATCCTCCCTCCATGTTCCTAATCTACTATATATGTATTTGTCAAATTCTTACCGCTATTCAGCATTGGAGTGAAAGATGGAGAATTAAAATCAACCCTGAAAAATGTACACAGGTAACATTCACTCTAAACCGGAGATCATGTCCTACAGTCTACCTCAAAAACACTCCACTACCAACATCCAGCGAGGTTCGATATCTATGATTATACCTTGACAGCCGAATGACATGGAACGCTCACACGAGACTGAAAAGACAAGAACTGAACAAACGATACGGACTACTTAAACGACTCCTTGGACCTTCATCTAAACTATCGGCACAGAACAAAATTACGATATATAAAACAATCATCCGACCAATATGTACATACGGACTCGAACTCTGGGGATCTGCAAAAACATCCAACATCAACAGAATACAGGCATTCCAGTCAAAAATCCTCCGTAAAATTGTAAATGCCCCTTTCTATGTATCCAACAAAACCCTACACAATGACCTCAACATCCCATTTGTCCTTGACCTCGCTAAAACCCGTTTCCAAACGTTCCACTCCAAATTGTCTTACCATCCAAATCCTGAAGGTCAATCCTTATCTTCCCAATACCATCCAGACAATCCCCCCAGGCGGCTTAAGAGACAGTGGCCCCGAGACAATTTACTTTCCTGATCTTTTCAAGACACCTCCGGAAGTGCCAACAACGGTTGGCTTCTTCCAAATTTTGTATTTTTTTATTATTTTATTTTACTTTTTCCAGTTTTGTCAACTTGTACATAATATCTGCATCAACATACTTGATCATTGTACTGTTAACCTGTACAGATTTCACATAAATAAATGCTAAAAAAAAAAAAAAAAAAAAAAAAAAAAAAAAAAAAAAAAAAAAAAAAAAAAATTGTCAAATATCACTCACTCACTAACTATTTTCGCCCAGCCGAAACCACTCGACGGAAAAATTAGAAATTTTGCATGGACCTCCCTCCCATTGGAATGTAAACGCTCGCTAAGAAAGTTTTTTTTTTTATATCCAAATTTTTAGGTATTTTTAGAGGGGTTTGAATTTTTAGTTTTAACTAGCTGTTACCCAGTGTGCCATGCTACACCAACTTTATATTACATAGTTGTAAGGAACAAACATACAGCTGGTAGATTATTTTGACCTAGGCTATGACACTCCCCGTATCAACCCCTACCTGTGTGCAAAGTTTGGTCAACTTTGGTCAAACGGTGTGGATTTGTATAAGGAAAATAAAGACAGGCAGACAGCTGACAGATGATTTTGACCTAGCCTATGACACTCCCCATATCAACCCCTACCTGTGTGTAAAGTTTGTTCAAAATCGCTCGAAAGCTGTGGATTTATATGAGGAACAAATTGAATGGCTTGGGGGGAGTTTATTTAGAGGGAGTTCATTTAGATTCTGCAGGTTCCATCTTCCAATACTCCCTGCATTACAATCAAAGTAATATACACTTTTTTTATATTTTTTTCCTGAGTTTTAAAAGTATAATAATAATAATATTAAAATAGAGAAATATGATAGTGTAATGATAACAACTATTATAATACAAATAAAAATAGTAATAATAATATTGAAATGGTCAGTACCTGAATGGGTGACCGACCACGTGCTGTTGGCATTATAAAAGGGTGGCAACCTATAGATAGCCCGGCGCTAATGGCCAAGTTGTAGATGCGCCGTTAAACACACACACACACACACAAAAATAATAATATTGAAAAAGAAACAAATTATAATATAAAAATTACAAATTAGGTGAAAGAAATAAAAAAAAAGAATGAATATAAATGAATTAAATAAAATAAAATAACTGATTAATGAAAAGAAAACGTCCGTTCTTGCAATGGCTTATTCTTGCGATTGTTAAAACAGAATTCAATCAGGATTGTGGTCCTGAGAAACTGTTCAATTATTTACAGCAGCATTATTTTTCAAAAACAAATGCACTACTTTTATCATTTGTTCCGATACTAAACATAAAGGTATGAATTCTGTATAGGCACTTTTGATAAGATTATATGATATAATAATAAAAAATTATGATTTGTCAAAATGAAATTATTTACAGTAATAATCCATTGTCTCAGTTTAAAAATAAATATATGTCAAGATTGCTTTACATACATTCAGAAAAATTTCACAAAAAGTTTTAGCAGAAATATTTTACTACAGCTCATGACAAACGTGTAGTAGATAGCGTGGGAGAAAGAGTAAAATCCTTGGTCTCTAATGGAAGTTATGAGCAAATCTGAAACTAAAAATGTAAAAAACTCAGTACAGTTTGCTAATGTTGCATCTAGTTTAATGACAAACACTACAATTCTCCGTATGAGCCAAGTAGATATTGAGCCTGCTATAAGTTCGGACAGTCAAGATTCTATAAGTAGGGTATTTATTTATTTTTTCTCTTCAAGTAAAACAAGTTCATAGTGTAAATATTTAGTATTTTGTTTAGTTTTATTTTGCAGTGCTTCTATATTTATTTCTTATTAGTATTTAATCTTAATCAAATGTGGTAGACTCCTTGCTGTAAAATTGTAAATTTTTAGGAAAATATTCATTCATTCATAAGTTCGGAGAGTCCATGGGTTACTGTTAAAGACATAGTTTATATTAAGCAAATGCATGTGATAAAATGAAATTCGCAAATCAAAAATTAAACTATGGAAAACGAACTGAAACCAGCAAGTTAACAGATCAAAAACTTAATATTTCAAATTTTAATGTTAGTTACTGGTGTGCAGTTACATGTGATAAAAATTAAGCTGTATTTCATTTTATATTGCCCAGCAAACCCTTCACTGAAATAATGAATGTTTTGTACATGTAGTTTTCATTCTGAATAGCTTTGGGTTATTTTTTATAGTTTTTAAAATTAAATCGCTGTACTATAAAAAATAATATATTGTTAGCTAAAATTTTAATTGAACAATTTTTTGTATTTAACGGGAAAAAAAATTAAAGAGTGAAAAAAACCATACATTTTATTTTTTCATGTGATAGTGTATACCTGTTGGAATAATAAAAAACTATGTTAGTGATTTTCTTTTTATCGTTTGATGATATTCCACTTAGTGTGGAACGCCATATTTAATTTTTACAAAATGCATTTTAACACTTCAGGATTTTTTCAGAACATTTGTAAAACTTTATGCTTACATTATTTTTTTTCTGGCTTCCATATTTATTGAAGTATTGTCATCGAAAATGTCATCAACATTGGTCGATAGGTATGATTTATATTCTAGAACTAAGTGCACTTCTTTTGTCCAATCGATGATAACTGCAAAATTTGAAATACTTTAGCAGGGCATGAAATTAAACTATTTGAGATTGACAAAAACTATTTTATATTCTTACTTATATCCATGAAAGGAATGAACATGCCAAGTTTCATTAAAATCTGAGATCATGGATGTCAAATCCTATTTTTTTGGGTTGATTTGACATGGAATGACCCAAATGTTTAAATATCATGTCACACATAGATGATTTAAGGTGGTACGTTAAAGAACTAAAAGTATTTAAATTATTAAAGTTCTGTGCAGGTTAATGGGTTAATGTTGAAGACATAGTTTATGTTAAGCAAATGCATGAGATAAAATGAAATTCACAAAAAAATTAACTATGGAAAACAAACGGGAAACTCCAAATCAACAGATCAAATACTTAATATTTCAAATTACTTACTAATATATGATATTAATCCAAAATCTGAGAATATAAGGTTGTAATTTAGATAATCACAACATTTTTCAACAGATCAAAAACTTAATATTTTAAATTACTTATTAATATATATTAGTCAAAATTTTAAGAATATAAGGCTATAATTTAGGTAAACACTAATATTTTACTAAAACTAAAAAGTTTTGGAAATTAGATAAACAAACCAAACTTAAAAAAAAGGATAATGGTTAATGGCTTCTAGGGGCTCAGTGTTGCTCTACATTTTCATCAGAAATTAATAAAATTGATCTTATATGATATTACTTGTCCAAATCTTGAGAATATACGGCTATAATTTAGATAAACATACAAAGGTTAAAACTGAAAAGTTTTGTTCGCAAAAGAAAAACTTTTCGCAAAAAAAGAAGAAAGTTTTTTTTAGCTTGCTAATCTCCACCTAGGCAACACTGGAAAGAAAATTACTATTTTTGAACAATTCACTCTTCTTTAATTAACAATTTGGAACTCGTTACTTCCGAACTGTGAAGCCTAAAAGATTTTATATATATATATATATATATATATATATATATATATATGATTATATAATGATGTAAAGTCATCAATGAGTTCGAGTTATTCTAATTATCAAGAACATCAACAAATAAATTTGAGACATTATTCAAAATGACTGCCAGAATATGAATGGTTCAGTGTAGCCAATTTTTCTTGAACAAAACTTTTGACCTTTTGACCAAATTTCGAAATTTGACTATTTTGACCTAGCCTAGGAGATTTCCCGTATCAAGAAGTACATGTGTGCCAAGTTTTGTCCAAATTGGTCAAACGGTGTGGATTTGTATAAGGAACAAACAAACAGAAAAACAGACACGTGATTTTTATATATATAGATATAGAACAAAAGTGTAGTTGTACGATACCATTAAAAGTTGTACACTCAAAAGTATAAAAAATTGACTAAACCAGGTATTGCGGGGAAGAGAAGAAAATGACCGACTCACCGGAACTGCGTCATCTTGGCACGGTTCTGTACTTATTCCTAGTGACATCTGGAAAACTTAGAATAGAAGTGAACAGTTTTTTAGTATCTCGTGAAAAATATCAACGTCTTGAAGAAATGGAATAGATTAGGCATCTCAAAGCACAGGAAACTGGCAGTAGCCAACTTACACAGAAGCGGATAATTCTTAATCCTCATTCTTGAGGAAGGCTGAATAAGTCAATACAATTATGTACTGAAAACGTACTCACCCTTCAACTACTGCTCAGAAGGCTCTATTCCAAACAACCAAAAATTCGTTGCCATTTTAAGTATCTTGTTTTACTAGAAAATTCATTTTACTGTTAAAATCTATTGAAAATATGTACTTCATGGCGAATAAAATTTCATTCTCTCCTGGGTTAAATCTTTGCTATAAAATAAGAGATAATGATAACTTCAGTTGTCCTATCTTTCTTCCTATCTAGAAAGATAGGTAAGATAAAACGATATAAGCTTAGTAAAACTTGTGACAAAACATTCAAATATGTTGAGGTTTGATTTAGCATTTAAATAAAATAAAATTCTTTGCCTTTTTATCCGGATATGAAGGTAGTAAAGAAGAGAAGCTTTAGCAGATTAATTTCTCATTTTTCTCCAAGAATTATTATTTGAAGCGTAAAAATGTACCCTTTCAAATTCATTTCTGAAATCCTTCCAGAAAAAAAAAATATAAAAAAAAGTAAAACAAATGGCCGGAGGAGACTAGGTGCGAGGGCTTTCTCTCAATATTTTATTCTCTGCCCCGAGGGTGGAGCCATCTCTCTGGGAAGTCGTTACCGCTCCTGTCCGTCACCTTCCTCCAAACTCTTCTACTGCATAAACTATGACTACATTCTCAGCACTTTTAATGACATTTTCGTATACCTTTTTTTACGGTAATTCAACTACTATTTGGTCATTCGTGCCTCATGATCGGTAGAAGACAAAGACAGCCCTCGACGGCCAGCGGGAGGCAGACCTAGGTCGAGTAGAGTCTCCCCTGCCAGTTCTACCTTAGTGGCCCGCATCTGGTGACTGGCTGCTAGGTCTATGATAGAAGATGTGCTTGCTGGTCCCAGGGCAACCAAACCTTTAGAGGGTGGGGGGGGGGAGGCTCGCCCCAACCTTAGCCAAACCTACCGCTTTATTTTAGTAAGTTAATGTCTTAAAAATTTAAATTTAATCAATTAATAATCGAATACAATTTTTTGGGGAATTATATTTTTTTACTATAGCATTAGAATAGTATATTTAGGGAATATTGAGTTGTAATTTTGTAGAAATATATTGAAGAGGCGAATACTGTTTGTTATAGTTGTTACTTAAGTAAAATATTTAATTTTATGGTAAAGAATCACTTATAAATTATGTTTGTGTACACAGGTGAAGGTAAAGCGAAGTTTACAAACAAAGCAAGCGAGAAAAAGAGTGAAAAAAAATTCGTTTAGATCCTTCTGCTCAAATTCAGGAACGTAAATATGTTTTAGGTCCACCCGACAAACCTAAGTAATGTACTGTATAACATACAGTTTTCTTTTTCGTACATGGCTACCGCGCATGCGAGAACGCCAGCGGAACACTTTTCTTCTAAAGCTTCTTTGTAATTTTTTTTTTTTTAGTTTAGTCACCGCTAAAGCATATTTATGCTAAAATGGAATTCGCCAAAGACACAGTACAATGATACACTATCATCCTCCATAGATTAAGATTTTCTCATTAAGTTCAGGCTAAGAGGACGAAAATGGCTTATATATTGTTTTCGGGAGAAGTGTGTCGTTGACATTGAAACGTAAATAGATAAGTATGCTCCACCCTCATGATGATCAAACAGAACCGTAGCTAGAAGACAATCTGAGGTATGTATAGGTGAACATAGGAGTTGAGGAAAGCGGATGCAAAGAGAGAGAGAAGTCAAGGAACAAAGAATTAAACATGACTTCGTGAACTTCTAGCTTAAGGGAACTTCTAGAGTAGAGATAAGCTTATAAATTTCCTGTAGTAAAATACGAATAATTTTCTTCAGGCTGTAGTTTCAGGATCCTCAAGTATTCAGACCGTGTATTCCAAACAACTTCCTTGAATTTCGCTAGCTATTCAGGCAATCGTGTTGGAATTCATGGAACGTTTCTTCAAATATCCTACAATCCTTCCTACTGGGCTAAAAAGAGCCCGATTCTAACGAACTGCGTCATCATAGCGCGTTTTCGCATAATACTGAAGGCGGCCAACGGCCATAGCCATGTTGAACACACCGGTTCCCGTTGTTCACCGAAGTTCAGCTAGACCGGCATGGCCAGTACCTGAATGGGTGACCGGCCACGAGTTGTTAGCATTGAAAAAGGGTGGCAACCTGAAAATAGCCCAGTTGTTCAAACGCCTTAAAAACTAATCTGACTTGGAAAAAGAACTCTAGAATTTAATATTCTATGGAACGAATCAAGCCTTTCCGAAAGTCGAAGCCGTTTTCTACGACTGAGGAGGTGCTATCGAAATTTGCGTTTTTACATCTTAAGTAGGAAATTTATATAGTCACCTTCTGCTTACCATATTGTCTCAAAGCTTTTCTATGTATCAAATACATTAGAAGCTCAAAGTTGCTCATACTGGTTATTTTTTTTATTTTTTTTATTTTATTTTTTTTTATTTTTTTTTTTTTACGGCACATCTACATCTAGGTCATTAGCGCCGACATCCAGGGTGTAGCGAGGAATTTCACCAGCGAGCCGTGGGATGATAAAATTCCTGCCGGAGGTTGGGAATCGAACCCACCATCTCCCGCTTATGAATCCAAGGCGCTAGCCATTAGACCACGGGAGACCCCCATACTGGTTATTATTATTTTTTTAAAAAAATCTTTCCCTCTAATAAAAACCCTAACCAAAATATATAATTATAGCAACTTAAATATGGAATATTTGTAGGGAAAAAGTCAATCCGTCGATTTTGAGCACCCGAAACCTAATTTCTAGTTTTCAAAAATAATAATAACAATAAATAATAATGTTGATATACAGATTAGAAAACTGATATGTATACAACTAAATGATCCCATCATGTCTGACTAACTTTTTTTTAATTGCTTTTATTTTTATTTAATTTTTTTCCAGCCGTTTCTATTTTTTTTTCAGTTAGTAAAGAATTTTTAACATTGCAAATACGACATGGAAAAAAACTGTCTTTGTAAAATTTCATCATTTTAAGAGCTCTGTCATCTATATGTAAAATTAAATTGATCGTCAATCTATGTATAACTATATACATTATATACATTTAGCGCCAAAGCTAAAAAGAATTTCAATTAAAAAAAATGGTTCAGGATACTAAGTTGAATGCAGCTGCATTACATTCTCAGCGGCTTTATAACTGAAACAATGTACCTGAAAGCTTCCAAACAAATTCATTAGTCCTACTATTTTTTTCGAGCAAATTATTCCGAAAAACAATCTTTTTGTGTGCCATTTCTACTGGTCAATAAACGTATAACTTCCATCAAAATACAAAAATTTTTGCTGCGGTTTGATACGAACAAATTAGGAGGGACGACATTTGTTTACCTATCTGTCAACGACATTTCTCGTCGGCACTTCCGAATACGTCATTACATAGACATCATATAACGTTTTGCCTCTGTAAGGAAGAAGAAAAATTGCTAAAAATTTATTTCCTTCAGAAACCATTATATTCCTTGTATCTTAGACCTTCCTGGAACCTTTCCTACATTGAACCCCACCCTAAAAAAAAAAAAAAAAAAAAAAAAAAAATACACAAAAATTGCACTATCCATCACTTGATATTTGCTGCAAGACCCTCATAAAAGTGAAGGAGGGAGTACGTTCTAACGATAATAAGTGTTTTGCTTCATTATTCACCATTATTTAGCCCATAAATACGAATTATGAGAAGCTCTCTAGTAATCTTCCTCGTGAAGTTAAAATAATAATCTTCATGAGCGAGAAAGATAACGGTACGCAATTAAGATTTCAGCCTAAGGCTAACTGTGATGTACCACGCCTCGTGTAACTTTTTACACAGCTATAAAAAAAAAAAGTCCGATTCGCAGGAACTGCGTCATCTTAGCGCGGTTCCGTTCTTATCTCTAGTGTTTATGAAGGCATAGAATAGAAACAGTTATTACTCTGTTTAGATCAATAGCGAAACACCTATCCAAATGAAATCTCAAACAAACCAGTCTTGAAAGGTCTTGATTTACAATCTTACCTGTATGGGTCAGCTATCCCATAAGTCGGGCAGAAAGGCCTCCGCTCAAAGGCATTTGGAAAGCCTTGGGATCTCTCTCTTTGAACGCTACATTTTTAACAATAAATTGATCTTCTTATTTTACTTAATCTGTTTTATTGTCAAATACATTATCTGTCTATAAGCAATTTAAAAATAACAAGGAATAAAACAGACAAAAAGAACAGTTCGAATAAGCGAAATCAATTACTTTAAAGTTTTAAGCACTTATTTCTCCGATTGTCATCGCCTAATCAAAACTTTCATCAGAACCATTTTTGTAGAGCATTTAGTGAGCTTTCTAATGGCCATCTTACGTTTCCCATGATTCTGAACCTTTTTCGAGATATTAAGGAAAGTAGGGGTCTCCCGTGGTCTAATGGCTAGCGCCTTGGATTCATGAGCGGGAGATGGTGGGTTCGATTCCCAACCTCCGGCAGGAATTTTATCATCCCACGGCTCGCTGGTGAAATTCCTCGCTACACCCTGGATGTCGGCGCTAATGACCTAGATGTAGATGTGACGTAAAAAAAAAAAAAAAAAAAAAAAAAAAAAAAAATTAAGGAAAGTATACAAAGTTACCAAAACTTTTTATGTCTGTTAATAAAATATTTTATTCTAACCCTTCCTAAACTCCAAACGTAACAAAAATTTCAATATATTAGTTTTAATGAAAGTAGACCATGCAGAAAATGTTTCAACTGAATCTCATAATTCTAAGTACCAAAATCAAAGACAAAAAGAACAGTTCGAATAAGCGAAATCAATCACTTTAAAGTTTTAAGCACTTATTTCTCCGATTGACATCGCCTAATCAAAACTTTCATCAGAACCATTTTTGTAGAGAATTTAGTGAGCTTTCTAATGGCTATCTTCCGTTTCCCAAGCTCAACCTTTTTTGAGATATTAAGGAAAGTATACAATGTTACTAAAACTTTTTATGTCTGTTAATAAAATATTTTTTTCTAACCCTTCCTAAACTCCAAACATAACAAAAATTTCAACATATTAGTTTTAA